>CM047429.1:51340738-51697441 GCA_026168455.1 Theocolax elegans | reverse complement strand
GCTAATAAATTCCAGTACCTAAAAATTTTTTTGTGTATTCTGCAAAAAAATTGGCAAAGTGTACTCAAAATTTGGTGCATTTTAAAATTTTGATCGGACCACTTCACGTGGAATACCCCATATATATATATATATATTACACATTTGGTGTAAGTTATGTCCTAAAATACGTGAAAATTAGTGATCTTATGAGAGTAGCTGGGGCAAAGAGGATTCTAAGCCACTTACCATCAGAGTATGGTTCTGATCCGTGCTAACAGTTTCCTACCTTACCGACCGATGGTAATACCGACGCCCCCTGCTTTACCAAAGCCTGGCACATCGATACGCGCCGCAGTAGGCACCTGTTTTACCGACAGGCGCCTGTTTTACCATGGCATATGAATAATAAGTTGTTTTACCATGGCAAACATATGGATACGCACCCAGTAGCAGCTACAGCTATATTACCCGTTGATCGTATTTTGTCCAATAATAAATTAATTAAAAATGTTTTACACGTTCCACCAGGGGCATCAATAAAACAAACTTTTCCACATTTTTTAGCAGCACTATTGATAATAGCATCATATGCGTATTTTTGATCAGGTACTAATTTAGATAAATTAACTTGAACATTATTTATTAAGTCATCGATATTGAAGCGTGTAAAAGATTATGTAAAAGGACTATTAGAAGGTTGTTCTTCACGAACTGGAGATTGCATTCCAAATTCCTGTAGATATTTTTCAGAAAGTTTCACAACTCTATCTTCTATTTCAATTAAACCTTGATTAAAAATATTATCAGAGTAAGTTAACGTGATATCGTTATTACGTTGACGTTCTTTGTAATTGTAAATGTAATTCAGCAGAACATTCACAAAGGTTCAGGTTTCGTATTGACCATTTAGGAGAACCTGTAGCATTTGTACACATAGCAAGCAATAAAGAAATGTCGTATATTCAAGATAAAACCATAATGGCTTATATGCTTCGACCACTAAAAGGCAAAGAGAGAAAACAATGGCTAAATAATTTTAAATTTGAATTTTTTCAACTGTTGGAAAATTCGTGAATCTATTGCTTGTTTACACTATAAGTTATATGATAAATCAATTTATTGATCTCCACAAGCCAAAGACTATTCCTCACAACACAGTAAGGCGGACTGTATTAATACCAGCCACTTTATATACCTCACAGGATGAGTGTTTGAAAAAAGACTAAGACAAGCTAAGTCAAAATGAAAAATTTAATTAATTGTATTATAAAATTACAAAAACGGAAAAAAAGAAAGAAAGGAAGAGGAAATTTATTGTATTTCGCCTTGAGTATGCTTGGTGGGCTCATCAGTAGAGTCCAGGCATCTCGTCTCTAGATACAGATGAAAGATATAGCATAAAAATTTTGAAAACAGCTCTATTCCGACGAGGAAGACATGGGGTATATATGCCCTACCGATAGCAAACTTTAGTAAGTGTCACATATTAACAGGTAGCCCCCTAACGCACTTACATAGAACTAATGTCTTAAACGTTAGAATATTGCCATATAAAACATTTAACACTATGTCGGTCTTCCATTAATGGCCATTATGTATACAAAGGAAGATTTGTTAGCAGTAGCTAAACAGAAAAGTATTATTTTACACATGGATGCAACAGACTCAATTGTTAAAAAACACCAAGATTTGAAATGTAAGAAGATATTTTATTATTCCATTGCCGTCAAATGTGAATATGAAATCGTAGAATCACTAAGAATGATCACATCCGAGCATGGAATTGAATCTATTAGTACAGCATTAAAAAATATAAAACCTTTGTAATGGAAATATTACACAAATGAACATTTGCACATGCGGTGACAACTGATTGGTCTAGGGCATCTGTACATTCAATACTTCATTAATGGAACGCAATTGATATAAATAAGTATCTGCAAATTATGTATAATTACTGTTGTAATCAAAATATATTACCTAAGAAACTCATATATATATATATATATATAAATATATATATAAATTTGCTTTGCTCATTTCATGAAAATAGTGTCAAGATATTTGGATAAAGAACATCCTTATTGCAAAGGTGATAAAACATAAAGTCTTTTCCTAGAATGTATGGCTATACTATGTCTATGTAGAAGTATAAATGAAGTAGACTGTGTATTCAAATATATTTGTAAACTGTTGTTAACAAAAGGAAAGGATGAAGCCAAAGATAGCGTATTAATGATTAAATATTACATGAATGATTGGATTAAAAATGTAAAAATAATTTGGAAGATAATGAAGTCTTAAACACTGAATCTAAAGAAGATACATTTGAAATTTTATTGAATAAAGAGGATAAAAGTAAATCGTTATTTAAAAATTCGCCATTTTATAAGCGATATAATCAGATTATGGCTATTATAGAAGCCGATATAGAAAGCAATAATTTTGAAAATAATTCAAATGAAATTAAAGCTGATATAACAGAAACTACTGAAGAAAATAAGGTATCTACATCCAGGAATTCATATTATTTACCTGAATTTCCACATCACATTTTTAATACATGGATGCCTTATATCGTACTTTGGAGTGAAGTAGATTTAGATCTAATATATCAGGAATAAGTAACGCATACATTGAAAGTCAACATAAAGTAAATAAAGAAATTGTATTGAATAGAATTACAAATTCATCAATAAGAGATCGCATATGTGAACTAGTATAAAGAGCCATGTAAATGCTTCAAAACTCCAATCTATGTACAACAATATTGTAAACAATAAATTAGAAATTGCTAGGTTAAAAAAGAAAATAAGAAAAGAGAAGAAAGAGAGTGAATCTAGCATTAACCCCAATAGACAGAGTTGCACAGACAAAACTTCGTTAAAACTTGCTACACAATTTTTGAAAACAACTTGTGTTAAACTTGCTAACAAGACATTACATAATAGTGACGTGTACCTAACTTTTATGTAATTGTTAAAAAAAGTTGCAACAACTAATTGCTATAAATTTGCTAACGAATAAGGACGCAGATTTAGATTAATTTGTTATCTAACTCTGCTGCACGAGTTGATATAATTTTGGCATATATTTTCTAAGAAATATATCATAATCTGAGAAATTCATTTTCAGCAAATTGGTAGCAAAATTAAATCAGTAAATGCTTACATAGTGCAGTATATTGCAACAAGATTTGATGATAATTTGTTGCTATTTTGCTATCATGAAAATAATAATTTCAATGTATTTTTTATTCAAGAAAATCTGTTTTTTTGTGAAGTATTTCAAGTTTTGTTACTTTTTTTTGCAATTTTAAGAGTCTAACACATTTACTAGTTGTGGCGATGCGACGTGCGATCTAGAAAAAGGAAAATCAATAGAGAGAGAGAGATAGAGATGAAAAAATGCAAGTCGATGTCGGTAACAAAGGAACTTATATGCGTATATAATAAGTATGCCGCTTTGTTTTAACATATCGAAATTTCCGCTCTGACATTCGCTATCATATAACTGTCTATAGTTTAAAAAATTATATGCCATTGAAAATTTAATCATAATATATTTTATCAAGATCTAGATCATTTAATCGTCGATCCGTACCTAGATTTCCATCTCACCACTCATCAAGGAAAGCATCACCAATTAGTAGTCGATCTTTGTCAAAAAAGTACGAAAATCTCAATGTGTATCTCAAAATCAATCAAGATCTAGATCATGTGATCGTCGATCTGCACGTAGGTCTACATCTCATCACTCATCAAGTTCTGCATCACCAAATAATCACCAATCTTTGCCAAAAAGACTACGAAAATCTCAATATCAGTATAAAAATCGATCAAGTTCTAGATCGCTTGATGGTCGATCTATGCGTAGGTCCTCATCTCATGACTTATCAAGAGCTTTATTACCATTGAATAATCAATTTTTGTTACAAAGTGTACCAAAGACTAATTATTAATCTCAAAATCGGTCAAGACCTAGGCCACAGCAACGGCAATCAGAACGCAAGTCTGCATCTCGATCGTCGTCAACGTCTTCCCCATATAATAAATCAACTTTTAGATCTTCATCCAGATCTCCAACTGATGACATCTCGCCTAGCGTTAAAAATTGAACTATAAATCAAATTCTTAAGAATGAAGTTTCATTAAAAAAATTTATACCATGAATGAAAATTCTCTAAAGTATCTTTATATATATATATATATATATATTATATCTTTATTAAAAGTTTAAAAGTTTCAAGATTCGTTTGTAATTTTAAGATGTTTATTAAACAAATAAAAAATTGTTTAAACAAATACGAATATAAAATAGTAGATGTAATTAATAAAAAAATCCTATACAGATTGTTTAAAAACTTTGAAATTATATTACTATTAAAAATATTGTTAATAAAAATGTGAAACCTAAAGCGCTTTAATTAAGCTTTAAAATGTACGTTGTTTTATATTTCGATGTAAAACTGTTTTTATAAATACATTTCATATCAAATTTAATTTATAATTGTTTTATTGAGAGTATCCATTATTTTTTAAATTATCTCATTTATAGTAATAAATTTTGATAAGTGGTGGGAATAAAACGTAACCACTGCTTTAATAAACGCTCTATGAAAGATGGATCATTAATAGCGTTTATTTTGAATCTTTCCCAATACATTGAGAATTCTCTGTGAACGGATTCCCCGCTTGCTCAGACCATATGCCCAAGCCATCATTGCTTAAGTACAGAAAGCTATCCTTCAAATGATCTAAAAGAACATGGATTTTTAATGTCTTTGATACTCCCGTACTATCAAAAGCTGTGCGTAATTCTCTTAAATTTTTATCCAGTTCGCTCGTATCAGCCTTTTTTGTAGAAAAGCAAATTTCTACAATCTTATTCATTGCCATAAACGTGGCGATGAAAGGCTGCAATCGAAAAGGTCCACCTTCTTTATAAATTTCAGGGTCGTTTAATCCATCAGCATTTTTATGAGCATTCTGTATGCATTACCCTCGAAAATTTCACCATCGTAGTTTTAACTAGTTTTAATTTTTTCAGCCAAAGCAGAGCATTTTCACGACCTACAGCCGGAAGTACACCTTTCCAAAACAAGTGATTCACCAATCCTTGCAATAAATGCAATTCCGGAAGAGGGCACTTCTCAAGAACGTACATATTGGCGTTTAAAAACGATTTTGTTTCCACAAGTAGCACAAACCTTTACCCTATTCTCCTCATGATCACACGTGTTATCCAAATGTGATAGATTATTCATTTTCAATGGTTTACTTTTATTTGCAGCAATTAAAATAAATATCAATGAATTCAAGAACAATTTGAATAATTTGAATTTTTCAAAATTTTCTTCTGATATTTGTAGCTACAACTGATGATTTTTAACTGTGGGGAGTCAGAAATTGGGCATACGCCATCTAGTGACCGTTAACGTAATTAAAGATTCAAAAAGGTTAATGAGCATAAGTTAATTATTATCAAATGTGGACATAGTATAATATATGTGATACGTATACACATATACGTTGTGTGAGTGTGTGTGTGTGTGTGTGTGATTTTGGGTATGCACGAGTGCGTATGCGTATGCAAGTGCGACAAAGTAATTTTCTTACAAAAATTCGAAGTAAACTTCGTAAAAAGTGAAAAGTATGCATATTTTCGAAACAGGATCAGCTAGGATTTCAATTCGAACGGTTTTTTCATCAAAAAGTAATAAGGAATCAAATGTCACTTCCAGTTTTCTTTGTCATTTTAATGCAACCCATCTCTGGTTCAAGCCCAGTGTGTACATATAATGTTCTATAGTAAAAGTTGATAGATTTTGAGTTAAATAGCGGTAAACCCAGCTGGTGTGGAAAAAAACTTGGAAAAATTCACTTTTTGAGGTTAGAATAACTTTTGAGCAAATAGATTCCAGTACCTACAAATTTTTTTCTGTATTCTAAAAAATATTTGCAATGTGTACCCAAACTTTGGTGCATTTTAAAATTTTGATCGGACCACTTCACGTGGAATATATATGGGGTATTCCACGTGAACTGGTCCGATCAAAATTTAAATATGCACCAAATTTTGGGTACACATTGCAAATATTTTTTAGAATACAGAAAAAAATTTGTAGGTACTGGAATCTATTAGCTCAAAAGTTATTCTAACCTCAAAAAGTGAATTTTTCCAAGTTTTTTTTCAGCACCAGCTAGGTTTACCGCTATTTAACTCAAAATCTATCAACTTTTACTATAGAACATTATATCTAACATTCGTTGCTAATTGTGTCTAGAATTTATTCTTCTAGGTTAGAATTTCTAATTTCAAGGTGAATGTATATAAACTACATGTCAATATTCAACTCAAAAAAAGTGCAAGTGCGCCACAATTGATTTTTTTATCCAAAAGTCCAAAAGAAAGCTTGGAGCAATACCTTTCAAATGGTCTGTAGCATTTTTATGGCCTTCAATTCTGTAAAAAGTTATGATAATTTAAAGAAAGAGAAAAAATTCACAAAAATTAACATGGTAATTCCCATTTAAATTTTTAAAAAATGTTCGTGTTTTTTTAAATTATCATAACTTTTTACAGAATTGAAGGCCATAAAAATGCTACAGACCATTTGAAAGGTATTGCTCCAAGCTTTCTTTTAGACTTTTGGATAAAAAAATCAATTGTGGCGCACTTGCACTTTTTTTGAGTTGAATATTGACATGTAGTTTATATATCATTCACCTTGAAATTAGAAATTTTATCAAGAAGAATAAATTCTAGACACAATTAGCAACGAATGTTACATATAATGTTCTATAGTAAAAGTTGATAGATTTTGAGTTAAATAGCGGTAAACCCAGCTGGTGTGGAAAAAAACTTGGAAAAATTCACTTTTTGAGGTTAGAATAACTTTTGAGCAAATAGATTCCAGTAGCTAAAAATTTTTTTCTGTATTCTGAAAACATTTGCAATGTGTACCCAAAATTTGGTGCATTTTAAAATTTGATCGGACCACTTCGTGTGGAATATCCCATATATATATATATAGATGTAGGTAAACATCAGATGGTCGGCAGACCAACAAAAAGTAAAATCAAACTGTATAAAACAGATGTTATTGAACATCGGAAAGGTCGGTAGACCAACAAAATATAAAGTAAAAAAATGTATAAAACATATGTTATTGAAAATCAGAAAGGTCGATAGACCAAAAAATAAGAAAAAACCACAAATAAAAAACTAAAAATTATTTATACTCATTTTTGTTTACTAATATCCATTTTTCTTACAGCGTGAGGTATCAGACTTTTATTTACTCTCCATAGAGGTAAGTTGGAAAGATTTAACTACATTCAGATTAATAAATCTAGTGCTAATCAAATAATTATAACCTATTTAGCGTGATAGAATCCCTTATTATTAAGAGTTCATGCTTTAATTCCGCTCAAAAAATTTTTGCATTGTATTATGGTGTAACATATAAGGGTACAATAATTTAACATAGCGCCACGAATTTTTTCGGCCTAATATGATTTAACTCATTATAATGATATTTTATTCCTATAAGTAGGGTTTCCGAAGCTTTCATTTCATACAAAAAAATCATGTACAAAAATTGGAGAGGAACTCAGAATTTTATTCAGTCTAAAAATCCACAACAAGATTTCATTACTTATAACAAGATCCCAGGTCTTTAAATCTATTAAAAAAAATTATACAAACATCCAACACCTAGAGAAAAAAAATAACTTATTTCTACGAAATTTAATCCCCCATAGTAAGTTGTCCGGGGGTGCGATTTCGTTCAAAAAAATTGTACGATCATCTGACACCTAGAGGAAGTCGTGTACAAAAATCTGGCGGGGCACTACGAATTTTTGTCGGTGTAATTGTAATTGTAGTAGTAGTAGTAGTATAGTAATGTAGTTCTATTAATAGTGTTCTGTTTGCAATATTGCGCACACATAGAAATATTAATAAATATTTTATTAAAGTTTGATAAAACATATATACCTCTGTCATTCAGAGAGGTAAAAAAAGAGAGAGTAAGTTACAAAGTTAAAAATCGAGGGGCTGGTTAGCTGTATATATGGCTTACGCGCCTTTATACTTGCGTCAGGTGCTGTCGCGCCTTTTGATTTTTACAAAAAAATATGTAATAAAAAATTTTTTATAAAATTTTATGCGTACAAAATTGTAATAATTTCTTCATACAGTAGAATATTGTATAATATTATAATATTGTGCACAAGTAATATTAAAGTGCACGTGCAAACATTTTATCATGAAAGTGTGCAGATAGATAGATAGATAGAATATAGTTTATTGGCGTTGTAAGCTAGTACATATTGCCACATCACGACAAATGATAATTTAGGCGCCGCGCATGCGCCTATTACAATACATGAATACAGTTAATACAAAGAAAATATACATAATTTGAAAAATATAAATATAAAACAAATACATACATTTGAAGATATAATATCCCAATGGTATCCTATTTTAAACTTTGATATTAGTTTTATCAATAAAACCAACAACAGTTTTAACAATTTCTCTTTTCAAACAGTCATTTTTTAAAATTGTAAGTATAGTAAATGGACAGTATAAATTTAATTTCAACTTGTGATTTAAATAATAAAGTTTGATATACAATTTTTTACTTTCTTCTTCATGACGTGCACACATCCAAGAAATATGATTCACATCATCATTATCTTCGCCACATACGCATAGTGGAGATTTAACAATATTATATTTGCATAAAGAGCTATTTAACAATGTATGATTACTTCTTAATCTATTAATACTGGTAATTAATTTCCTCGAGAAATTTTTGCCAAAAACCAGGGTTTACATTCTTTTGTATAAAAATTTTCAAAAAAACAGCTCACCTTTTTTATCTCTCTCATAACTCTCTTCAATTAAACAGTCATTATTATATTTACATAGCAGCAGTCTTAGCATCTTTGTGAACCTGTTCGTTACCAAAATGCCATATGGGAAGGTATCCATACAATCTTAACCAATACATTAATATTGTGTAAAATGAATAATTTGGAACGGATGCGTACCAACAAAGGAGACTCATAATTGAGACCGTTCGGATTTGATAAAATTCTTGTTAATCATATCTTTAATATTAATTGGAATAATCGATCTTTGATTAATCAAATTCTTATAAAAAGTAATTAATTTTTTTTGGTAATCCTAAATCTATTAAATCTTTTATCATAAGGTCAGGAATCACAGAATCAAAAGCACCCTTAATGTCTAAAAACAACGCAACTAATTTTTCATTTTTAAAGAAAGCCTGATGAATTTTATTTGTAAAAATACTCAAACTGTCTACACAAGATTTATTTTTTCTAAAACCAAACTGGAATGAAGGCAAAATTTTATTTTTTTCTAAAAACCATATTAACCTGAAATTCAGGATCTTTTTCATACATTTCAATAGACATGAGGCGAGTGAGAATGGTCTAACCTTACTTGAATTATTCTTTGGTAAAAAGATTAATAAGTAATGGTTCCATTGATCTGGAAATAAACCTTTATCAAAAAAGTCATTGAATATGTCTAGCAAGATTCTTAAAAAAAAATTCAGGTAATTATTTAAAATATAGTAAAAAGTTTTATCAGAACCTGGTGTAGACTTTTCCTTAAAAGAATTCAATGTGATGCATAGTTCTTCAAAAGTAGTAGGTTTAACCAAATGATCATCAATTAAAGGGTTGTCATGAATTAAATCAATATCAGGCATATTATATTCGTTATTTTTTAGCAAACCTAAGATCAATATTCGAAAGCTTTAAATTACCATCACCACTCCTATAAAAATGTGTATAATCATAATTATTCAAAATGTATATGTTATTTTTTCAGACACTCTGCTATGATTTCTCCATTAATACAAGTCTTTTCACTACCCCATATAGGGTTATGAGCGTAAAATCCCCCAATATGAAAAAATTTTTTAAAATTTATTAGTTTATTCATAAATTTGTCTAAGTCTCCCATACTAGTGCCGTTACATGCAATAGGAGATCTATAACAACCAACAATCAATAAATCCTCTCCGCCGATACGCACTGTAACCGCACCAAACTCTAAATTGATTAATCCAAATCCAGTTCAATTGGTCTGTAATAAGATATTCTCTTGCAAGTATTAGGATACCTCCCTTTCCGCCTGTATCTGGTCTCTATCGAAACGATAAGATAAATAACCGTTAATAACAAATACATCTTTTGGTTTTAGCCAGGATTCTATTATAATAATAACATCGTATTCTTTATATGTTTTACAATAATTTATAAAATCTAGTTAATTTCTTATACTTCTAGCATTCCATTGCAAAATCTTTATATTATCTTTATTTTGATTATCCATCTTAACTTAAAATCAAAATAATATAAATGCTTCAATTTCAACTTCAATAATTAATGACTAAGTAAAAGTATACTCGAAGTATAAAATACAAACTTTAACCCAAATCAAATCTTAGATAAGAAAGAGAACCAAAAAATAAATACTATCACTAAACAATACATTGAACAATTTGGATCATGAATTCAATAACAAATTAAATATTCCAACACCATTATTTCTTTGTTTTCACTTTACCTTTACCTTTTTATAAAACTTTGATACCTCTGGTTTATTTAACCTATCGAACAGTACATTTGACATTTTATCATCTTCTTTCTGTGATAATGATTCTTCCGAATTTGTGTCAATTCTATCGCTATCCTCTTCAAGAATATGTTGTTGATGCTGTTGTTTCCTGTTTGGTTCCTGTTGTTTTGTTGTTGAATTAATTGATGTTGTTGGAATTGAAGCATCAATAAGTCCTTTTGCTTTTGAGATTTTTGCTGTTGTTGTTGTTGTTGTTGTTGTTGTTGTTGTTGTTGTTGTTGTTGTTTTTGATGATCCAGTGAGTTAAATGTTGTTGAGATTGATTATTTTCATGTTCTTTCCTATGTAACTGTTGTTCTTTTAATTGCCATGTTTGATTATCCCATTGTAATTTTTGATCTTGTTGATTATTTTTTTCATATTTATTTTCATTCTTATTTTTGTCAATATCTTTTTAACTACATAGTTGTATTTGTCTAATAATTGGTCCCTTTTTTTCTTTAAATTAGGAAAATTTTCCTTCGTTTTTCTAAGATTGGCAATCACCATTGAAACCAGAGGCGGGCAACCCGCTTCTCTTAGCATCAAATTCCTTGCCTCAATAAAAGGCAAATTGTCATGCGCCATTACAATGTTTATTCTATAATAAAATTTAAAGACTTCACAATCTGAACTAATGCTTTTGTGATTACCTCTACAGTTCACACAAGTAGGTTTGTTTACATCATCAACCCTACATGGTTCATTGTCATGCTTTACATTTCCACAAATTATGCAAATTGGATTTTGCCTGCATTTACTGCTTACATGACCAAAATTAAAACATGAAAAACATTGAAGTGGACGTGAAATAAAAGGTTCCACAAAACACCTAACAGAACACACAAAATTTCTTTTGGAAGTTCTTGTCCAACGAATGTAATCAACACAGATTTACTATCTATCCATTTATCTAAATCCGTTGTTGCTTGATTGTTTTTCATCTTCAACCTTTTAATATCTTGAATTTTGACTGCTGATTGAATGGATTCCATGATCGTTTCTTCACTAATATTAATTGGTATATTTTTAACAATACCTTTTCTTATTTTGCGAAAGTTAGGAATAAAGGTTTCTAGGATATGCTCAACTAACCTCATGTCATTAAGCAATTTATTTGCTTCAGTTTTAGTTTTACATAAAACCTCAACATTAAATTTGCTCTTTCTTTTAATATCCAAAATTTGCTTGTAATCTTTATATATAACACTCCCAACCGTAAAAGGACTAAGTTCTTCATTCTGATGTTTCCGATATTTAACCCAAACACCAAAAGGTCCTTTGTTGTTATCATTGTATATATCTTTACTTTTACTCGTCTGATTTTGCTCATGTGCATTTGTAGCTGTTTTTTCTAAAACGGTTAAATCTAGCGTACTACTTTTCGATTTTGTCGAAATAATCGAGTCTAAAATTGAGTCATTATTTTTGGAGTTATTAATTTCACCAACATTATCCTTATGCAACTTCTTTTTATCGATAATTTTTTCCTCAATAGCCAAATCTTCATTTCTTCTTCTTTTACTATTATAGAAATCGACCTCCATACTGTTATCGACTGTACTTTTTAAATGTTACTTCTCTCTCTTCAAATTTGCCAACGTCATCATCGTCATTCGCCATTGCTTTCATGATTACCTTTTCATAGTAACATTTATCAATCGAAGTCAAAAGAAATAAATAATAACTCAAAGTTGTACACAATATACACTGCTTCCCGTTTTATTTTATTTTTATACACATAGCTTTTGCACCTCGAAAAACGATCAAATATTATACAAAATTCTCAGCAGAACAAATCAACGAACCGTTCTCTTCAACAAATCAGACGGGCGAAAGTGTGCAGTAACTAAAGACACTACTGCCGCCATCTGACAGATTTCTGAAAAACTTAAACTTTATTATGTCATTATGATGTCTACGCTACCGTTACGCTACGCGGATCACTAGGCTTCGTATTTCACATTTTGCGACGAAAATACGAATTTATTGCCGCATCAAGCATGATAAAATTACTGATTTGGGCAATGGCAACGGCGCTCTTATTATTGTTTGTTTGATAATTGCCGCAATATTTAATTATTAAGTGTTTTTTACGTTCGCTTGCCGAGACTATCATCTGACTATGGCGCCTCTTTTCTGTGCGGCCATTTTGGGAAACTTTTGCTTTAGCCTCCCCTTAACGATCATGTACAATCTTGGATAAAAAATCGGTGGTTTAACCGCAACGTGATTCGCGGGTTAGCTAGGTTATGTTTGTTGGGAATTGTAATTACGCGCGATATAGCCAAATATGTATGTATACAATTATAAAAATAAACTTAGGTCGTTCGGATATGACTGTTCGTTAGTACTCGTTGTATTTTTTTGTTTATTTATTAGTCAAAACTCATAGCCAGGTGCGTAGTCACACTTGCAATATATACGTACATATATAATTGCTCGTGGTGAATATCATAAGTACGGGTTTTATTATTTACTAGAAATAATGTACATGATACCAGTTAAATATTTTTCTTAGCTATTTGTTTGTTTACATAATTATTTTCTATTTTTTTAACGTACTGAATGTATTAAATACAAACTGTAAGGTTCCCTTTCGACTGAGTATAAAATATCGTATACTTTGTCACAGTCGATTGGAAACAAAATAATTTTTAAAAGATTACGCAACTTTTTCTTACTCAGTACAAAATCTTATAACTAATCAGTCAAAAGTGTATCCGATGTATTGAATTTAATATAAAATCTTTTAACCATTACTAACTTTCTAGTAACTATTAATATTTTTTTCTGCCTGAACTTCGGGAACAAAAGACAATTATTATTTCCCTTGGATGAATTACTGTTCTCACTAAAGCTTGGGCAGCAACTTTTACCCCGAGAATAAATGTCTATTTTACTCCCTAAGTGCATAAATAACTATTATACAGTCTGAAAAGGGTGGCATTGACCACCGAAACGTTACGAAAGGAAAAAATGTTTTAAAGTTTTTTCACCTTTCCTTTTCTCATTTAATTCGGGAAGATCGATAAATTTCCAATAATCAATATTAAAAAACTACCGAGTGATAAAATCAAACCAATGACATGAATAAAGATATCTCAATTATTTATTAAGTAAAAATAATTTTAAAATACGAAGGAATAGTAGAACTATGAATTAAAGTACTCGATCTTCTTATTAGTATAATTTATTACATGTGTTAAAACATATGTTTTTTTTTATTATCTTAACGTCGCTGTATTTATGCTTCCAACTTGGTGCTAATCACCGACGGAGGTCATATGATGTCTTATTAATAAAACACTTGTTGAATAAGTATACATTCCCCAGTGGTGCTTATACCCAGCGATATGAATCCACCGCTCAACCGACCGAGTCCATCACAGGCCGATATGTTAATACATATGTAATACATTATACAGTTACATAATATATTTAATGACACACGAACCGAGTAATCGGCGGAGCATCTTCTTTTGCCAATTTAAGTGATAACCATGGATTAAATGGTCCAAGGAAGATACTTATAAATATACCTACACAAATCAAATGTTTAACTGAAAAATTGTATTAATGAATAGTGTTAATTTAATTATATTGAATACATTTTTTTAAGTTAATCACAAATAACTTTTATAATATTTTTTAAATATTAACACATTTATATGTATGAAATATATTTAATACACATTTTAAAGTATATCCTTAAGATGACCCCCTGGTTAGCCGGACATAAGCTACAATGAGACTCGAGTCACAATTATATTAAAAAAAATATTTACATATAAAATAAATCAATGGCTAGTAAATATAAATAAAGACAGTATCGAGTGCATTTAATTGTCAAATGTAAACAATATCGAGTAAATTGTAGATTACTACTTTTTGTTTAAAAATTATATATGTGTGTATGTGTGTATTAAATATATATATATAACCATTGTTATGGTTAGGATGATGAAAATGTCATGGATGGATAGTATCCTGCATTCTAGAAAACCCTAGATGGACACAATTTGGATTAAAATGAAAATTAATAGAATAGTGATTGATTAAAATTAGTTTATAATGTAATGGCAGAGAATTTTGAGATTGAAATAGTCAAAATGCTGTACTGACACCTTCAATTCAATAGTCAACATATGAAATCCCTTATTGACATTTGAAATTTATTGGTCAATACTGATATTGCGAAATCGATATCGGAAATTGAAGCTAAGACTCATACTATGCAATTCCGTACCAATAATTTATAGGTCAACACTCAAAGTAATCATCACCCAAAATCAATAGTAATTGATAATGATACATACAATAAATTATTATATCATATGTTTGTAGCAAATCTTAAAAGATAAGATTTCATTTAATCATATATTTATAAAGAAAATTAATTAGAAGACAAATCATCGGTATTAGAGAAAGTTTATTTTTTCTAATACTGTTAGTAGTTTACTTGAGTAATACTCAAAAAAATAAAAACGATAATAAATCAGATAAATATTTTTGACATGCTATTATTAAATCAAAATTTATGAATCTAAACTCATTGTGAACACAGAATATATTTAATTAAAGTAACCCATAGATTTATAAAACTTTACAAAATGTTAAAGTATCTTTACCTAATTGATAATTAAAAATTAATATTGACAGTATTCGATTATAATGACCTATTTGAAAATTTCATGTAACCTGCTGGCAACCGATATTCTTTTTGTTGACACATGCCTACTTTGGTGCGGGATACTTCCATATATATCATCCCCCAATGGTCTCCAGATATGTTCGAATCATAACATCGCCACAATAGTGGTGTTGTCGGCCGTCTGGAGGTTAAAAATGACTTATTTCATTTTTAAGAAAGCCGGAGTTTTAGACTCTAATACTCTTTTTTACGACAGACACAAGCAAAGAACGAAAAATTTCGTCAAAGAAACCCTTGAATTTGATTACTTATAAATACTCAAACTAAGTTCGAAAGGAAGCTAAGATCGAATAGAATGGATTAAAAAAAGAGAAGCACACACATCTTAATTTGGTCTAAAGTTATGAAAGAAAAACGAATTTTACAATATTTTGCTGGCAATTTTGAACGAAAAAAGTAACTGATTTTTAGCCCAAATTATCTTATTTTTCTGTTTTCTATAACTTTCGACCAAATCAATATATTTAAGTTTCGTTTTTTTAAATCCAATCTACTCGATCTCAGCTTTCTTTCAAACTAGCATTTGAGTATTTATTTTTATTTATGTTCGAGTTATAAGTAACCAAATTCAAGGTTCTTTTACGAAATTTGTGTTATTTGCTTATATCTATCGTAAAACAAAGCGTTAGATTCTAAAACTCCGGGTTTCTTCATTATTTTAAAGTAGTAGTAAACATATCTTAGAGTTTGGTTACAAAATAGTTACAAAAATAAAATTTTACATTGTGACAAAAATTTGCTAATTTTTTTTTAACTCAGGTATACCCACTTAAGGATAAGAAATGATTATTATGTAATATTTATTAATTATATTATTTGTCATTAAAGTGTATTTCGATATTTCAGAGGTATCTGTTCATTTATAGATCTCGTATTGTTATCATTTTTGTTCGTTTCGAATGTTAATAAACATCACAAAGTTGTACATTATTAGATTGAAGTTTAATGATAATAATAACTCGCTACTCTTTAAATATTTATTCTTCTGTTTCACCAAGATTTTGCAATACAGTATAATGTTTTTCTTTAACTGAATAAAATAAAATAAGAAGATTAAATTACATGTAACGAAACGGAAACAAGAATATCCCAACAACGAAATTAATTGATCAGCTAAACAGATTTGTATACATGTGGATTACATATATATTTTCATTATAGATTTAATAGTAACAAATGAAATTTGAATTAGCAAGTATCTATGTTTACTTAAATATCATAACGTAATTTAAAAGCACTTCCCGAAATTGCAATTACCGGAAAAATAAAGACAGGGTATATCGACATTTTAAAGATCGTCGGTTTCCGTTATAACTTTAGAAAAGCGGAGGGAAGAAAGTCGGTAGGGTTCGAGAAAAAGCGAGTCGCAAGGCTCAATAAAGATATAGAGGATCGGAGGGGTTCGCAAGCTCGTCGTGGAAAACACCTGAACCGAAGGTGTATATATGCGAGAGGATGGGGTGGGCGCTCACGTCGAGAACGCGAGTGGTACGGGTTTGCGGCTCGGCCAAATATACACACAAATTCTGATTTATCTACGATCTAGCGCGGCTGAACCGCAGCGTATATACCTCCGAGACTCTGGGGGCCACACCTGCCTGGAATTTTAATGAATACGACGGGTGTGTGAGTGCGCTCGCGCGCCACGGGCGCGAATCTCCGGTCATTCGGTACACCCGCACACGGACTCGAAGCCGTCTGCATATTTTATTGAGATCTCGCACACATCCTTCGCACACCTTCGAGCATTACTTTTTCCACCCTTACCTCTCCCTGTCCCTTAGGGTGGACCTTCCTAACTTTCTTGCCTTTCTTATACACCCTCGGATACGTCTCCTCTTTTTATTACTCGATCTCTTATCGATTTACTCGGGTTTACTTTTTTCTCGACCGCGCGTCCCTTGTCTCTCTCACTCTCTCTCTCCCCCTCTCTCTTACAGGTATCTCGAAACGCGATAACCGCATTTAGCGTTGCAGTTGAGTGGACTGATCTCTCTCTTTCTCTTTTTTTCTGTTAAGAAACCGAAGATATCAACAAAGTCACGTAGATCAAATTATTTATTCGGGATTTTCGAACTCTGTCTTGTGACAAGTAATCGTCACGTAAAATTATATGTAACTGAAAATAAACTTTTTTACATATGAGAGTAATATAAGTCACAGGTTTTGGTATGTCAAGGCCAACTAATGATCTGTACCTTATGCTTGCAATTGGAATTTAGAAATTGATAACCCTCGTGTATGAACTTTCGATTCCGACATCATTTTTCCAAAATCGAAGCGATTACTTTGCCTATCCGGGTCGTACTGTTCGTGCATGATCTTGTAGATGGTTATACCGGAACAAAATCAAGCGTCTGTGCCTGGGTGAGCTCCGGTGTATTGTCTTCGTGCGTTTGTACGTAACCACGATAATAAAGTGAAAAAGGTCTAGGTCGTGCGCGAGTGTTGACGCGGGCCGCAAAATCTTACGTCGCGGTATTAGCATCGTTTTTTACCACTGTACAGTTGACATCCCGATCTAAGGTGCCAAGAGGTCACCAGGGACCTAAGTATCAGCTGAGCTATCCAAGGGGCGTCTCCCAGTAAGTATTATACATCGGAAGTGTATTGCCGTGGATTTCGATTCGGTAGACTCATCGGTACTTTCGCCCGCGCGCACATTAAATATTGTCGCGGCACTTTGGCTAATGCATTTAATTAATTCTATATTTATTTGTGTGTACTCTTCCTTCCTCACCGACATAACTAAATTTAATTTAATTAACGCGAAGCAAGGAGGATCGCCCAAATCCTCCTACCGTAAGACCTATAGCGAATATCTTCTTGGCAACATTTCCAGCATCTTCGCGAATATAAATAAATAACTTCGAGTGCGCGGTGTATAGGGCATCGCGGTACTACGATTATTTAAAATAATAATTTATTTTAATATTAATAATCGGGTTCGCGAATACCACGTCACACTCTTCGAACATGCAGGTATTAAAAGTATCTGTGCCAGGAGCGCAAAATTTACATCTGCATTAGCTCGTGCAATCGCGCGACCGAGGGAAGCCTTTACTTGCTCTAAATCTTGGATACGGCTATATTACTACAGTGAGATAGCTAGAGCGGGGAAAGGTGGGAAATTTATATATCCATATCGATGCATTATACGTCAACGATATGCGTCTGTATATATAGCTTGCGTCCTGTATTTTCAGATGCTCTTTCTAAACAAAAAGGAAACAGATGAAAAGATAATCCGGCAAATCTGAGTCATTTCAAGTTATACCAAACTTTAACAGACAAAGTTTCAGATTGTCTGAATAAACCTGGAGAGCTATCTACTGTTGCGATTATCTTTCCTAACTCCTCCTATTGTATATGAGAAGTATTTGTTTTTCGAATGCGAATTTCACTTTTGGTGCCGTCCTATATACACCTGGTTTATTTATATATTCATTTATACATATACCGTAAATTTATAATGTTATTTATTCTTCCTTGGTATATCGAATAAATGGATTATCAACATTAAATTTTGTTCATGAATTTAAGCTTGCGGTTAAGTAAATATTTGGTAAATTTAATTTTTATTCCGTATATTTAATGTAAAATTTAATCTAAAAATGTAAATTTTAACGCTTTCTTTTATTTTCCGGAGAATACGCGTAAAATTTTATTAATTCGACATTAAACTATAAGTCGAGAATACGATGATTTTAATCAATTCCTTTAAATATACATATTAATAACTTTAAAACCATACGCAGGAATATCTTTTTCCTCGCAGTTTTAAAGAAAATTTCCCGCTAAAACTTTAAATGCATTTAAGTATTAAATCAAGAGTTATAATGTGCATAAGTGCCGTATTGTGTACAAAGATTGTGTAAAAAAAGTTCATTCAACGCAAATTCATAAAAAAATATTTACACTCTAACAATTTGATTATTTACTATGCATAATTTTTAGTGCGAGAATTAAGTTAGTAAAGCAAAATAACCCAAGAAACATTAGATACCTAATGTTTTTTTAATATTTCAGGAGTTAAATAAAACAAAAAAGTTGTTTTATGTCTTGTGCAAAGTTTGTACTATCGGGTGTTCCGAACCCACTACTCGCTTATGTATGCGAAAGCACATTTAAAAATTTACGAGCTATTCATAATATAGCAACCTCACAGATGTAAGAGTGGTTCACATACACTACTCCCTACTTTTATTTATTAAAATATAACAAAGTCACGTAGATCAAATTATTTATTCGGGATTTTCGAACTCTGTCTTGTGACAAGTAATCGTCACGTAAAATTATATGTAACTGAAAATAAACTTTTTTACATATGAGAGTAATATAAGTCACAGGTTTTGGTATGTCAAGGCCAACTAATGATCTGTACCTTATGCTTGCAATTGGAATTTAAAATTGATAACCCTCGTGTATGAACTTTCGATTCCGACATCATTTTTCCAAAATCGAAGCGATTACTTTGCCTATCCGGGTCGTACTGTTCGTGCATGATCTTGTAGATGGTTATACCGGAACAAAATCAAGCGTCTGTGCCTGGGTGAGCTCCGGTGTATTGTCTTCGTGCGTTTGTACGTAACCACGATAATAAAGTGAAAAAGGTCTAGGTCGTGCGCGAGTGTTGACGCGGGCCGCAAAATCTTACGTCGCGGTATTAGCATCGTTTTTTACCACTGTACAGTTGACATCCCGATCTAAGGTGCCAAGAGGTCACCAGGGACCTAAGTATCAGCTGAGCTATCCAAGGGGCGTCTCCCAGTAAGTATTATACATCGGAAGTGTATTTGCCGTGGATTTCGATTCGGTAGACTCATCGGTACTTTCGCCCGCGCGCACATTAAATATTGTCGCGGCACTTTGGCTAATGCATTTAATTAATTCTATATTTATTTGTGTGTACTCTTCCTTCCTCACCGACATAACTAAATTTAATTTAATTAAACGCGAAGCAAGGAGGATCGCCCAAATCCTCCTACCGTAAGACCTATAGCGAATATCTTCTTGGCAACATTTCCAGCATCTTCGCGAATATAAATAAATAACTTCGAGTGCGCGGTGTATAGGGCATCGCGGTACTACGATTATTTAAAATAATAATTTATTTTAATATTAATAATCGGGTTCGCGAATACCACGTCACACTCTTCGAACATGCAGGTATTAAAGTATCTGTACCAGGAGCGCAAAATTTACATCTGCATTAGCTCGTGCAATCGCGCGACCGAGGGAAGCCTTTACTTGCTCTAAATCTTGGATACGGCTATATTACTACAGTGAGATAGCTAGAGCGGGGAAAGGTGGGAAATTTATATATCCATATCGATGCATTATACGTCAACGATATGCGTCTGTATATATAGCTTGCGTCCTGTATTTTCAGATGCTCTTTCTAAACAAAAAGGAAACAGATGAAAAGATAATCCGGCAAATCTGAGTCATTTCAAGTTGTACCAAACTTTAACAGACAAAGTTTCAGATTGTCTGAATAAACCTGGAGAGCTATCTACTGTTGCGATTATCTTTCCTAACTCCTCCTATTGTATATGAGAAGTATTTGTTTTTCGAATGCGAATTTCACTTTTGGTGCCGTCCTATATACACCTGGTTTATTTATATATTCATTTATACATATACCGTAAATTTATAATGTTATTTATTCTTCCTTGGTATATCGAATAAATGGATTATCAACATTAAATTTTGTTCATGAATTTAAGCTTGCGGTTAAGTAAATATTTGGTAAATTTAATTTTTATTCCGTATATTTAATGTAAAATTTAATCTAAAAATGTAAATTTTAACGCTTTCTTTTATTTTCCGGAGAATACGCGTAAAATTTTATTAATTCGACATTAAACTATAAGTCGAGAATACGATGATTTTAATCAATTCCTTTTAAATATACATATTAATAACTTTAAAACCATACGCAGGAATATCTTTTTCCTCGCAGTATTAAAGAAAATTTCCCGCTAAAACTTTAAATGCATTTAAGTATTAAATCAAGAGTTATAATGTGCATAAGTGCCGTATTGTGTACAAAGAATTGTGTAAAAAAAGTTCATTCAACGCAAATTCATAAAAAAATATTTACACTCTAACAATTTGATTATTTACTATGCATAATTTTTAGTGCGAGAATTAAGTTAGTAAAGCAAAATAACCCAAGAAACATTAGATACCTAATGTTTTTTTAATATTTCAGGAGTTAAATAAAACAAAAAAGTTGTTTTATGTCTTGTGCAAAGTTTGTACTATCGGGTGTTCCGAACCCACTACTCGCTTATGTATGCGAAAGCACATTTAAAAATTTACGAGCTATTCATAATATAGCAACCTCACAGATGTAAGAGTGGTTCACATACACTACTCCCTACTTTTATTTATTAAAATATAATAGAGTAACTGCCTATATCCTTTAATTTTATTAAGTATGTAATGTTAATTTCGGAATGTTATACTTTTTTCATAAATATAAATAATATTATTTTAATGACTATTCAACCTTGTTCAGTAATGAATAGGGTAAATAATAATATCTCATCTTATACCATGCGATCCGAAGGTGCAGTTTAATTAAGTTTCAAAATCCAACATATATTTCAATGAATTATAAAGATAAATATATTATAATATTATACCTTATACGTATAGTGTATTTAATAAAACACGCATAGATTTATCTAAAGGTAAACATATAATTATCTTAAGAACTGTTATTAAATAATACATCTAAGGAATAGTAATTTTACTTTTACCAACATTCGTTTCTGAGGTTTTGAAGAACTCTATCAGCCCGGTTGGGTTTATCGATAGAAAGTTATACTCAAGGGATCTTTTGTTATTTAGATATCATGAATTTTGAGAGAGATCCTCCAAAAATTTATTATTAGTCGTTTACTTACGTGCACATAAACTATATTTAACTTAATACTTGTATTATTTTATATACTAATATAGTTATGTGAACTTTAAGCAAGATGCATGCAATGATCAACAGATATATGGGGTATTCCACGTGAAGTGGTCCGATCAAAATTTTAAAATGCCCCAAATTTTGGGTACACATTGCAAATGTTTTTCAGAATACAGAAAAACAATTTTTAGGTACTGGAATTTATTAGTTCAAAAGTTATTCTAACCTCAAAAAGTGAACTTTTTCCAGTTTTTTTCAACACCAGCTGGGTTCATCGCTATTTAACTCAAAATCTATCAACTTTTACTATAGAACATTATATGTAACATTCGTTGCTAATTCTGTCTAGAATTTATCCTTCTGGGTTAGAATTTCTAATTTCAAGGTAAATGTTAGATAAACTACATGTCAATATTCAACTTGAAAAAAATCTAACTTCGCCACAATTGATTTTTTTATCCAAAAGTCCAAAAGAAAGCTTGGAGCAATACCTTTCAAATGATCTGTAGCATTTTTATGGCCTTCAATTCTGTAAAAAGTTATGATAATTTAAAGAAACACGAAATTTTTTTAAAAATTTAAATGGGAAATACCATGTTAATTTTGTGAATTTTTTGTCTTTCTTTAAATTATCATAACTTTTTACAGAATTGAAGGCCATAAAAATGCTACAGATCATTTGAAAGGTATTGCTCCAAGCTTTCTTTTGGACTTTTGGATAAAAAAATCAATTGTGGCGAAGTTAGATTTTTTTCAAGTTGAATATTGACATGTAGTTTATCTAACATTTACCTTGAAATTAGAAATTCTAACCCAGAAGGATAAATTCTAGACAGAATTAGCAACGAATGTTACATATAATGTTCTATAGTAAAAGTTGATAGATTTTGAGTTAAATAGCGATGAACCCAGCTGGTGTTGAAAAAAACTGGAAAAAGTTCACTTTTTGAGGTTAGAATAACTTTTGAACTAATAAATTCCAGTACCTAAAAATTTTTTTCTGTATTCTGAAAAACATTTGCAATGTGTACCCAAAATTTGGGGCATTTTAAAATTTTGATCGGACCACTTCACGTGGAATACCCCATATACGTCCGATTCAAATATGAATTTTAATCAATATCTTCGAACACAACAATTTCCCCATTTTTGTACGGTAATTAGGCATTCTTTTTCATAAAACTTTCTAATACTTTCAACAATAATAAAAAATTTAAAAAAAACATACTACGTGTTGAATTCATTTTTTCACGCAAAACTTTGATTCGGAAAATATGAAAATCATATAATTTTATAAAACTTATATCCAAGTAACAACTTTCAGGTTAGGATAGGATTATCGATTGCTTTAACGATTCAAGTTATTTATTGAACTGCACAACGTTTCGGAGACAAATTTGCCTCCATCTTCAACTTTCAGGTTAAATGAAAAATAAAGGGTGTGCATTTAAAGTATTTAATTAAAATTTTGTTACGCACATGCACATCACCTCTTGAATAATAATTACACAATATTATCGAATTACCGTCAAAACCACGTATAAAAACAATATTTACATTACAGAAAACCCAATCGATCAATAAAAACAGCATAGTGTATACTTTTTCGAATCTCGAGTCGATAACCGAAAACACAAATACGAAGTCCTATGTTTACGTGTGTGCATGTTTGACGTTTATGTATTCTTAGAGTCGAATTTACCAAAGAGAGAGGAGGGTGGGGGGGGTGTAGGGGGGGGGCACGCGAGTGCTCACGTACACGTATAGAGACCGCGACTCAATCTAATTTAAACCTGCAGATATCGTATACGTGTAGGCGGTTGGATAGCGTACGCAAGGCATTCGACCTGGTTCTCTTTGACCTTTGTTGCCGTTGCAAGGGTAAATTACGATATTTCCTGGGACCCCTCCCCTTCTCTCTTTCGATCTCTCTCTCTCCCTCTCTCTCTCTCTCTCTGGTAAGCGTAGCACAGTAGAAACGATGCAAGTAATGAAATTTCCGGGAGGTTGGCGCGTAAGTATCGCGGGGGATCGCGAACGCGCGGCTTTCGATATACCGCGAGAAATTCAAAGTATCCACGAGGAGCGAGAGAGTTGCCGGGTGAACGGTAGCACCCGCATAGCTATATGTACCCCGCGTCCTCTCTCTCGCGCGCGCGCACACACACACACACACATGTAATCGAGACTCGTTCGAGTTATATTCACGGGTACTAATTGTCTGAGTACGATTATTGTGGTAAACGTTGACTAATTAGTTACGATACCCGTCGACCTGAAAACCGCATTCCCACCGCGGTAACGGAGCTAGCTGCCCTCCCGCTTTTAACGTAATCGTCCGCTACGCCTCTCCCTCTCTTTCCCGCTTCTACTTGCGCTCTTCATAACAAGAAATCGATTCGCATAATTTTCGAGTGGCTTCGACCTACCGCTAGTCAAGTGCCTGCATTACCCCCAGAAATTAATCCTTCAGTCGGGCGGCCCCAGCCTCTTGATCTGTATCTCGCGCGGAAAAGCTTTTCTAAGAAGGAAAAAGAGAGAACGAAAGAGCAAAAAGAGGGAGAGAGAGAGAGAGAGAGGAAGCAAGAGAGAAAGTCTTTAATATTTTTGTAGCACCTTTGGTCAACGCGACGTTCTCAAACAAATTATTTTATGCTTATGAAGTATATTTTCGAAACTTAAAACGTAAAGGTGTGTTAAAATTTGTTGGACCAATGTAATTATTAAATGGCTAATAACTTCTTTTAGTCTGGAATATGTGACTAGACTTTAATTTTACCCAAAGTAATTTTGTTGATTTAATTTATCTATTAGTTACTTATCATAATTATCAATATCGTATGTAGATCGGATTTAAATAAAGCATAGATTAATTATATTAAATGATCTACATCCTACCAGCTTTCGCATTTTACTCTACTTTTAATAAAAAATATAACTATCACTTGTAAAAGCAAAAGTTTAAAACTCTAATACAACGTAAATAATTTTTTATTTATTATATACATTGTTATTCTACTAACTATATGTAAACAATTTCGTACTTTGCTCATGATAATCAGTGCAATTAATTACCTAATAAATATAAATTTACAATAATAGATAGTGAATGTTTACAGTTAAAAATACAAGGTTTAAGAATAACTAATGATTAATTCAAAAACCTATAGTTTCAAGCTAAATTGACCTAATTGAATGTACATTAAATAAAATAATGTAAACCCTATTGAATATAGTGATTAAAAATAAGTGAACTAATATTTACTCAGTTACAAGCGATTTATTAATTCTTAATAAACTTTAGTTCAATGTTTTTTTACCCTGTCAGTCAGATATTTAAAGTGTAAAATCATCTACATTCGATATTTGCATTTAAAAAAACATTATACGAGTTATTCATTTAGCAATTCTGGAACGTTGCATTTATAATAAATGATGTTTGTAAGTTAGATCAATAATGATTTTCTAATTTATTCGATTATCATACCAGGGAAATTGTTCATTATGCATCTAGTTAGTCTACTAAACATAGCTTAATTCCTTCAAGAGCATACCCTCGATTCTGCCTAGTTCATAGAGTCTGATGTGCAAGCATACATTCATTGACAAAAAATACCACTTTCTGTATCTGCAATGAAACAAAAAGCAAATATTTATTGAATCATAATTCCATTCTAGTTATCTATTCTCGATTTTCATTTTAGTATTATTTTATATCTCATATAGTAGCTTTCTTTAATAAGATAGTGTTAGTTTTACAAATTTATTTGTTTATTTCTAAACAGTAGCCTAATTACTAATGCAAAAATTATTATTAATTCATCATCTTTAATCATTTTTAGGATATATTTACAAGATACGAGCTATTAATATAAAAGATATTTTATCTTCTTATAATGAAATCATTTATAGGACAAATTTCTCTTAAAATATCGAATGAAATCATCAACAACTCAAAAAAGTTTATACAAAAGCACATTGTTTATTTTATAGGCTTAAATTTATTATTTTATCTACTTAACGAATCCTGCGATTATTCTGCAATCGACCTAACAATTAAATATAAATGCAATCCAGAAAAGTTTATAAGGAGGCAGATTAAATCTTGAAATAAATAACAAATACTAAGGTTGCATAAAAATTAAAAGTTATTTAATAGAAATTTGAATTTCAGTTATATGCGTACAAGTATTGTTAAAAATCCAAAAATAGATCCACATCCATTAGTTATAGTAGTAAATGATCCAATCACTTGTAGTAAAGTTTATTTGCAACCGATGATGTGCTAAAAATCAAATGTACAAGTATTTTTAACTTGTTATAACTATACAGGTCTCTGCGTTGCATACTATAAAGTAGCACATTTAAAGTAATAATTTTATTATTACGTTATTTTATTTTATTTTTTAATATTTTTGAAATTTAAACATAATAAGATAATGTAGTATTGCTTACTGAAATTAGTAAATGTATTTTTATTTCAAAGTAACGCAAAGACCTAAAAATGTAATTTGAAATAATGTTAATTATTTTATTGTCTCTTGACCACTGTTTCGATTGTGTGCTGAAATAAAATACAGGTGTTGAACTAACAGTGTCTTAATATATAAATCTATACTATATAAATTATAAAACGATGATGAAATTGAAAGTGAAAAATGAAAAATAAGCTACAGTGAACTATACTTGTAACCATTGAATTCTTAGATGATATATAAATCACCGTTTGGAAAAAGCCAAAGAGAGTGATCGGAAAAAAGCTTCAATAATGCTGTAATCATAAGTGGCTGAAAAAACTCTCTAGAGTCGCACGAGCGCGCTCTCTATCTCTTCGATCAGGCATTAATCTGGTCCGTAAAAGCTCCGGGAAGTCCGTCGCATAAATAATGCACGATCTTCGTACGCGGAAGCGTGATCGCCGATGATGTTCATCGGTATGTTTTCACGAGCTCGCTCTGTTCAAGAGGACGAGCTACGCCTGGAAAAGGGGAATAAAAATACGAATCCTCGCGGTGCGCACAACTTGTAAAATTAATCCGAAAGCTTATATAACGCACGGAAGAGCGTCGACGAAGGATGGGGACAGATCACGCTCGAGATAAAACGAGCCCTGCATTGACCACTGTTCGATTGTTGCTGAAATATAAAATACAGGTGTTGAACTAACAGTGTCTTAATATATAAATCTATACTATATAAATTATAAAACGATGATGAAATTGAAAGTGAAAAATGAAAAATAAGCTACAGTGAACTATACTTGTAACCATTGAATTCTTAGATGATATATAAATCACCGTTTGGAAAAAGCCAAAGAGAGTGATCGGAAAAAAGCTTCAATAATGCTGTAATCATAAGTGGCTGAAAAAACTCTCTAGAGTCGCACGAGCGCGCTCTCTATCTCTTCGATCAGGCATTAATCTGGTCCGTAAAAGCTCCGGGAAGTCCGTCGCATAAATAATGCACGATCTTCGTACGCGGAAGCGTGATCGCCGATGATGTTCATCGGTATGTTTTCACGAGCTCGCTCTGTTCAAGAGGACGAGCTACGCCTGGAAAAGGGGAATAAAAATACGAATCCTCGCGGTGCGCACAACTTGTAAAATTAATCCGAAAGCTTATATAACGCACGGAAGAGCGTCGACGAAAGGATGGGGACAGATCACGCTCGAGATAAAACGAGCCCTGCAAATCGATGCATTTTCGATTCACATATACACATAACATAATACTCCGGGAATCGTTTGACGAAACTCAAAAACTTTAACGAGTGTATTTATCGGGAGGTTTAAATATAGAATTGAAATATATTGATTACGGCCGCGATTTCACTGATTACACTACTCTCAGAGTTTTTACCTTCATTTTACATTCTCTTGTCCTTTAACTTTTCGAATTGATATCCATTTATTAAAAATTAAATTAGTGCGTTGAATAGAAAAAGAGGTTTATCTAAATTTTTGACAAATAGAGACTTGCAAATATCTCAAAGTGTAATGAATTAGTACAATGAGCTGTTCACATGTAACGTAAAGTTTGCAATTCGACGTTAGCGTATAAATAATAAAAAATTAATTAAAGAAAAAAATGGAAAACATAAAGTGATAATTGTACTACATGTTAATTATAAATCGAAATATGTATGTTAAGAAGAAGTGAAACATTAGGAGAGGGAAGAAAGAAGAACATTGGGTAAAAGAGGTAAAGGAAAAGATTTGGGGAAACGGAAAAAAGTAAAAAAAGGTATATTAGGAGAAGAAGGTAGGAAATAACAAAGACTAATAGGAAAAAGATAGAAAAGACCGCACATATCGGTACACGAAGTCAGTGAGAGTAGAGGTGTGTATACGGAAAGGTAGGAGGAGAACGAGCGAAAGATATAGGGAGAGAAAGGAAGAGAGAGCGAGAGAGAAAGTGCGCCAGGGGAACTGAAATACCGTTAATGCACTCTTCAAAACTAAAAGGCTGCGGTAGTTGCTGACGGTGGTGTAAGTAATAGATAGGTCGAGTAATTGCTTCACTTAACGAGAAACACGTTCGACCCCCGGGTCGTCTCTCGCTTGCGCGCGTTCACTCGCCGACGCCCCCGCCGCTCCCGCTCCCGCTCCAGCACACCGAAATATACTTCGCTCGGTATATAGGAGCGAGAAAGGAAACATCTCCCGTACTCATTGCTTTCGAACACACTGGCTTTCCGAGCTGGTATTAACAGTCGTGTCGTATGATATAGTTTTGGACATTTCTCTTGGTCCCTTTTTCTCTCCCTGGCCTCGTGCTTTCTCCGTTCTTTGGCCTCCACTCTTGTCTTCCACGTGCAACCCAGCGCGCACCGCCACTTCCCCGTCAACTGCGCGCCCTGTTACCGGGCCGCTTTGTATCTATTCATTTCTCTTGGGTGAAATGTTGGAAAGCAAACGCGATGGTGGTTGTAATGACCAGTGTGCGACTCTCCGTTCAGGTGATTAAAGAATATGAACGCTTTCGACTCAAGTGTCCCATCAAATGTCTGCTTCATCATATTCTTCTAAATTACGTCGACTGATTGGATCACATAATAATTCAGTTATCGGTATTACTACATTTTTCTTCGTCCAATATTACTGGTTATTCAATATTTATTACGGTTGTCTATTAAATAAAATGAATTGTTTATACATATTTATAAAGAGTACTATATACTTTTTTTTTATCGGCGGTAACTTAAATATAGCTTCTAGAAATTTGCAAGGTTTGCAAAATGTTTTACTTCGGTAGACCTTCTCATATTTTCTCAGCTAGGATGTTTCTCTAAATTTGCAGTACCGTGGGATTTCATTTTGTGTAAGGAGTGAAACGCAGCAGTAAATATTGTTATGAGTATTGTAAAATTTACTCTACTTTCTGCGAACTCTAATTTTTTTAAAACATTTTACATTTATACTGTTAGTTGTATTTGTGTTTATACATATTCAAATATATACTGTAATATTTACAAAACATATGTAGCAATTAATTTAAAAAATACTAACGCCTCGTACATTCTTGGGAAAAGATAAAAAGATTTTTTATTGCGTAAGGTACGAATTTAACAAAATCATTTCTGATTTTCATGAACTTATCTGTGATTGCTAAATAAAATAAAAATTTTGATATATGTACAAGCTTTTAATTTTGAATTGTCATTTCTTATTTATTGTTGAATATAAATTTCAGTTAACTCATTAACGCTTAAATTAAAAAATTGCGCTACTTTTCAAAAAATATTTCAAAAAATTTTTTTTGCTAAGTTGAAGAATTTCTTTTTATAATATTTTTTTACAAAGTTGATTGTTTACGAAATATGAAATGAAAGATTTAACATCATTTTTTCATACAATTAATCATTTCGCAAATGTCATAACCAAATTATTTAAAAATTATATATTTTACAATCTATTAAAATTAGACAAAAAATAGGTTTAATTTTTTCATAATTTTTTTGAAAATTTTGCATTCTTTAAAAAATGACTATACAGTTTTTGAAAAAAAAATATCCTGAACAGCTTTGACAAAATTTACATGTTTACTATAGCAAATCTTTGCAGCATCGAAGCATTTTCTTTGGTATATACAATTTTTCGTAAAGTTGACTTTTTCGATAAAAGAATTTACGAAATTTTTTATAACTATTGTGTAAAAACGTTAATTTTACAAAAACCAATATATGACAATAATTTTATAATCATGGTTTTTCTAAGTTTAAATATACTAATAAGACGATTCTCATTATTACATAGAAATTTATAATTGGCTAGCATACAAAAAATTACGATTAAAAAAAATAATAATAAGATTTGAATTTATATGCAAAACTAATGCTAAATTTTGAAAGAGGACCTTTAAACTCAGCTATTGATACACACACATACGCTCACACTGACGCACATACAAATATATATATATATATATATATATATATATATATATATATATATATATATATATATATATACCTGTATGATATTATAAAAATTGAACCCGGTTTTTATTTGAATTGTATGCTTTTTGTTATTTCAGGCGTTATGAGCAAGATCTAGAATATTTTCTAGTCATTCATCATTACGTTTTACTAGAGTAATAATTTTAATTCATAATTGATATTATTAGTTATTAGTCAATCTAAATTTATCAAAGTATGAAATAATGTTTTTAACCTGTTTACACTTTTCATGAAAAACTTTTTAAAATTGCTACTGGAAATATTAATTTTTTACATGCGCACATTGAAGCGAAAACAGTAGAGTTTTTAGCGTTGAATCTAAAATATTCATGGTTTGTCGAAAACTTTTAATATCCATCGCGCATGCAACGCGTGCATATTCGTCCATTACGAAAATTGTGGGATCGGATGTTCCTTCAGAAATAAAACTCTTAGAGCGTGTAAGAAAAGGTGTCTACTACACCAGTTCATTCATTAAAAATTCTGAAAGCTATATGGACTGTCGAGTCTCAGTCGCAAGGACTTGGAACTTTACCTCGAGAGTTGCGAAGAGAAAAACTTCGAAGCTGAAGCAACACCCATTCGTCTGAATCTTTGAAGTGTTCTCCACAAAGGTCCAACGCCCGAATCACTTTTTTTCCACATATCCTCCAACCTCGTACTTTCATTTATTTTGTCTTGATGTGTATACCGGATTCTATTTCGCACTCTCTCTCTCTCTCTCTCTCTCTCTCTCTCTTGCTCGCTTCATTTTTCGTCCAGTATCTCTCATTCGAACTTTCTTATCAATGCATTGTCTTTTCATTCCTTTTAGAAACCTATACAACCAAGGGAACAATCGACCCTTGGATTTAAGAGACGACGTGAAAAATAATTAATTCACTGGAATACTTAACGTGCTTTTGTCTCCCTTACTTCGTGTAGGTATACAACGTCAGATCATATCAGCTAATTATTTCGCGGATTTTATATTGTCCACCTCGGCTAGAGTGAATTGTACGCATCTCGTTGGACAAAACTTTTGAAGGATAGTTACCAAGCTAGAAGCGTGCAACGAGCAACCTATAAAACAGTTTTGCTGTTTTATTTTTTGCAGCTAACTCCACAGGCGCCACAACCTGGTATCTCCTTATCGATCAAACGAGTACAAAGGACAGAGAGAACAAGAGTGAAAGTAAAATAGCATTCTTACCCGATTTTAATTTTTGTTTTATACAATGAAGAGTGCTTTTCTCAGTTTTATAAATAAATTAACTTACTAAAAATAATACAAAAATATAGTACAATTATCAGCAGTATTACATTAATTAATATTTACTTAAATATAATTATTTGAATCAAAGTCTTAATTAAAGGTAAAACAATTCATTTACTGTATTTAAAATAATTTAATGTACTTCATATTTTAACATTTTTTATTCATTCCTTGTATGCCTTTTATCAATAATCTGCGTGTTTAATATTTTTGAGTCGATCAATTTATTATAAAAATTTACTTACAATAATCTTACTTTTATTTTTATTATATTCTAATTTTATTTGTATCACGCTGAAAATATATCTACAAATTAGCATGATATTGCATTCTGATAAATTAATTATAAAGTATTTTTCGAATGAAAATATTTTTTTGAATATCGATGATGAGAGAAAATATCAAACAGAGATTTTAAAAATGTATTATTCACTTACAACATAAATCCCAAATTAGATTGTAAACCCTTTATGGCAAGTTACGCTTCAAACAAAGAAAATTTTTTTGGCGCAAAAAGTTCTTTATGTAAATAATATGCTTAAAAAATATAACATTAAAGCTATTATAATAATTTTTTATTCTAAATGATATTTTATTTGAAAAAATTATTAAGATTATATATAACTTCTGAATGTAACAAATAATATTAAAATAATAAAATTATATTTTACATAATATATATATATATTTAATATATATATTACATTAACATTATAGATCCGCTTTTACAAAATTCATTAGTGTTTGATCATAAAAATTAGATACACCCACTTACAAAGTTGTTATAATTTTATTTTAAATTATAGTATCAATCAATTATGCAATGTAAAGACTCTAAATAAATCTTCAGATCAATACAACAAACTTCCGTACCTATATACCCCCGAAGTAGAGATCTACTTGAGAACCCGCGTAAAAATGGTAACTATTGGCAATATATTGATATACTATTGCTATTTGCTATTGTAAATATATTTGCAATATATTGGAAATATATTGCCAACATATTGTTACACCACAATATCCAATATATTGCCAAAATATTGCCAATAGTTACTATCTTACCTTTTGTAAACTATTACCAATATGTTGGCCATAGTTCATAAATTAAAAAAAAAATAAAAAAAAAATATTAGCCAGCCGCGGGATTTGAACCTTCAATCTTTAGATCGGAACGCTGGCTCTTTACCACCCGAGTAGAAATGATTTCCAGGCAAAAAGTAGGCCCTGTTCATGTACCTGACGAATATTAAAAGGCCCTGAACAGGTGCCTGTAAAGGACCTTTAAAAAATGTAATGGGGTGGAGATCAGGGCCTGTTTTATGTAATACTATTTTGTGGGTATGTTCAGGTGATATTAAGGCACTGAATTAGTAGTAAAAACTAAATCTGAATGTATTTGTTATTTTACATTTGTTTTTAATTGTTAACCTTTAAAGGACGGGGATTTTCTGGTTCAAAAAAGCTTCTTTTTTCAATAAAATTAATGTCTAAAAACATCGAATCACTTTTAACCTTTACAGGACGGGGATTTGGGTTTACTGTTTTCTCTCACTTTCTATAGAAATCGAGTTTATGTGTTGTCTTACATCTCAAAACTAACACATGTAAAGGGTCGATCATGGGCATGGCCCGTATAGGTTAATAGGTTAAAAAAACGTTATCTTACATGTGTAACAGCTTTGTAATCTTAAAAACCACAAAATATACTAATATAAAGTTATAAATATAAGGTTAATTAGGCGTGCGTACATGCGTGTGTGTGTGTGTGTGTGTGTGTGTGCGTGTGTGTGCGTATAGGTTTTGTAAATAGAATAAAATGCATTTTAAGACATTAATATTTATTAAACATAAATATTATAGATAATATAATTAAAATATATGGTTTAACATAATTTCCAAATAATTACAACAATCTTAATATAATATAATATTAATAACTTTGCACTTTTTTTATACAATACAAAATTAAATCTTTTCACATATTTAAAGCAATATAATACTGCATAAACTTTTATATTATTAAAGTGTTTTTTTAAACTTTCACTATTTATATATTGTATTTTCCTTTTCAATCGGTACTTTCGAACTCTTAGTAAATTAAGCTTCTGAGTATAATCAATTTTTTTACTCATTTTATATTTATAAAAAACTCTTGATAAAATTCTAACCTGAAAATTTATATACAATACTATATAATTTGTAGATACTATTACTAACCTCACATTCGAACTACCAAAATTGACTTTTACTATAACGTCACATCCGAACTAACAAAATTAGGCCCTGACTTAAATTCCATTACATTCGTATCCCGGCCCTTAACAGGCGGCCTTTTCAGGCCCTGTTTTCTAATTCAGGCGGCCTGGCTAGCATTTCTACTCGGGCACTGAGCCATTTTGCTATTTTGTTATTAAGAGTTAATTTCAGGCTATAAAGAACAGTTGAAAATATGGTAAAAAAATTTCTAAGTCCAAATTTTATGAATTCAACTGTTCTTTATAGCCTGAAATTAACTCTTAATAACAAAATAGCAAAATATGGCTCAGTGGTAAAGAGCCAGCGTTCCGATCTAAAGATTGAAGGTTCAAATCCCGCGGCTGGCTAATATTTTTTTTTTATTTTTTTTTTTAATTTATGAACTATGGCCAACATATTGGTAATAGTTTACAAAAGGTAAGATAGTAACTATTGGCAATATTTTGGCAATATATTGGATATTGTGGTGTAACAATATGTTGGCAATATATTTCCAATATATTGCAAATATATTTACAATAGCAAATAGCAATAGTATATCAATATATTGCCAATAGTTACCATTTTTACGCGGGAAGTCTATTGAATGGACTCACATTATATAAAAAAGTATGAACTATAAATTGAGAATCACTTGTTCAATTTTTACTCTGCAGCTCAAACACTAAAAGTGGAAACGAAAGTAGATATACCTTAAAAAATTAATAGCTTTTAATTTTATATACCGGTATATAATCTCAATTTAATGTATGAGGATGTCTACAAAAATTTTTCCAAATTGCGTTCCTGAAAATCGAAAAAAATAATTTTTGAGGCACACCTTCCAGACCTCACTTTTTTCATCATCAGTACCCTAGTAGAATTTGAGCATAATTGAAACGGTTTTTAAGCCAGAAAATGACGAATTAGCAAAAAATGCTCAAAATATGATCCTAATATGATCAAATTTCAAATTTTGTCTAACCTTAAAATGCTCAATTTCTACTAGGGTACATATAATATGTGAAACAAAATTTGAACACGAGATAAAAGGCTTGGACACACTTTTTTTAAGTTTGAAGTTTAAAATCAAAAAAACGTATAATGCTGTTTTTTTTTAAAAAGCTTATATATTTATATACCAATTATATTGAAACAGATCATTTTTGAACTAATCTTTTTCTATTAAATACTTTTTAATGCATTAATAGTTATTTATACAAATTAATGATTTAACCATAATAAAAACGCAACATACAAAACTAATTAATAATTTTTAAGTATGATGATTGGATTGTTATGATTAATGATAAATGGTATTTTAGAATAATTGTTGAAATTGAAAAAGATAATTAATAATCAATTCTTCGTATTCCATAAATTTCAGTTACAATTCCAATTATTTCGGTCATAGAATCAAAATTAAACACTTTTCCTCCCAATAAATTAATATATAAAACCGAAATGAAAAACATTTTTTTTGTCTAAAAATCACCAGAAAAAATATATATTTAAGATAATGTGACAAAATGTAAAGGTATTATTCATATCAAATTACTATATAAATTTTTTTCTTGGAACTATCAATCTCCGTAGAAAAATGATAGAGATATTTTTCGTTGCAAATGAAAAGTAGAATTTACCAGTATTTTTAAAATTGTTATTAATTATCTTACATGTGTAACAGCTTTGTAATCTTAAAAACCACAAAATATACTAATATAAAGTTATAAATATAAGGTTAATTAGGCGTGCGTACATGCGTGTGTGTGTGTGTGTGTGTGTGTGTGCGTGTGTGTGCGTATAGGTTTTGTAAATAGAATAAAATGCATTTTAAGACATTAATATTTATTAAACATAAATATTATAGATAATATAATTAAAATATATGGTTTAACATAATTTCCAAATAATTACAACAATCTTAATATAATATAATATTAATAACTTTGCACTTTTTTTATACAATACAAAATTAAATCTTTTCACATATTTAAAGCAATATAATACTGCATAAACTTTTATATTATTAAAGTGTTTTTTTAAACTTTCACTATTTATATTGTATTTTCCTTTTCAATCGGTACTTTCGAACTCTTAGTAAATTAAGCTTCTGAGTATAATCAATTTTTTTACTCATTTTATATTTATAAAAAACTCTTGATAAAATTCTAACCTGAAAATTTATATACAATACTATATAATTTGTAGATACTATTACTAACCTCACATTCGAACTACCAAAATTGACTTTTACTATAACGTCACATCCGAACTAACAAAATTAGGCCCTGACTTAAATTCCATTACATTCGTATCCCGGCCCTTAACAGGCGGCCTTTTCAGGCCCTGTTTTCTAATTCAGGCGGCCTGGCTAGCATTTCTACTCGGCACTGAGCCATTTGGCTATTTTGGTTATTAAGAGTTATTTCAGGCTATAAAGAACAGTTGAAAATATGGTAAAAAAATTCTAAGTCCAAATTTTATGAATTCAAACTGTTCTTTATAGCCTGAATTAACTCTTAATAACAAAATAGCAAATATGGCTCGTGGTAAAGAGCCAGCGTTCCGATCTAAAGATGAAGGTTCAAATCCCGCGGCTGCTAATATTTTTTTTATTTGTTTTTTTAATTTATGAACTATGGCCAACATATTGGTAAGTTTACAAAGGTAAGATAGTAACTATTGGCATATTTTGGCAATATATTGGATATTGTGGTGTAACAATTGTGGCAATATATTTCCAATATATTGCAAATATATTTACAATAGCAAATAGCAATAGTATATCAATATATTGCCAATAGTTACCATTTTTACGCGGGAAGTCTATTGAATGGACTCACATTATATAAAAAGTAGGAACTCTATAAATTGAGAATCACTTGTTCAATTTTTACTCTGCAGCTCAAACACTAAAAGTGGAAACGAAAGTAGATATACCTTAAAAAATTAATAGCTTTTAATTTTATATACCGGTATATAATCTCAATTTAATGTATGAGGATGTCTACAAAAATTTTTCCAAATTGCGTTCCTGAAAATCGAAAAAAATAATTTTTGAGGCACACCTTCCAGACCTCACTTTTTTCATCATCAGTACCCTAGTAGAATTTTGAGCATAATTGAAACGGTTTTTAAGCCAGAAAATGACGAATTAGCAAAAAATGCTCAAAATATGATCCTAATATGATCAAATTTCAAATTTTGTCTAACCTTAAAATGCTCAATTTCTACTAGGGTACATATAATATGTGAAACAAAATTTGAACACGAGATAAAAGGCTTGGACACACTTTTTTTAAGTTTGAAGTTTAAAATCAAAAAAACGTATAATGCTGTTTTTTTTTAAAAAGCTTATATATTTATATACCAATTATATTGAAACAGATCATTTTTGAACTAATCTTTTTCTATTAAATACTTTTTAATGCATTAATAAGTTATTTATACAAATTAATGATTTAACCATAATAAAAACGCAACATACAAAACTAATTAATAATTTTTAAGTATGATGATTGGATTGTTATGATTAATGATAAATGGTATTTTAGAATAATTGTTGAAATTGAAAAAGATAATTAATAATCAATTCTTTCGTATTCCCATAAATTTCAGTTACAATTCCAATTATTTCGGTCATAGAATCAAAATTAAACACTTTTCCTCCCAATAAATTAATATATAAAACCGAAATGAAAAACATTTTTTTTGTCTAAAAATCACCAGAAAAAAATATATATTTAAGATAATGTGACAAAATGTAAAGGTATTATTCATATCAAATTACTATATAAATTTTTTTCTTGGAACTATCAATCTCCGTAGAAAAATGATAGAGATATTTTTCGTTGCAAATGAAAAGTAGAATTTACCAGTATTTTTAAAATTGTTATTAATTATCTTAAATTGAAAAGTTCATGTTTATTGACAACTGACAGCCAATAGCTTTACAGAAAAAGTGTATATCTTTCATCTATAATTATGCCCTAAACGGTTTTTTAGTAATATCAATTGTGCTGTACAATGTCAAAAATCAAAAATATATGATTTTTTTAGTGACTTAAAGTCAGTAAAAGTGCAATAATATTCAATCAATGGTTATAATTAAAATTTCATTGAAATCTTGATGTAATTTCCAATCTATCATATTTTTGTAGAATGCATAAATTTTAAGTTATAAGGTTATGAAATTGGTCATATAAATGCAAAACAGCAAAATTTGTGGTTTCCTGTTATTAATAACTTTGGTCATATCTAAGTTAAGCATCTGAAATTGTTTTTACATATACTAGGTTCAAAAAGAAGTTGTTTAGTAGAATATGAATAATTATTAATTTTTCATCTGCTGATTTGACATAGAATGCTCCATATACACCTAATAAATAAATTACATAAATGTATAATAATATAAATGTAATATTACAAATCATTTTTAATTATTGTTAAACAAATTCTTACGAACGTTATGAAAGCACTTTCCAAAGTTGCAAAAGACCGTATTCAAACGAAAATTACTATCCTTATAAACATTCTTCATTATAGGATAATTAACTTTAAAATATAGTCGGGACTTATAACGTTATATATAACTTAATTAAGTTACCAAAAGTTACATAGTACATTACACATATCATTAAAGTTTTCATCATTATAGGCGGCTGTCATTTTTACATTTTTTAATTTATGAACTATGGCCAACATATTGGTAATAGTTTACAAAAGGTAAGATAGTAACTATTGGCAATATTTTGGCAATATATTGGATATTGTGGTGTAACAATATGTTGGCAATATATTTCCAATATATTGCAAATATATTTACAATAGCAAATAGCAATAGTATATCAATATATTGCCAATAGTTACCATTTTTACGCGGGAAGTCTATTGAATGGACTCACATTATATAAAAAAGTATGAACTATAAATTGAGAATCACTTGTTCAATTTTTACTCTGCAGCTCAAACACTAAAAGTGGAAACGAAAGTAGATATACCTTAAAAAATTAATAGCTTTTAATTTTATATACCGGTATATAATCTCAATTTAATGTATGAGGATGTCTACAAAATTTTTCCAAATTGCGTTCCTGAAAATCGAAAAAAATAATTTTTGAGGCACACCTTCCAGACCTCACTTTTTTCATCATCAGTACCCTAGTAGAATTTTTGAGCATAATTGAAACGGTTTTTAAGCCAGAAAATGGACGAATTAGCAAAAAATGCTCAAAATATGATCCTAATATGATCAAATTTCAAATTTTGTCTAACCTTAAAATGCTCAATTTCTACTAGGGTACATATAATATGTGAAACAAAATTTGAACACGAGATAAAAGGCTTGGACACACTTTTTTTAAGTTTGAAGTTTAAAATAAAAAAAAACGTATAATGCTGTTTTTTTTAAAAGCTTATATATTTATATACCAATTATATTGAAACAGATCATTTTTGAACTAATCTTTTTCTATTGAAATAATTTTTAATGCATTAATAAGTTATTTATACAAATTAATGATTTAACCATAATAAAAACGCAACATACAAAACTAATTAATAATTTTTAAGTATGATGATTGGATTGTTATGATTAATGATAAATGGTATTTTAGAATAATTGTTGAAATTGAAATAGATAATTAATAATCAATTCTTTCGTATTCCCAGAAATTTCAGTTACAATTCCAATTATTTCGGTCATAGAATCAAAATTAAACACTTTTCCTCCCAATAAATTAATATATAAAACCGAAATGAAAAACATTTTTTTTTGTCTAAAAATCACCAGAAAAAATATATATATTTAAGATAATGTGACAAAATGTAAAGGTATTATTCATATCAAATTACTATATAAATTTTTTTCTTGGAACTATCAATCTCCGTAGAAAAATGATAGAGATATTTTTCGTTGCAAATGAAAAGTAGAATTTACCAGTATTTTTAAAATTGTTATTAATTATCTTAAATTGAAAAAGTTCATGTTTATTGACAACTGACAGCCAATAGCTTTACAGAAAAAGTGTATATCTTTCATCCTATTAATTATGCCACTAAACGGTTTTTTAGTAATATCAATTGTGCTGTACAATGTCAAAAATCAAAATATATGATTTTTTAGTGACTTAAAGTCAGTAAAAGTGCAATAATATTCAATCAATGGTTATAATTAAAATTTCATTGAAATCTTGATGTAATTTCCAATCTATCATATTTTTTGTAGAATGCATATATTTTAAGTTATAAGGTTATGAAATTGGTCATATAAATGCAAAACAGCAAAATTTGTGGTTTCCTGTTATTAATAACTTTGGTCATATCTAAGTTAAGCATCTGAAATTTTTTTTACATATACTAGGTTCAAAAAGAGTTGTTTAGTAGAATATCAATAATTTTTATTTTTCATCTACTGATTTGACATGGCTCCATATACACCTATATTTTTTGTCAGTGTAAATTCAAATCATAGTTATTATTATTTAGTTTTGATAAAGTTGCAATTATATAGGATAAATGTAATATTACAAATCATTTTTAATTATTGTTAAACAAATTCTTACGAACGTTATGAAAGCACTTTCCAAAGTTGCAAAAGACCGTATTCAAACGAAAATTACTATCCTTATAAACATTCTTCATTATAGGATAATTAACTTTAAAATATAGTCGGGGCTTATAACGTTATATATAACTTAATTAAGTTACCAAAAGTTACATAGTACATTACACATATCATTAAAGTTTTCATCATTATAGGCGGCTGTCATTTTTACATTTTTTAATATATAAAAGATAAGCAATGATTAAATTTTAAAATTAGAAAAAATTCAATTGATTTATTTTTAATTGGTTACAAATATTTTTATGCCAGTATAAGTGAATAAATAAATAAACATGGTTATGTATATTGCACTACTTTAAGATAACAATAATTCTATATGAAATATATACTTAATTTCATGTAGAATGCATTTTAATTGAACAATAAATACATGAATGTTTTATTTAAAATTAAAAGGCAATGTATCAATTAGATGAAAGTTTGAAATATGTTTTATTCATCAGTCAATATAAATACACGTTACGGTGTTGCTTAACAAATGGCTAAATTGACGTTCTATCTCATAGAAAACCGGAAAATCCGTAAACGTCTTCTAGGAACTCAAGAGAACGATATCAACTCAAGTAGCACCGTTTCGCAATCAGTAAAACCAACACTAGCCTAAACCAAAGTACTTGGAAAACAAAGCGTCTAGGATTGGTGGTAAAGGGAGAAAACCAACGGAAACGGTAGGCATTTTATTTAGTAAGTGTACGGTAGTGGTACGATGTCACCGAATAAAACTCGTCGTATTTTCCGGCCATTAACTTTCAATAGCGAACAAGTTCCTTTTGGGTACAGACGTCCCGCTAATAGTCATACAAATGATCGAGCAAAATCATGCACACTCAAGTCGTTATCTCTCGGACAGTTTCCTCGTTCCCTTTCGCAATGTGTAGGAGAGAGTATATCTATCTCCCCCTGTTCACCCCACCCCCTCCTCCTCCTAGCCTCCCTCGCCCCCACCCTCCCTACCCCAACCCTGCTCTTTCCAGTATCGCGTTGATTTTCGGCCCGAGCGCCGAATGAATCTTCCCCCGGCGTCAAAGGGCGCGAAAGAAGGGGCAAAAGTGGGCGGGTGGCGCGCGCGCGCGCGAACTCCACCGGATCCTCGTTCTCTCTCACAACGGGGTGGCGCGTGTCCGAAGCTCCTTGCAACTTCAGTCTGGCGCGTACGCTTCGACGGGCCGTTTCGTCGCCGGATCGAGACCGATCGCGATTAACTATTTACGCGGCGACCCGATGGATCGAAAATTCCGAGCTCAGTGATATCTTGACCGCTTACCGACTTCTTACCTAACTTTTTCCTACGGTATCGATCATTTTTTTTTTAAAAGAGAACACATTTTTTTTTATTTTTCGACAACTCGTCTTGAGAGAATGGACACGAGTCGGAACTACACGTGCGTGGCGAAATTGCAAACGGTCAAATGATTTGTTCGATTACAAGCGAATGTATATAAATGATATCGGTGACATACGGTTAATCGAGTAAATTCGACTTGAGAGCGTGTCGCGTGTGTTCGGTAAATCAGTGTGCTCGTTGTTTTTTATTTATCGTGAGTCGTTGACGGATGTCGAATTATAGTCGGATGACACCGGCGTAGTGTAAAGAAAAGGCGCTACTCGCCGGCTTGGAGGTTCATTCAACGCGCGGCGTGGAAACCCGGCCGATCGTAAGTACACGAGATACGACGAGCTTTACGTCATAAAGTTTTCATCTTTGTTTACCTTGCACGCACTGGGATTTTGTGCATACATGGAAAATGAATGAGCGATTTCTCTCGCGAGTTTACCGGACGCTACCTTCGAATAATTTGATTTTCTCTTTTTTATGTTCCCTAAGGATTTGCGTATGAATCAGAGTTTTCATGAATGCATTCGATGTCGAGGGTATATACTGCAGTATTTCTGAGAAAACGCAAAACACGTTTAAATTAACAGAGAAGTTGAGGTTGTTTATGGAACTTCCTCATGCCCGACTCCGTTGTAATTTAAACTTGATCAATTATTTCGATTGCGAGATTAAAAGAGGAATACGTACACGTTTTAATCTATTTTGAAAACAAGTTTTTTCATCAAATTAAAACGCGATAAATACATGATTGCACGATAATAACGGCACGATGGTTATCTAAACTCAAGCGTAAACTTTTGTTTTTATTTACATTCTGATTTTAAAATCTTGCTGCTGTAGATTACTATAAAATAATTATAAGTGTAAGAATTAATATTTGATTTGTTTTAAAAATACAGGAACGAAAAAAATGTATGGAATATTGTACGCAAACATCTAACTTTTATTTTTTGTTTGCAATGAAAGTAAATGTAATTACAGTTATTTCATGAAAAATTTTTAATAAAAAACTTTATTGTATCAATCACTTATTTTTAATTACATTTTTCTATTATATTTTTTGTTTACAGAAAAAAAGAAATTTTCTCGTGAAATTTTGAAAGATATGGCTAGTCATATTATCTCTCTGTGACCTGGCATATATAAAATCATTCAATTATTTTAATTAAAATCAATTATTCTCGATTCGCGATTTACTCTCCCAGTGAAGTGGACGATAAAAACAATAACCATTAATTAAAGAATAATCGTCTTTATGAAAATTGTTCATCATAATCGTGTATTTGTATACATAATTAACATAAATAGTGGTATACTTCATATTATGATCACGAGCTGTTATTGAAACTATTTAGCTAATTTATTTTCAGTAAAAATGCATCGAATAATGCTATTACGGTAATAACATAATTAAAGTGTGAATGTCCGATTATTTTTATAACGTTTTTGTTTTGTTAATTAAATTTATAATAAAAGTGTAGCAAACTATTAAAGTATTACTAATAAAATCTAGTGATCATAAACTGTTATTATATTAAATCATCGTTTAATTAATTAAAAAGAATTTAAATTAACTATGACATTATAAAAATGTGTGCAAGGCGAGCAAGGAAAATGCTCTCATCATTATATATTGCTATAGTGCCGAGAATCTTTAACAGGTATCTCTGATCAAAATAATTTATATATATATAAAAGTAGCAGGGATGTAAGTGTTATATCCCCGCAATTTAAAGCCTTCCCTTTCGTACTCGCAAGCCTTATCAACTGTAAGAAAAGTTATTTTGTATATCCAAGCCACTCAGATTCATTCTCTCTCACTCTCTGTGTATGTGGGTCTCACAGCATCCGAAACTTTCCTCGTTAAGAAATCCGCAGAATAAAAGTAAGTTTTTCAGTCGGCGAGCTCGAAAGAACACAGCGGTATCACCGGTTGAGATACATAGGCATATCGGCCCTCGTATTACGGGATAAAAGTGACGGTGCTATCTGATCCATCGAGCTTTACCAACGAAGAATGCAAAGGTTATGAATGCATCGGTATATAGTAAAAGTCATTTTGTCCCGGGGCTCGCCACCTGAGCTTAAAAGCGGCTAATTAAAAGTTTTATTATTAAACAAATGGACGGGGTTAAGCGGGCGCGATGCCCGTGGTTAGAGTAGTGTGCACGTATGCCAAGGTAATGCCCCATAGGTGAAGCTTCACGCGAGCTACCTACATCTATTACCGAACTTTGTGATGGAATTTTCGAGGCTCGTAAAAGCCCCGAAAATCGGGCATAATCTTGTTAGCGCTTGCTAAACGTATAACCCCAAGCTTTCTATATGCGAGTCGCTTTGATCCGAGAGGTGGAGTCGCATAGCTTAGGTAATACAATAGTCGGATTCGAGGCCTCGGGAGACGTACACGCGACTCTTGGGGTTCACTCTCTTAGATGCGGCTCTTCTCAATCTCGTTATATCCGACTCTTCTTCGGATCCGCTCCAACTCTTCAGAAACTTTATTTTTTTTTCTAAAAGGGTCATCAGCATCACACCTTTTTCTTTCTACCATTTACTTAATATTTACAAACTTTTACATTTACGAGCACTTGAAGAAAATTAGCTTTAATTATTCTGCGCTTAATATTTTATACTCTAGCATCTTATATGCATATTAATAATATAACTGTAATATTTTTGTGTATATAAATGTTGAATGAATAATAAAAATAAATCATTTCATAATAAACGTTAGGATAAAACCTAGTAGTAATGCATGTGCTAATACTTTGAAAAATGCATAAAACAGTTTCAAGACATTCAAGCAACATTGAGTAGCCTTAATGAGTCTAAGTTATGCAGCTATATTAGCCCTTGAAGTTCTTATTCTCATAATGCAACATTTTGTAATCTCTTCGCTGTAATAATACAATTTAAATAAATGTATTAAACGTAAAAAATGATTATTATTATAAATGTAAATTTCAAAAAGAAAATTTAAAATACATTGAAAATCATTCGTTTAAGCTTATTAAGTCCAAAGATACATATTCTTTGTAAAGTTGGAAAATTTAAAGTTAATAAAGTATTGAAGTTAATAAAGAAAATTCAAGTTAAAAGTAACTGCGCGTTTGTACAATTAATTTTTCTCTAATTATATGGTTATTTCTGTTTATATTTTCAATGTGATGAATATCCCGATAAAACAATACTAATCGGATAAATTGCCATAGACAATTTACTTTTGTAAAGCAATTGACAAATTATAAAAGATTTTATTCTATATTTAGAAATAATCAATAAAAAGTTTTATTATGTGTTGTGTTGTCGCATAGCAGGTCTGCTCTATCATTAAATCACAACCCAAAAACTCGAAAAGTTCATTATTTCCCAAGATAAACAATATTTAGTCTATATTATAATTTTTTAATTTAAGAAATATATTTAATATACATGTCGCACACTTATTGGTAGATTGTAAAATTATACTTTTAAAATGTTATCACACAAGCATATTAGACAAGAAAGAAAAATACACGAATATATCTATACGAAACTTTGATTGATTCAACTAAATTATTTATTCAATTAGGGTGAAATTTATAAATAAATGAAGAAATGCGGTAAAACAAACGTCAATATAGTTTTTTTTACCATACAAAATTGATGGATTTGAGTCTGCTTTCGTCTATTAAATATTTGAATTATAATCAAGTGTATGACGAAGTAATTTATAAAATTCAATGTGCATTAATATAAAGATTAATGAGCATTAAACTTCAAAATGTTTAAAAATATATCTATATTCATATCATAGGCTGTCAGATGAATAAATCGAGTTGTGTAACTGTATTAACTACATATTGAAAATATACGAGGAGTCGATACGTAACTACTGGATAATATAATTCTCGAGATAGAGGAAATACGTAATTCTGCAAGTTACGCCAAAGTCATCCCTATTTCCCTAATATGGACGCGATCGAAAATACTCGGTTGGAATTGTAGAATATAGCTTGGGAATGACCAACCCATCGTCCAGATATAAGGTAAATACACTTGCGAGTAATTTCAAGCAATATCGAAAATGGTTACACATACACTATACGTGTATAAATACATATTTTAAAGTTTAAGCATTCCTTTATTTCTGTGCTTTATATTTACTTTGTAGGTTTTCATATGGGAATTAAAAGAAAACTCGATAAAATATTTATAATTACATTAGCGATGAATTAAATCAGTAAAAAATATAATAAAATTGAGAAAGTCAATGTTAACTTTGGTGTGCAAATTAAGATTGGGTGTAGAAATAAGACACTTTTCATTTGCAAAAAATCGATGATAGTATTGGAAATCATCAAATTAATCAGGTAATCAATTTTTTTTCTCGTTGAAGAGCTTGTATTATAAATATTTTTAATGCAAATCCGTCGCGTCTGTAAGTTGCATAAAATACGGTTGTCTTAATAAACAATAACATGTTATTTATAAAAAAAAAATTTAATGAAAAATAAAAATTTAATTCTGAGAAACGTTAGCTTACTTAAAACAAATAGTTTTTAAATCATTTATTTTAATTATGCATATGTTATTCTACTAAACATTATGAAAAAATTGTAATTTACGTGCACAAGTGATTACTTTCTTTTTAAAATTAAATAATTACCAGAAACAAGAAAGATAGTTCTACGTTTCTACTTCACTTAAGGCGCCTCTTCTCTTATTTTTTCGCATACTGTTTTATTTACAAATTTATTACTAATAATCACGTATGCCGATAAGGTAGGGAGGATAAATATTGACTATGGCACCCCGTTAAAATAAAAATATACCTTTTGTCAATCAACTGTACAAAGCAAGCTCAACACACGTACACAATTTTGTAATAGCATTAATAACTACTACATTTAAACAATATTTTAAACTACTTAAAAGTCTAATGAGTGTAAGATGTGCACTATTAAAGTAAAATATAACAATGATTGGATGCATTATAAACAAAATTAAAAGAAAATCTCCTGTCAAGTTGGGTAGCTTCAAAGTTTTATAAAAATGAAATCCGTTGTTGTCAATCTATTGAGCCAGTGATTAGAGAGACGCAGTCCAAATACTGAATTTAAATACTCAGTTCGAATGATCAATAAGATGATGGGCAGAATAACGATCCTCCATAATCCCCGATTCGTAGAGTGACGGCTAGAATGACAACGTCCAAAGAGTTGGCAAAAAACCCTATATCAATGCTTACTGTGGCTGTCGTTTAAATATTGGCTGGGGGTAGAGATCGAGGATACAGGTCTTTCGTTTTGAGGTCACCGTTGTTCTACCTTGTAAGAGTATACACCTTTAGTATTGTATTTTTTTTATTTTAAATGTATTTATTTTTAAAAGAAGATTTGTCGTTTTTAATTTAAGTACTCGTGTCTTGATAGGCTTATTCAATGTACGTTTTCTTGTATCAACAAAATTATTTTACTATAAAAATTTGTAAATATATAAAAATTTAATCATTTACTTTCTGTAACACATTTACACACACACACATATATGTATATATTCAGAAGTTATGATTGGTCTTGGTGTACGTCGATAACTAATATCGAGTATCTCTCGTAGGTTAGATTTTTGGCAGCTGCCGATACCGCCCTTTGCTTTTCGAGAATCGTGCGACATTTACATTGTCAAAAGACGATTGGCCGCATGGTCTACTTTTCTTTTGCTATTAACGGTCAGATTGTTTCGATATTGACGGTCGATATTGCGTAAGAATCAACTATTTTTTCTCCTATCACAAAAAATGATTAACAAAAAAAATACGTGACATTTTCAATCACAACTATTCGATGTTATGTTTTATTATAAAAACTGTTCTTGTATATGATAAAAGTAATGTTTGCGTTTAATATACAATAAAGCAATATTGATTAATTCAACTGTATTAAATAAGATTATTACTTAATCTTATTTAATTTCTTTATTACTTTATATATTGCATACTAAAAAAACAATAAATGATATCATTAGACTGTAACTAATGTACAAGTTGTTTGTTCTTTAATTTATTGTTCAGAATAATTAAAATAGATACCTTTTAAAGTAACCATTTCAACTATATTATATTTTTAATTTACGCATAACAACATAATTATAAATGTAATTATCAATTTAGTGCTAAAAATTGTACACAATTTAAACGATATTGATATTTTGTATACGAAAGAATTAGGTGATGTATCGGTAAAGTACTTTATGTAGATATATTATTTATTAGTGACATGGTATTGATCCATATTTTTATTGAATCTTGATTAAATTGTCTACCTAATTAGCTATAATGGATTAATGCGCTAAAATGATTTTTCGTACACTTTGCTTCAATAATATTGTATAAAAGTTTAATACGCGTGTTATTGACCTGTTTTAATTTTTTGAAACTCCTTTTATATATTCTTATACATCGGAGTATTTTCGTTATAATTTATTTACAGCTGTTATATTTAATTTCTAAAAGATATTAAAGCACATTAAATAATAATTTAATATTGAAAAAATAGAACAGTTGCATGAAGAAAATAATTATTCGTTAATAGTAAGCTAATTTAAGTAGGTCTCATTTTTGAGCTTTTATATATGTGTATCAAACAACTTTTCATCTGAATAAGAAAATTTCCATAGGAATTCATTTTTCGATGATCGTGGTAAGCAATATTTACATAAGGAATTGATTCAAGCAATCGAATGCGTATCCCAGTGTTTTATCTATTTAAAATTAGAAGTAAAATAGTTAAAAAGTAAAATTATAGTTATAATTAAATTATTCAACGTCGAAGTCAAATAGTTTTAGTCTTATATCGATTTGTATAAAGTTGAAGGAAACATGCTCTTTTTCCACAAAACAAGTCAGTTGAGATGGTAAAGTAAACTTCACAGTTACACTTTGATGGAAAACACTATGATATTCAGTGCATAAAGTTTCTCGAAAATTAGATTAGGGTACGGTTTGGGAAAAGTGAATTTGTAGCCAACGTAAACGAAATTATGTATTGTCTAGGTTTTTTTTTATAATAGAATCACTTATTCAGTAGTACAAGTCGATAAAAGCGTGACAACATCGCGTTAGTTAGGTAAACCCTTAATAAGAAATGAATAAATTAGCAAGTACGAATCTTTATCACGAGATAATCCGATGCCCACGGCGACACCAATGGGAATTCCGTATACACATGTACTTGCCGCACCGGGTTCTCCGGGTCTACAAACGTAGCTCGCGAAAAAAAAAAGAAAGTCCATTTTCCGCGGATAATCGAGTCGTTAATATTATATTACACGGGGACGCTCATCTCCCTTCCTTCCCCCTTTTTACTCCTCCAGGTCTTTCTCACTCTTTCTCTCACCTAGAACCCTTAACGATACTTCTTCTGCTAAGGATAATAAAAGTAATGCCGCTCGTAAAAAGTGCTGCACTGTATTCAACGTTCCTTCGTGAGGTGCGCCCGGTCGGCTTTTTCATGGGACTTCCCAAGTGTTTTCGGGGGCGCTTTTACGATTATAAGGGCACGTGCTTATTACAACGAGTAGAGGGATGGGTAGGTGCGACTTGCGAGTAAGGCCTCTAAACAGCCCGAGAATGGTCCCACGGACCTTAGAATTGCTTCCTTCTTTTTTCCTCTTTTCTCCGATCGCGGTCGAGTTTAGTGCGTCTTCTTTTCCGTTCGTTTTGAAAGTGAGAAACAAAGAAAAATAGAGAGGGGGAGGGGAGGGACGGAGGCGAAAGAGAGCATAGCAGCTGGACTTGCCGTGAGAACTTTTCTCCTTCGTTGTTTTTAGTTTTGATAAAGTTTCGCGTTCTTCGAATTCGCTTCGTCGAGTTGACGTTTTCCTTTCTTTAGAAATTCTTTTTAGAATTAGGTTTGTTTCTTGTTTTTGATTTACAAAATATGAAATTTCAGAGAACGAAACTTGGTTCAACGAGTACGAGGAAGCATTAAACCCGTTTTCTATGTCCTTAATAATTTTTCAAATTGTACGATTCGTTGTAAATGGTAAAATTTTTAAACCATTTTAGTATATGATATAAGAAGCTTTGGAGATGATTCTTCTTCAGTTCTGCGAATCATCTATATTTTAATTTAACATACATTTATTAATTACAATATTCATAGTATTTTATTTAAATAGGTATTAATTTGAAAAATCTTGCTTTCAGTGAAAATCTCAAATGTTAATTGGCAAAAGAAGTTTCTAATCTAACCTTTCGTTCTGTGTATACATTTAGCATGCATATTTTTTACAGATGTCTACGATATAATATTTAGAAAAAAATTATATATATATATGTAGCTTTTCTTACTCACGTACTTACGTACCTGTACAAAATTAGGAAATAAGTAAGAAAAATATAAAACAAAATATGTAAATATATAAATTTGTTTTAAAATAATCCTACAGCATAGGAGAATTTCGGATCTAACTGTGTTTTTGTCTCTCTCCTTGTTGAAATAGTGGTTGCTATTCAATTATAGAGTTTCATAAGAAATAGTCTGCTAGACCATTAAGATCATTACTGAACAAAATTAATTGTTAAATATCTAGATGACCCACTTGTAAAAAGTGTATTGAAAGCTTTATTTCGGTTAGTTTATATTTTTTTAATTATCTAAAATCTTTTTTATACTTCTAAGGTTGTATATCTTCTTTTATTTGTTACTAAAATATTACAATTAATATGAATGAGTCTGACGGAGTAAGGTGATTAATCGTGCTAATTAAATTAATAAATATATTACATTAATTTTAAGTGAAAACTAAATTAATTGAATATTTATTATAATCATAAATATCAGCATTAGTAATACCGCTTAAAGTTGGCAAAAAGCTTTGGTAATAAATTAAATTGAGTTGTGGTGACTTGGAATTCTCTCTTGAACTTCCCGATAGTTGTTTATAAGGAAGCAAATTTTTTTAATCCAATGGTTAACAGCGGTCACATTCTTTCCATATCCTACAAATAGCTAGAAATAAATTATAAGCCTTTTCTGTTTTCTCAAAAAGAATAATTTACTATCCAAATTGACAGGACCAGGCACTTACACAGTTCTACATAGAGTTTAAACACACGTCTGCGTAACATCACTTTATCTTCTCGGATTGCGCACCTGTACGTTATGTTGTACGATATACGGTACCCGGACAACGAACTGTTTTAATGACTTGTTTGGCAGCTCCAAACTAAGTGTTAATTAGGCACGATCGTTACACGGGAGTGCCTTATATAATGCCTTTCATTCTATTACTTACCAGGTTTAGATAAACGTGAGAGGGAATGTACACCGCATTTCTCTTAGCCCGCTATGAGTTGGAGAGCGGTCATGTGTTTGAAGTGAGGTGTATGCGGCGACGCATCGTTTACCTTTATTGCTGCAATAACAATGCTTTTTCGGGAATCTTAAACGTACACAATCAAATCTACTATTTTATAGTTGTCGAGGAATTCCCTACGCTTGGATTCATTTTATTATTTTGCCTTATCATTTTGAATTCCATTCTTAGAAACTCTACTAGTATAAGAACAAGTATTTACAATATTTAAAAAGTGCTTATAAGCTCGAACACTTTTTTCTTGGATCACCTAACATTGGATTCCTTACATTACCGAAGATATCCGATACCTTTTTCGTAGTATTAGAAACTGTTACTTCGCATCGTTTAAGAAAAATGTATGCCTTGGTTTTCATAAGTTCGGTTTGTAGAAACCAATAAATATATCTTTAACAAGTACAACAAACTGTTACCAATAAATTAGTACAAAATATTTAATGCTAACGAAAAAAAAATATAAATAAGTAGTATTTAACAAAATCACGTAAAGAATATAGTATACAGTTGTTTGGTCTTAAATAATTTTGATGCGGTAACACGTGATAACTTGTACAGTTATCTTGAAAAGGTAAAGCAGTGTGGAAAATGAGCGCATTCAATTAATGTTGAATTGGTATATAGCTCGATAAACAACAAACACGTTAAAAATACAGATACGCGCGGACATTGTTTACGTTCTCGGGCGTGTATAACCGTTTACCTCCAAATGCAACAGAGCTCATATCGACAAAAAGCTTTTACCGAATGTTCATTAAATTTATTTTGATTAAACAATCGAGTGTAGCGGCGATTTTTCACCATTTTTACATGCGCGCACATACATCTCTTGGCATCATCGAATCCCTCGTTAACGATAACTTATTAAAAGCGAACCAGAGAGGAAAAGCGTAATCGCGACAGGAATCGCCACCGAGTGAGTGAGAGAGCGAGAAATATAGGTGGATAAAGGTAGGTGGGGAGAGCTTTAAAGCTCCGAAGCGCGCGAACTGTTTTGGATACAAATCCGCGTGACGTTTAATGAACGGTGGCAGATCGCTGCGCTATGATTTAGGGTCGAGTTTGATTTCCGGACGGCACAATAACCGCCAATTTGTAAATCGCCTCGTAAATCTCGGGGAGTTCGCGGCCGCCGCTCTATCTCTGTATCGTCGAGAAGTCCCGATGAATTCTGCCAGCGGCAATTTGTCCGATCACGTTAAAACATAGGCGAAATCGAGGCGGCGAAACGGACGAAGTTATAGAGCAAGAGAGCGAGGAAGTGAAAACGAGAAAAAGAGAAATAGAGAAAAGGGGAGAAAGAGCAAGAGGTAGAGAGAAAGAGAGAGAGAGAGAGAGAGCGAAAGAGAAAGATAGATAGAGAGAAAGTATGGATATAGATCGAAAAAGGAGGATCGACGAGGCCGTCGCCTCGTAATTGTTATGGGGTGCGCGAACGATGCGCCGCGTGCAGTTCCCGGCGACGGGGAGGTCAGCTTCATAATCCCGGAAGTTGGCTCGGCGCCTATTAATTGGCCCCGGAGTGCGCGTTGTTGTGCTATCGCGTGTGTGCGCGTTCACCCGGATGCGTTATTTTTTTCCTCGCCCCGGTGCTTGTTTTTAACGGCGCGAAATATGAGTTTCGACAGTTTGCGAAGCGCGATAAAGCACCAGCCCGAGAGATAGCAAATTTCGAGAAATGGAAAGAGGGATTCCTAGCATTATTGAACGTTTTACTCCGTTTAGATGTTTTCCTGCACTTGTTATTATTACTTGCATCCTCTTTTTTTTATTTGTTTTAAACCTTTCCATTCAATTAACCCTAGATTATTGAAACTACCTTTTGCTATTAATTAATTCCAATTATACACTAGTTGTAACGCCAATGCAATTATCTACATTAATTTAGTCATGTACGAAATTAAAATATTTATTTACTAGAATTATTTTATCAACTATACCATTTCGGAAATATTGTATGATCTACGCATCCACGTGCTCAAACACGCACAACTTATTAATAAATAAATGATCAATATCTGTAGCATCAAAAAGAAAATAAACTCCTATGTCACTACACAAAACTCTTTAAACATTTATTATTAATTTAATAATAAGTTGCTTAACTTCATCTATTGTGGTGTCCTTAAATATACAGGAATAGCAAATTTATTTTCTTTGAAAATTAAAGATTTATACTCCTTTATATAAAAATGTATAATTAAAGTATTTTGTTAAAATCGTTAAAATGTTAAACGAATGTAATGAACTTTCATAAAGTATCATACTCACTAGAAATTAAAAATAAAAAATATATCTCTCCAATTTATGTATAAATATTAATTATATGAACGTAGGTTTTATTTGATACGTATAATACATAACGGAGATTTTTCTTAAATTATTGAAATTATTTGTTTGCTTGAATTTACATTAGCATTAATGTTGGGCAGTATATCATTAATATATCCAAGCATTGTGCATAATTTTATTTGAAATACAAGAATGAGAAAGAAATATTTATATTATAAAATCGTATAACAGGTAATGAAGTAGTAGATATCTTTATTTAGTCAGACATTTCGGGTAATCTAAATATACATTATAAAGTAAATCAGGCCATACATTAAATATAGAAATAATGGAATCTATGAAGTAATATATTAAACGATAACTTATTACTTTAATATTTCTTACATTTTACATAAATAAATGTAATTCATCTAATTAAATAAATTTTCTAACGACGAATAATTTTAAGTGAAAAATTATAAAAATTGTTGTACAAATTTCGTTTATATAAAAAGTAATGTTACTATTAATTTGCAATTTTCTCAATTTTATTGAAAAATTTTAAACCAATTCTAACGATCTTTACTTTGATGTTTGTTTATATAAACTCGAGTATAGTCTTACATTTTCACGTTTATTCGTTAAATTAAATTGTACAATTTTTTATAATAATATATATATATATATATATATATATACATAAACAAATTTCGTCTAGAACCTATCTATCTGGGTCAGAAGTTTTAATCTAAAAGAACACGGATTGTTTTATGCGCCCAAGAATTGAATATGTTGCATTTGTATACTAAAAAATTAAGAGATATTTTTGTATACCGTTCAAACATATTTAAATTATCGTATTAATTCTCTTAAAGCTATTCTCACAATTTTTATTATACAATATTTAGAAAAAACAAACACTGAATAATTAATTTATTATGCAAAAATTAGAAAACAAAACTTTTTAATAATTCTAACGTCTAGTTGGATTAAATATTTATAAAAAGTTATATAACTTTAAAGGTTCGGTAAAAGTAATTCAATTCTTTAGAATTTTTACGATTTAGTTAATACACAAATCTTTTTATAAACACTTAAGATAAAAAAAAGTTTCTATTTTAATATAATAAATCGTAGACTTCCAAAACGAGAATTTTTATTTGGATTATTGATATATATTTAAACAAATTTTACAACCAAAGTTTAATTCAACATTATGTATAGAAAAAAATAGATTTTGAAATTATAACTTAAAATACAGGTATTATCAAAAAATGATGAAATTTTGTGTGTATTCTGAAAAATATTTATTTCCCAAGTCGGACAAAATCGGTATATTTTTTACTTTACTGAAATCTAATAAAAAGGTGGAAATTAAAAAAATTATACTAGATATTGACGTATTAGTTTGTGTTGAAACGTGGATAAAACGATAATATAATACCGACATATGTGATATTAAGATAACCAATTAAAAAGAACCTATATTGCAATTATTGCATGTATAAATACTCTATAATGTCACACTCACAGAATATGAACTAATAATATAGTTTAATAATATAGTTTAATTAGTAATTATAGTAAATAATATATTAATAAAAAAAAATGCAAAAATCTGACCGATTGCTGGGATCACGATTCTAACAGTGTCAAGCGGCAATGTCAGGCTACATTTAAAAAATGGAAGTACATATATCGTGATAGATTTAATAACTTACAAAAGACTTGAAGCCTGAATTAAAAAAACTTTCTTTGTATACATCTAAATAACTTACAAAAAGTTAGTAAAGCTTAAAAAACGATACTTACTTACCTATTACTTTGTATTTTAAATAGAATATTAACTTTACCTAATGCCTCTAATATAATGTCAAGGCCTGCAATGGTTCGGCAGGTAGAAAGGTGTGCTCATATGCGGGGTTCGTGGATTTAATTCCCGATCTCTACCGATTAAAACAAACACCAGTAAGGAATGAGTTTGAATAAATACGTTCTTCACGAACATATCGTACGGCTCTGTCGCTGATTAGTACCAATATATTAGAAGCATAAAAATATCGACGATAAATGATATAAAAAGAATCTGTAATTTTAACCGAGATTAAATTTGATATATAACATTTATTAAATATAGATTAATTTGATTAATTTTAAACCTTCTTTTAAACTTTTTAAAACATAATTTATTTAAACATAACTTATTTTAAAACTTTTAAATTCTCAAATAAACCAATATTCGTATAAAAATCTTGATATCAGATTTTATACCAATTTTTTATTTAATTTTGTATAGATTATATTTTTATAAAATTTTTGAAAGGGTTTGAAGGGGTTGAGAAACTCCCGAAACAGTAGTTAATTTTTTTGACAGGAAATATTTGGTTTCAGATCAGTTTATTTTTTGCAAGATCGGGACTCTCCTAATTAATATAATATAAATCGTCATATCATAATCGAATGTTCGTTCGATAGCTTGATTATTGAAATAATATTTGTACATAAATTGAGTAATATATGGTTCCATTATTTGAACAGTATAGGTGTATTGTTGGTTAGATTTACTTATTTATTGTTTCATTAATTTATTTGTATTCATTTGAATCAGGAAACATTTTTATTTCATGTGAAATAAATTTGATTACGTATTAAATATATGATGTATAAAATATAACGTATATAACCTATAAATATAACGTGTATAAAACTATAAAAGACTCGGTATAAAGAATTAACCATTGCGTTCATTATGCAAAACTTTATAGTAACTAAGATAATAAATCACTAGCTTTATCAGTATAGTACTATTTATTTTCGAATTTATTCACACAAAAATATATCAAAATTTTAAATGAAACAATAATAATTGTATTGTTATAATATAACATAATTTGTCGTTCGTTAATTAAAATCAATTATACTTTTTTATTTACCAATACTTTTAACGTCACTCAGTTTTAAAATGGGATAAATGAATTATAAACGTTAAAGAAATATTTATGATATTGCAGCAATTTTTCAATGTTCCTAGAAGCTCATAGTAATTATCGTCTACAGCCCAAGATATTATCGTGAGTCCGTACATATGACATATCGTAAAGTGTCCGACCCGGTTAAATGTACTGTTGGCTGTGCGTCTAATATATTAAAAGAAAATTCATTAGTTTAGATGTATATAAAAAAGTGTACGTGAAACTTTTAATGAAAGCATTTTGGATTTTACCAAGGTATTACCTTAGATTGAAGAAGCAAATGGTGTAAATTGTACGTGGAAAAGTAATAAAAAGGAAGTTTGACATTTAAGATGAGGTGAAGGGAGACGATAAGACGGATAGAACGTGATGAAGAATATACGAAAGAGAGTGAAAAATAATAGTAAAATGAATGAAAATGGGGGGAGAAAGAGAGGGAGAAGAGATGTGTCCGGTCGTAGGTTTGTAGCTCATCAGGGAGCGGGACCCAGAATGAAATGGAAGCTCGAGTCGGGGATTATGCGGAGGGAAAGTATAATGAATAGGGGCGAATGTAACTCCGAGTGGACTAACTGTCCGTAACTTGATTATGCTCTCGTCAGACCGGACCCCCGTCCCTCTCGGCCCTCCGACCGCTCTCTCCGTTTCTCGCTCTTGAGAGAACTGGACCGGTAAAGTGTAAGAGGACGATGAGTGTAGTCTTTGAATATTCCCTCTCCGTTGCTACCTTTCTGCCACTCTGTCGTTTTCTCGGGTTATGTATATGTGGGGTAGTTGTATTTTCAACGTTAATTACATGTGTGTATATATACACACACACACACACACACACACACACATGTGCGGGCGTACGTGAGTGCACGTGACCACGTGTTTGCACTTGTGCGCGTGTAAGAGTGTGTAAGCGCATGTTCGCGCGGGAGGTTACCGGGATGCGAAAAGTTGGCACGCGAGCCCGCGAATTATTAAATTACTGGGAAAATGTACGTTTTAAATGCCTAATTAAATTTATTTCGCCAGTTGGACTTTTGATGACAGATTGTTTTATCCGGGGAAAGTTATGACTGGAAGAAGGACGGGATTACGAGAGTCTAATTAATCCGCGGAGAATGGCCCGAGTTCTTTTTGATTAGCCTGATTTTCGCAGGGAAAAAGGGTGAACGCTCGGAATTGTGTGAGTATACGCGAGTGAGCGTGCGTGAGTACCTCTGTGTGAGTGGGTGCGTCCGTTCTGCGAAACTTTGTTTGACACTTCAATTAAAAGTGTATTTTCGCAATATATTATGCAATAATCCAGCCGAGTGAGTTTAGAGAATAAATAACGTATCCGCTAGACCGAGTTTAATGTGTCTTTTAAAACTAGAACCTAGTCGGTACGAACCCCCTCCTGGAATGTAAAAAAAAACGAATTTATTTATTAAAGTTCTTAGTTTTTAGGTCACTCGCTCGCTACCGCCTTTATGGTAAGCATGCTGAAGTGAACTGTGTATTTTAAAAGAACTTTTCAAGAAAGAATGAAAAACTAAAATGTTCCGGCAAAGAAAAATCTCATTTGTAAAATTGTTATTTTCATTATTTCTACAAACGCATTGCATCAGCTTAAGTAAAAAGTTGCATTATTTTCGTTATTTTATTTCTTTCTTCAACGAACAAATTATTTCGGAATGTCAACGTATATAAACTTTTCTCGAGAACATTAAAAGACCTTGCATTAGAATGCAAATTTTTTTTCATTGCTAATTCATTTCACTTCTCTTACTACCACTTTATCTTTATGCTATTTCTGATCTTAAATATATTTACATACTTATCCTTCGTAACAGGTAAACGTCAACTCCTTACCGGGATCTCTACTTATTTTTTCTTTTCGCTACGCTAAATCAATTTCAATAATCGTTGTATCTCAAAGGGCAAATGTAACTATAACTAAAAATCAAGTTTACATATGCGTGAATGTGTGCGTGTGTCTGTACGACTTACGCGTGTGTGTCTGCATCAATTGAAATTACCTGCAAAATTTATAAACGCTTTGTTAACATAAACTTTGAGAGATTTATTACAGGTTGCAATTATCTGAAATGCTTGTCAAATAAGCGTATAGCTAATAATTGAATAATTTAACAAACTTGTTCAGTATTATCATGACGCTTACAGTAACTGACATACGAGTCAATTAACAATATTTATGCACAATTACTCATGCATCGATGCGAATGAATAAAATATGAATTAATATAAATTTTACGTATAGATGTATATGTCTTTTTTATCATTTTTAAATAGATGGGTCAGACATTTATTATTTATATACTTCATTTATTAATCTATTTATACGGATAATAGTGTACAAAATGATCGAATTATTGTATAAGAGACTACCTAAATTAAATTAATTAGTATACTCCGCAGAATTGAAAGTAAATTAAAAGAAATTGGTTAAGCTAGAATCAATATAAATGCATTTTGACACACTCACGTCTATATACTCATTATCTACTTTTAATTACTATTCGAATAATTAAAAAATATTTTATAATATTTATACATTAATAATTATTATTCTAATCAATGATTATAATTTAATTTTTATTTTGATTTTAGAAGCTTCATTGTGCAACGATTTTTTCAAAATGGCTGAAAGACGAGGACGAAGTCGCTACCTCACAATTAGTATCCTGCACATTATAACGATAATGTGCCAAGGTAAGAAAATTTATTGTAAGATTAATAATAGTGTGTAAGTTGTTGGAGATGTGTCCTAGAAACTTCGAAAAAAATACCGTTCATAAACAAATCTGATGATACGTTTTTAACAAAATTGATATACGTTGCTCCAAGTAACACTGCGTAAAACATACTCGCATGCCGCCAGGTTCTTTTCTTTTCCTCTCTCTATCTGTCTTTCTCTCTATCTTTTCGTTTCCAACGTTTCAATTTTCTTTTTTTCCAATATTTCCTTATGTAGCCAATGTCCACGAGTCCACCTCTATACGTTAACCGTGCCGTAGTTCTACTCTTCATCGCCTTTGCGTGCAGACGGAAGGATAAGATGCGACCCCTAAAATACAATATTTCATGTACGCGTCGGTTGAATTGCGACCTCTTCGACCGATTAAATAGGGGAAATATTTCTTCGATTATTCAACCAATCACTTCAGAAAAAACATGCATCAACAACATTTTTTGAAATACTTACTCGAATATTGCAGGTCAAAGTACCGAGCAATTAGAAAAATATTATTTTTATTCAAATAAATATATGATAAATCAGAATAAATCTTAGTATCAGTTATTTTTTAAGCTTTATCTTATTAAATTTTATTATTTACTTATTAGCTATTTATCGTCATGTCTACATTATTTGACACGGAAACTCATTGAAAAGAAATCACCACAAGATCCATTTTTAAAGCTTACTCTGAAATCAAACAGGTATTCAAACATAGATCGAGAAGTTCAAACGTTTGACTAATTCCCATTCAATGTTCTTTAAATGATAAATATATCTTAGAATATTTCTATAATTAGAAAAGACGAATTCAAAAAAGCTGTATGTAAATAGAGAGAATTTTATGTATTTTAAATATAGTTTCATGTAAATTTATAATGAGATAATTTGAAGTCATAATTAATTATTTAATAAACTTGGTCAGTATGATTCGTTAAAATATTTTTGTTACCGGAAAAAATGTTTTCGACACATTTCGGAGTAATTTAAATAGTAGTCGTCGGCACGACTTTTCAAGTGCCACTGACAAGCACTGCGTGTATATATCCGACGGAGAAAAACCTTCGAGCAGTTTTCCATCTTGCCAATTGAAACATCTCAAGTCACTTTCTTGAAGAATGTTATACGTAATTGTGTGAGCTTTTAACGGGAGAGGGCTTGCGGAGCAACAGCACGAAAATCTCTTAACAAATATTCCGCGTAGCTGAGTGCAGCGCCTCCAAAAGAGGCAAAAGTAGTATGGAAATCCACTTTGTAAAGATATTTCTTTGTAAACTTAATATAAGTGTATGTACAGAACTCGACTTCCGACCTACTAACAATGTACCGAGGTGGAGTTTATTTTTACTATCTACATTACTAACAGAACTTTAATTGATAAATTATGTATGGCGCATTGTTTTTTAAAATGTAATAACTCAAAACGTACATTATCCTTTACATGTAACTAATTTTTAATCAGATATTAAATGTTTAAACCTGATTCATTTAAATGTTGTTGTTTAAGAGTGATCTACGATAAAATTAAATTTCAAAATTAATATTTAGTTAGTAATAAATTACATTAGTGTAACTATAACTAGCTTTATTTAGCTCTAGTAGACAGTTAATTGAAATTCTCTTGAATATGGATAATATAATGTTGTAAAAAATAGAAAATAAAATTTTTTTCAAAAATTAATATATTAAAAAAATTATAGTTACTTTATTAATTAATTAAATAATACAATTAATAATATTATTATTAATAATGATTAATAATCCTTTAATTATACAATTAATCAAGTGATGTGGTAGCGTCACAAAAGCGTATTTGAGAAGCAGACAAGGCTTTAACGTTCGTTATACTATTTATTTCTACTAGATCATCTACAAGCGTATTGCAGAATATTTCTTTTATTGCTTTTAATAAACATTTGAATTTTCGCACTTTAATCTTTTAAATATCAAATGTCACATGTTCTAGGTGCAATCAATCAAATCAATCTTAGTTTGGCTTGAATTTAGGCCCTATCTCTTTTCTATAAGAGAACACTGATATTCGTATTTTTCATTAGAATGAAAAAAGTATGTTATGTTATTGCTTTTAAGTTTTTTTTTATTTATATCATTATTGATTATGTTTTACTGTGATTTCCAAGAAAAATATAGACGAGTAACCTGTCTATTTTTATAATACACAAGTGCATAATTTATAAATTCTCAGATCAGACAATTTACAGATAGGATCCTGAACTTAGCGGTAGAAAGTGTATTGTATTATTATGCATCGTTTCATTATATATCCATATAACACTGCTTTGCCGATTTTTTCAAATTTAGGAATAGTTACCCCACATATATTCAAGAGTTTAACCTTTTCCTATTCATTAAAAATAAAAAATTAATTTTTATCAAAGTATATGGGTGGTTTAATCTATTCCAAATTATAATTGATGCCAAGTAAATTAAAAAACTGTCGATGAACGAAACCATATGTCAAAAAAGTAATGATACCTATTTCTGTGTCCAACCTGCAGTTTTACGCAAAGTATCAATGTCTACACCTTTACGTTTAGCTGCAGATGTCGATGCATGGCGTGTTGAATGAGCTGTAAAAATATTTGTGTCAATGCCGCTCTGTTTAAGACCCAATTTTCTAAACGCTTTCGTTTAGAAAAATAAACTTGTGAATCTGTAAAGGTTCTTAGGTTGTAAATGATTTAAATATTTGTAAATCGGATAAATTAATTGAAACGATACTCAGTAAGGGAGATTGAATTTTATCTAAACTTTGGGATATTTTGTAATAAAGAAATACAAAAAAGCTAAGTGTTTGCGCTCCGATGGCCATTTTCACGAAAGTTACGATATTTAACAATAATATCAATAAAAATTACTTCCGCCATTATCGCTTATACTTCAATACAAATCCAAAATAAGCAGAAAGCTGAGAGCAAGTACTATTGATTTAAAAATAAATAAGGTTAAATTGGTATACTTAGTTGAAGATTACGTAGAAAATAAAAAACGAAAGGAATTTTAACAATTTTGTTATGTATTATCCAATATTTCTTATGATAATATTTATAAGTATAATAATATATTTTAATTGCCATATTTTTGAAAATTACACGAGTATCAAATATCGAGACTTTAAAAGATTAAATATCAAATTGAATATTAAGTATCCAAGTGTTGAGGCCGAGTCAAAATCTACGATCGTTCAATCGACGAGTCGTTACTTATATATAAGTAGTACCAGAATAGATTAGCGTGGGAGTGTATATCCATATCCCGGTTGGTGCGACACCGAGTGGTACTAGCCCCATGATCCAGACGACCTCTATAAAGCACTCGCAATTTCGGACGACTTTGACGAGGTAATTTAAATATATATTAATATAACAGGTGTAACATTATGGCCGCGGCGTGTACCGCTGTATTAATTCAAAGCTACGGGGGTAAAAGAGAAGAGGAGGGAGGGTGAGTGAGCGCGCGCGCGCGCACGTGCCTCGACTTCGGCCGAGGCGCTGGGTTACGCGTACAACCAATCAACGTACACGACTATGCATACGAACGAAGGCAACTCGCGCGAGCTCTCCTTCCTCCCGCACCCTTTACATCCTTCCCCTTATAACCGTATAACCCATCTCGAATAAATTCAAATCTCACGTCATAGCTACACTTGTGTATTGGGTTTGCGGTGTACATGTGCTGTTACGTTACATTCGCGAGCCAGCAAAAGTGGTTGCCCTCCCACACCCCCTCTCTCTCTCCTTCCCAATTCCTCTCTCTATCTCTCCCTCTGTAGTCTGCGAGTCTATATACTTGCCATTGCGTGCACATAACCTAATATGTGTGTTTGAAAGAATTGTTGCAAAAGACGATTTGCGTCGATGAAGTAAGTAATGTATACTCCTTGATCGTCCCGCATTGCAGTAGGCTACCTCTACATAAGAAGAGGGGCAATCGATATGTGTGCCAATATAAAAACATATATACTAATATTAATTATTCTGTAAATTATATACAACAATTTGTATACCTTAATTTGAAGTAATTAAATAAAACAATCTTTATTTCGTTTAATACTCTTTACTACAGTCAATATTATTATTCCTAATAATTAATATTCTGTATCTTACCACAGTGTTAAATTGATATCGTCTGCTAGAAATCTTTATTATTTTCTGATTATAATGTGACAAAATTTAAGATAAATCACTGACTTTAGGACTAGATTAGGATGAAAAAGGAATAAAAATATTTTAATCAATATTGAAAGTTTGTCAAGGCTATTGGATTTAATTGTGGGAAACAATGCCAAATTTTACTAGTTATTCATTACTAAATTCAGGCGAATGTGATATTTATAATACACCAATTAATTATGCAGAAGTTCCAATCGAGTTATCACAAGTTGCAGAAATTAAAGTTACTAAAATTATACAATGTAAAATAATTATTGATTGAACTATTTATCGTTCTGGAATTTTTGATCATTTAATTTCAACAGAAAATGCAAAACGAGAGTATATGTACATGATATATAAGTCACGAAAAATGTAAATTTATTTCAAGATACAGGAATTGTAAATATAATAAACATACTATACTGATCTAAAAATAAATTCGACTACAATAAAAGGAATAGATTTTGCAGGGAGTGCAGAAGAAAATTCCTGTTCAAGAGATTTGTATACAGACAATTTTGGTTCATGAAATAAAGTATTCGTATATGGAACAATCAAGATTATATTAATTAAAAATAATGTGCAGATAAATGTTAATAATAATAAATTAGGTTTAATTTCGGGTAGAGTTTGTAAATTATCAGATCAACATTGTCTTGACATATGGAAGGTGGTTATGATTTTTCCCAAGTTTTAACAAACGATGAATGTTTTAAAAAATAAGTAGGATACTCGATAACATTTTTGCTTTCTTATAAATTATAATACGTACAGCTCTATTTTGATTTAGAAGCCGAGTGTGATTTGCGACGAGTAATCATCGCGTTAAGTTATTTGTAACCAATAATGAACCGATATGTATATTCGCGAGTAATGTAAGTCGGAGCCTTTGAGACCGACGTCACTTGTTGTTTTCACAAACTCTGTATGTAATACTCTGCATAAACTGAGTATGTGTGAATTTTACCTCTCTTATTCTTTTTTCTAAAATCTAGTCAATCGCCTAACAGTGTATGTGTGTGTGTTCCATCCTCTTTACGAGGCAAATTAACTTTATCTGTTCCCTATAGCACTGCTCGTGATTGTTGAGAGTGCAGCAAGCCCCGAAATCCCTACACAAGAACTTGTCAACTGTTTGGCCGAGAGCAAGGTCGAGTGTTTTAACTCGGGTTAACTCCAGAGTGTCTCATGTGTTTACGTGCGTATCCTCGAGTGAGTGTTAGTGCAGTGGAAAGGATGGAGTCGTGCGCGATCGTAGACGCGGGCCGCGAAATCACTCCTCGCGACATTAGGGACACCTTCTTCAGTACTGCAGGCTTCATCCTGACCTACGGTACCCGAGTAGCGGCTAGCGTCTAGCGAACGTGTTCATAGCGACACTTGCGAGCATCTTTGCATGTAATTTAATGTTTGTATGTGTGGTATAGGGTAACGCGGCTCTTAGATTACTTAAAATAATAATTTATTTTAATATTTGTAATCGGGTTCGCAAATACTTAATTTCTAAAACTCATATTGATTTAAACAATTTCCAAAGAAACAAATGTACTCAGTGGATGAGTTATCGTTCACTAATTCCAAAATTAGAACTAATATTTATTCTTTCAAGATATGTTATGAATTTTAATATGTATAGTTTTATTCTGATTCCAAAAATACTCAGTGCCTGGTGTAATAACATATTACACATTTCTGAATATTTATTTTTGTACATTTCTGTATATTTTCTCTACCTATCGGATAATTCAAATAAAAATGTGTAGGAATCTACAGAAATGTACAGAAATATACAATAATGTATAATAATATACAAAGAACGTGTAAATTCGCTAAAATATTCGATACTGCATAACACATATTCTTATCAATTAAATCTATTACTCGTCATTTTTTGTTTCGGCGGATCCGTTTCTTTGAAATATACGTATACAAACGCACGTAAATGCGTAAAGTATGGAGTATTCATAAGCAATACGTTTGAATTACAGTTTGATGAAACAGTTCCGACGCTTTCAAAGCAGTTCTTAAATTAATTTTTTCTTCACATAAAATGTTTCAAAAACCTAATATGTAAACCTATAATGTAACAGTAACATTTGTATTAAACGTAATTTAAAATTATTACTATTAAAATTGTAAAATTTGTTAGAAGTCAATCATAATTTACTACAAAATATAATAAATTTAGCCTTGAATTGTTTGCAACATTCGCTTCAAAATTTCCTTCGTGTATCAAAATTAACCGAACGAGCGTTAGCAAGTATTTGTTGCTAGTATTCAATTAAAGTGAATCCTCTCTATTCTCCGGTTCACCGTTTCTTCGCTTCTCCGGGCCAATTATTTTTTTTTTATGATAGACACAATTTTTTTTTGATACAACATCTTTATATTTTTTTTATTCTTCCACGTACAGGAAGCGAGGGGGTGAAGAGAGAAAAGTGAGGGGTTCCTACAGAATCACGACGATCTAAGTCCAAAGAATTAAATATTCAAAACAATTGCACTATTTTCAATTTTTCGGTTTAGTTACTCTGAAATAAAATTGACATTTTTCTGAATTTTATAGATTTTCGTCTTCCCTCGTCAAATAATGTCATGATTCTGTACAAAAATAATATACAAGTAATTTGAAATGAAATCGGAAAAAATCCAATGATGTCGAACAAATATTAGCGAGTACATATTTTATAGTTTTCGCATTGAAATTATTAAAAAAGAATATTTATTTAATCATCATATAAACTATGTGCCTTTATTTTCTTTTAATATACCTAACATAATAATTATTAAAATATAGAACCGAGTAAGCGTTGGCGAGTGACGGTTTATAATTATCCTTAAACAATACAAAAATTTAAAAAAAGAGGTAATTTCATATTTTTATTAGAAAGAAATCATTTAAGTATATTAAAATCAAATTCTTTATCTGCTAGAAAAATATAAATATTTTTAACAAAATTTATACTCATTAATGAACAGAAAGTTAGTAATATATTATCAACGTATTATCGTTTCTTATTACAAAATATATAGGCAGAATCATAATTTTACTTACACAAATAGAAATTTTCTTTCATTAAAAAGTTTGATTCGATTGATTTTGCAAGTTAGTTAATGCTTTATCAGCTTTTATCACAAATCTTTTACAAATCGACTAGCTCCATAAATTATACAATGTAAGTAGATTGAATAAGTATCTGATTTGTTATATGATAATTTCAAACACTCGAAAAATGAATGATCAATGACACGGAATCATATAAATCAAGGCGGCATACCACCGTTAATTCATGAAAAAATCAAGTTTTTTTATTCCCAGTTTCGATAGCAAATTTATCACAGTATACGCTTCCGTACTTTTTATTGTGTTAATTAAATGTGTTTAAAAATTATACGCCAAATGTTGTAGGTTCTGCTTATTTTTTTCATAAATTAGCATCTTAATAAAATTTTACTTATTTTAATTTATTAATTTAATTGATGTTGAAATATTAGACAAATTATATATATAAGTATTATAATATCATTGTATAAAATTAGATAAAATAATAATTGATGTATCTATATTTATTCGCAAAAAGAAAGTGAAGTAGCGTTTATATGTATATAATTTTTGACGCGTAGATTGTGTGTAGGTAATGCACAGGAAACGATGCATTGCAATTATACGAACTACATTTTTTGTAATTATAAAAGCAGAATTTTTTACAAAAAATTCATCATTTTTGCTTTTATTGGTCTCCTTTAGATCGATATAGAAGTTAACATTTAGTAAAACCTTAAATGAAGAGCTTTAACAATCAAAGTATCCAAATTATACAAATTATCATAGTGAGTTGAGTGAATATTTCATGTTTGTGGTTAGATATTCGAAAACTTGTATCCTTATAGTTATTTCAACAACATATAAAAAGTTGTTGCTAAATAATAACTATTAAATTCAATTGAAACAGGATTTATTTATTATTAACAGAATTTACTTAAACTTATATCAGATATACATATGTTATCATATACTACAGCTCAAAAGTGGAGAGTGCCCCCTTAAATCTGCTTAGGTCACTTAGTACCACATTGTCTGCTCTGTTTTTGAAGCATTCCGGTATTGCACAAAGTTAATATACTTTTGGACAATTGTTGTGTTTGTAGGTTGGCATTTGTAAATTTTTTCGTCGCATCCTCGGGTTTCTTCCTTGGTTCATCCTGTTAGTTCATCTCTGCCTCGCTCTAGCACATTTGCAGTGGTGGTGGTGCGAGGTACCCCGGCGTTTCTCGCAATAATGTCAGTTTATTAGGCAATTTCGCGACGTCAAGCGTGAAACTCAACGCGATGTGCAGCCCGCTTTGAGAGCGAACGAGCTGTGAGACATGCGCGCGCCACTCACATTCTATCCCTCTCATTCTTCGTATACAGATGATCCTCTTCCTTCTCTAGCCCTCTTTATGAATGGAAGGAGAGCGTGACGGGGGCTGCTTTGCTTAAGCATATCGCTCTTGCTCTCGAGGAGAAAAAAATAAATAATTAAAGAGAGTTGGCAATGTTTCTTTTCTGCGCTATATTGCGCAGGTATATAAGCTTTAATCCTCGTTACTAACGGATTAACGTGTGGAATAGCGACCCTTCGTATCCCGAGAGATTAAAACATCAACACGGGTGTTGAGTCGTAATTGACGCCAGGCTATGTAGATAATAGCTTCTCGTGAGATTTCCTTTTTATTAATGCAAATCGAGAGATTTATCAAACGTTATTATTTATAATTCAATGTTCTCGATAAATCGGTAATGCGCGCACGGCTAATAACTATAATTGCAGTATACTTCATTGATACCAGTACTTTAACAATTTATCAAATATATTTCGTTTTATTTATCAGGTGTATGGTCGAAACCACTACTACGTCTAATTGTTTCGATAGTTTCGTGTATAACTTTTGATTTTTATTTTAAAGAAAAGATAGTGTTTGTATAAATAAATTAGACAAATTTTCAGCACAAAAGAAAAAATAAATCTGTTTATTGATCAATGGGGAAAAGCCCAAAGGCGCAAAAATACTCCACCGAATGTTTAAATAATCCGATTCACAAAGATATACATTTGTTTTTAATTCAGTGGGCGCCAAATTAGATTATGCGTTTCGTTTAGCGGGTACAATATTCAAATTTGTACCCACGTGTATTCACAAATAAATTTTGCATCCGCAAAACGAGGCACAAAATCGCATTTTGCACCCCGAAGTACAAAAAATTCTGTTGTGTATTTATGTGCACATGGGTTTGTCTATTTTTTTTATTATTTTAACGTCGCTGGCTAATCAGTGTCTATTAAATACTTTTTGATCGTATTGTAAATCGTATGTCGTATAACACTGGTGCCCCATATTCTTGAATTGTTTCACCCTGATTTACAGTTTATTTCACCGCATCACGTAATTGAATTATTACAAGGATTATTTACATTACACCTCTAATGTATTGAAGCAAGAATTCTTTCACCTCTATGAATATTGCTTGATTAGATGTTAAAATCAATTACGTGTCACTATAATGTGACGCCAGTTCAGGTGCACGTGCGTTTCGTGCATTTTTCAGTGCATAAGAGGCACGGGCATCTGAACTATAGGGAACGTTAGGGACGCGAAGATGTAAAGAGGATCGCGGTGGTTCCAGCGGGAGGACAGGAAACTCTAATTATTAGACTAATTACAGTGACCGATGATATCTTCCGATGGACACAAGCACCACTGTTTCAACTACATGTGCTTTGTTTACAGACACACCGTTCACCTCCGTCGCTGATTAGCCCTGGCAGCATAAATAGAGCGACGTTAAATAACATAAAAAAAAAAAAATTCGGTAATTTCTATAGAAATTGAAAACAGTATAAAACTGTTTAAGTATAATAAAAATTGTAAATTGCTGACGAACCGATTGACAACACGAGGAATGAACATCTGTCGGAAAAACCGAAAGCTCGCATTCTGGCGACCTACCCGATGCCTCACCAACGGACCCTGAAACAACGTGATTATTATATTGCTATCATGTTGCTCGCGTTGTAAACTGTAAACCGTAAACCGTGTGACTCAAAAATAGTTTAAAAACTACGTATCTACTTAAACTGAATTCATTTTTTATTATTTATTAAAGAAAGTGGCATAAGTGACTTGAGACCTAGGCAATGGCTTGGTCGGTAGAGTGCTGATTGATACAAGCACCACTGGGGAGCATAAAAAGAGCGACGTTAAAATAATAATAAAACAAAAAATAAATGTATACTCCGGGAAATAAATTTTATTTAAAGTTATATAAATATTTGATAATAAAAATAATACTCCTTTTTTACCTTTTATTCAACTTAGCATAAAAATACGTATTAATGACTAAATGAGTTAAATATCTTGCTAATTAAAACTCTAAGACCAATTCGTAAAAATGAAAGTATAAGTTGAAAGCAAGATTTTAAATTTTAATTTTTCGCTTCAAAAGAACTTTAGCAGTTTAAAAGTTATGAAACATCAAAAAATACTAAAACCAATGAATAAATAGTTATAATAAACCTGAGACACATACAGGTATATTTTTACTTATTGTTAATTGTCATCCAACTTTCACAACTCTTACGTTCATTTAGTGCAACAAAATTATACTTTAAAATTTTACTTTCAGCTTTTATGTGCTTTTATAACTATTCCTTTATTCCCTTTAAATATTACGAAAAAGATTGTATATCTTTAACTAAACTTTAATGAAGAAACAATAAAAAGGAAAATAAACTAATTATTTCTAATAGATAATCATATAGTCTTTTTAATTTCATTGTAAATCTATTTTCGTAAATCTGTTTACCAGAGGTCGTCTCTGCATCATTTTTAAATAAATTACTCAGAAACATTTTATTTATACCTAGTAATCTTCTTATTCTATTATTGTAAATGTGTACCATTGAAAAATAGCAAGTGATAACACTGTTCATAGTTATAACAATTATTATATAAAATGAATGTTTGAATTTTGAATGAATGTACACAAATAGCTGTTGTGTTAATGCGACTTTTTAAATCTTTAATTTTTATTTAAAAAATAAAGATAGCTAATTATTGTATACAAATAAGATTTCAATACAATAAAGCTAAGTATAAAACAATTCAAATTTATTTGAAGCATCTGCTTTTTTAAAACCGTTATCATGTATTTATACTTGCAAAATATTGGGGAATTTAGACTACAAATATTCAATTTGTTAATTGTGTGATTATATGACAAAAAAATCATTCGATTAAATATAAGTTCTACTTTATATTTTTATATAAACTATTTAATTATGAATACATACTTTGTTAAATATTTTCTCGTACTAAGGAAAATCATACTCGAAAAAGTTCTTGTAAGCCAAAGCCGAATCAGATAAAAGTCATTTGAGAAATCCTGAGGTAGAGATCCTACGATCTTCAAAAATCTTAAGCAGAGTAATACTGTTTGAAGATTGAATAATCAAAAGAATGGTAATACTTATTATTTGTTTGCAATGTTATAAAAATAATGAAACACAATTTTTTGTAAAAGCTTGTCTAATTTAATTCACGTAAAGTTTTATAATGTGTAAGTTATCTTTTATTTTTGAATTTTCTATTTTTAAGTTTTGAATCTTTATACATTAGTAGGAACACTAAGCTCTTATAGTCACTTTTACTAAATTAAATAACTTTTGTTACAGATTTTTAGAATTCAGCAATGGTGATTTTTCCGAAATAACTAACTCGAATATAACTGCGATTATATTTCGTTAACTTACTTCAGAAATGATTTAACATATAGATATATAGATTGTTTAATAGGTACATAAAGTTTAAGCAACAAATCTAGTTTGTTATGATTTTTTATTAAATTAATTTAATTTCTTTTTATACTTGCTATAAGAGTTACTTAAATATATGTAAATACCTTTATTAAAGCCTTTTTGAAATACGATATAAAGTATTTTGATTTCAACTGATCTATATAATTAATATATTTATTTAATAGACTTGTAATATTTATTTACATAAAAATTCTTTACACTTATTACTCATAGTAGTATTGTGTATATAACTTTCACTTTTATTAAGATTGCAATTACCTGTGTTTATATTCTGATGCGCTTTATGACGATTGGGATTTTAATTGTACAATTAAGTAATACAATTTTCATAAAACAATTACAAATATACATGAATGATACAAATGAATATTTTTAAGAATCTCTTGATATGAGAAAATAAAAAGAAGAAAGAATATTGAATCTTTTTTACACAGTGATATCCAATTTTATAATAACGATGTATTTAAAATTTACGTGCATATTCATATGATTATTAAATATGAAACATAATAAAGATTCAAATATGGAATGACGTTTACGTTGAAATTTACACGCAACAAAATTAAAAAATCAAAGTTTTAAAAATGTATATGCATTTAATTTCTATTTGTACTGGATATTTTTCACCTGATTTAAATTTTTATCTTTCAATTAGCTTTATTAATAATATTTTATTTATAAATGTATTAGTATTCAATGATAAAGTATAAAACAGATTGAATTTCTACTTAATAGTCTTGATTATTTCATCTGAAATACTTACCACGAGTTTCAGCTTTATTATCGGTTTTTAATTTTGATTTAACGAGCAATAAACTATACTGTGTTACACGTATGGATTGTCAGATAATGAAATAAGAGATATAATTTCATAATTACTGTTAAACAATATAATAGCGTGAAAGGGTAATAAAGTGATATTTTTTATTTCACTATTTCATTTTCATTACACTTATATATAATTATTGCGTAATCAAAATTTATAGATTTTTTACGTTATTTTTTACTTTGAGAAATTGAAAAGCCTTTCTAAGTATGATTCAACAAATACTACAATCTACGAGAGAAGTTTAGACTGTTGTCTTATTATAAATTAAGTTAAATTTAGTTTCTTAAGAAACGAGAATTCTAACGTAAAATGCTCGTTTTCTTTTTAATTGTTGTATTTAAATGAAACCTTTTACAAAGAAGTGCTAATAAATTTCTTTCACTGCATCAGTTTAGTTTCTTGTACTTTATATTCCACTGTTGCAGTTACAGATGAAAATGTTTAATTCTTGGTTGTATATGAATTTCGCACGTAGCTATGAATTAAAACTTTAATTCTCTTTTAAAAATTTCTAATTTCTGCATTATCGTAATTAAAAATATTTATAGATTTACCAAATATTGATTTGTTCTCCATTTTATTGTTAATGATTGATTTATAAAATATTACTTTCATGCACTTTTCTGCAATCGTACATGTGCTATTTTAAATTTTTTAAGATTATTATATTTAGAAAAGAGTTAATTTTGCAAAAGTAAACTATATATGGCGGTTGTGGTCTACTTTCCTTTTATAGGTACGTCACGTAAATTTTATATATGATTGCACATAACAAATCAAACAAATGGTTCTTGTTAAAATCTATGGGTATTTCGGGTCAACTGGTGCGATCAAAATTTTTAATTGTAATTTATATAAAATCAATTAGTTTAAAATCGTAGATATTGAGATTAACAATCATAATCAAAGTTACAACGAATGTTAACTAGTTAGAAATTATCAATTTCGACATGAATAGTTCTAAACACAGCTTAATGGAAAAAATAAGAAAGAAAATCTTATTTTTTAACGTTCGCGTAACCTTTTAAGTAGCTAATTTCAATTCCTAGAATTTGTCCTGCATACTGAAAAACACTTTAAGTGAAACCAAAAATTAGTGTATTGTTATTTTAACATTTTGATTGATCAAGTAACAATCGCAATTTACATGAGTTCCATTTCTATCTTCATTCATGTATAAATATTTGCAACGTATCTGTAAAATGACTGCAATCCCAATATAAATTATAGTTTTGAATAATTATACATACATTTAATTATATATAACATCAATCAATTTTAAAATATTATGGTTTTAAAGGTAGTTTAGCAACTTATATAATTTTTCTATTTTAAAATAAAGTACAAAATATAAGGACTTATCGCTTTAAAACTAATGAAAAGAAATATATTTTAATTTATTGTTAAATAGATATTTAATCCTTAAAAGCTACATCAGATTCCATGGTTTTAATGACAAAGATTTTAATATTTTCATTAATACTCAATTGTTAAGGCAATTAAAGGATTATATAATGTTTCGAAAATAGAATCTCACATAAACATAAATTAATTATTTTGCAAAGACACCAATTTGACAGTCTGTATTTTAGAAATTGATAATGGCGAATAAAATAATACTAATATTATTTTTGTAGTATAGGTATACAAATTACATATAATAAAATATTATTGTTAATTCCTTCAAATGTTCAAGCTTCTCATTTCTTGTTCTTGTTATGTACCTCATTGAATTTGATTAGTAGAAAAAATTTTGCGTCATATGGATATCGTAAAAAATTCTACTTACAACACGGGAAAAATAAAAGTATACAAATGTTTATATGTATGAACTATGAATTTTTAATGTAAAAAGTAGGTCGTCTCGTAAAGGAGGAAAAAAAAATGAAATTAACCATCGTGTAAATGGAGAAAGAAAAACGGCGCGTCGCGGAAAGCGTCGACTGCACGTTTGTTCTGCGGAACGAAAATAATTGCTGGCACGCTAGGTCATACACAAAATCGAACGAAGTACAAAGTTCATCCTGTAATTTGTCGCATTCCAATTTCCCGCGTTAAGCGCGGAGAGGAGACGGTTTTGCCCCCCCCCCCCCATCACCTATACCCTCTGCTCCCGCGCCCCTTCACCACCATCGTATGAAACTGATTTCGGGCACTAGCAATTACGCTCATGGTTCCGTTCGTTTGATCTCCATTACCTTGATCAAATCGCTCGCCTCTTCCGCGCGAGCTTTTTGGTCGTCATAAAACCGAGGCTTTTGCGCCAGTTTCCAATACGGAAACTAGTTTGCGCAATCCGCAAATGGGTATGCCCCGCCTCGTGCACAAACGTCGAACCAACAATTACAAGCGAGAATGTACTGCCGATGCGCTGGAACCGAAGAGAATGTATATAGAAGTGTATACGCGATAAAACCCTTTAAAAAAACCGAGGGAGAGTGAGAGGAGGGGGGAAGGGTGGGAGGGAGAGGGAAAGTTATACAGAAAGCCGAGGACACTAACGTACGATATGCGCAGAAACGATTTTGCGGAAGTGCTCGAGCGCTCGGATTTTAACCGAGTCGTTGCTTTCGGCTTGTAATGGCCTGTACGGCTATTTGTTTTAATTATGCGACGTCTCTTCGTTAGTCGCTGTCATTTCAATGTGTATATGCTCAAACGAATTGTAAAAATGGATGTTTATAAGAAAGCACTCGCTAAATAACGTTATCTCGTCGGGTTTAATTTAACTTTTGTTTATGTCAATTATAAGTCGTTTATTAGTTAGTTCTTTTAATATAACGGCAATGCTACAATGATCAGTAACGAATGATTAAAAAGCTCTGGGTAAGCTTGTATTTTAGACATCAATGTATTTGCATTCAAATTTTTCATAATTAAGTTAAGTTGAGAGTATCTAAAAATATTTGAATAGTATAATGCATTATAGTATTTAATATTTAAAATCACACAGTTAGCTTTTAAATTCAAAATTAATAAAATGTTCTTTGTTTATTAAGCTTTTTTTATAATTGGTTTGACTGTGACTTGAGTTAAAATAAAACTAATGTACTTTAAAATTAAAACTAACTTACGAGACAAATAAGTGCACTATCCAAATTGTAATACATTTAAATACACAAACTTACTGTACAAAGTGTCATTGGTTTGGAAATCATGCTCTCACGTATTAATGTACATAGTCTGTTTAATTTTTCATTAAGTAATTTTAACAATAATGATAAAGAATATAGTTCGCTATGAACGTTTTAATTCATCGATGAAAGCTCTATAATTCCTGATCGATCTGATAGTTTTATACTAGAGTAACCGTATTTATACAAAATATAATATTATGGCTGATAATAAAAAAATTAATGGTATGCTTAATGATTTATAAATTAAAACGCAACTAAGTATTTATTTTCTACACGAAATCGTTAAACGAGTAAAAATTGATTCCATTTCTTAATGGTTCGTTTACATAGAAATAAGTAAAAAAATGTTTGCAATGTTTTCTTGTGCTAAAACGTTATTTCTTATTGTTTTCACACATTTATTATAATTAAATCACCTGTTATAATGATAATTTATACGGCACTAGTTAAAATCACTCAGTCACTATATCACTCCTTCGTACTATTCAAGAATTTTTAAAAAATTTTAAATATTACAAATATTTTAAAAATACTTAAAAATAAAGACAAATAAATTATAAAAATTAACTTAAGTAGGTAAACAAATTTAATTTATATCACAGATAAGTGAATAAATCTATAAAAATCATACAATCATTTATAAAACTTATGGTAATTTTATTGTCAAAATGCCAATATAAGATTAATGTGATGCTTAAAAACCTTTCAGTAGAACCGACCAATTAATATATACATTCCAAAATTTCCGAAATTGCAGTACTATATTTACATTATTTTTGCTTTATCTCATTTAGATACCAAGATAAACACAAAAAATATAGTTAACAAATTATGCAAAATTATGATAAAAATTTATACAATGTATATTTTTGTGTTAAGATATAGAAATTCTAATAACAATTTTAAGTAAATTGTTCGTTGTATATGTTTTAAAAAAATATATATTTCCTCAGAATTTTAGTATTGCTGAGATAATCGTAAAAAATAAAAGAATATCTCAAATAATGATTACTCGTGAAGTCTACGGTATATTAAGATAATTTACAAAAATAGAGTTATTTGGACAATAATTTTATGTTTATTTTATCATAACTTTTTCATATTTGTTTCAACCAAGGTTTAACTGAATACCTTTTATAAATAAAAGTTATAAAAACCAAAACATAAATCTCACTCAAAAATATAAACAAAATATTTGCTTTTATCGTAAACTTGAAACAATCCAAAGATTAAAGTCCAGGTAGTCAGTGTCTTTTTTCTCTTATCTCAAAATGTAATAAAATAAAAATTATGCAATATGTTGTATGCATTTAAATACCAATCGCATCTAAAAATACATATTTATCCTCCCCTGTCATTACTACACTTTATATTTATTCTACATGAATTTCAAAAGAAAATAGTCACTTCGTGTAGACGGATGTCCAGATCGACCAGGTCATCGAAACATCATATATTAGAAGACAATCATTATTTTAACATAATTTCTAAAACATACATACTCACGCAAACATATATTCATACACGTACATATAATGTTTGTACACACTATGTCAGGAGATACCGTACAGCGGATACTGGAGACAAATTAATAAAGTCAAAGGCAAACACAATAAATGTTTCACATTAATAATCGAAGTGATCGATCTGATCTGATAGGAGGAATTCAGACTGTGAAAGTACCTAATTTACTAATAATTTCGAAATTATGCTCATTTAATTAAGTGAATTTCATAGTTAAAAAAAAGTTTACGATTAGCAATTATTAGATTATTTCTTATATCTAGCTTCAAGTAATGTGATCATTTCGGATGATTTAAATAGATTGATTTCTACCAGTACTCGTGCAATGAAAATAAAAGAGTATTTTATTGCGTAAAAGTGAATAATCGGTAGGATAGATTAATCTTGTCAAAGGATGTAAATGTATTTAATAATTGTAAATTTCCATAATCTCTCGAGATGCGTATAGGTGTTCAGGAGGTTAGAAGTTGGTACATAGTTTAGATGAGAAATTCACTTCATTAGAGTGAAATTCCACTTTATCATACGGAAAATTCTCTCGATTCGAAAGAGATTCCAGTGCGTCAGAGTTATAGCATACACATTCGCACCTTTAGAGTTTATAGCTTTTCAGTCAACCGGCAGATTTACTTCTTTTTCGAACTTGGAAATTGAATTCCCGCGCTCGCGGTCTTTGTCCGCGTATAGCTCCATCTCCATCAGTTTCTGGGCCGTTATACAAGCCCGATGCACGCGGGGAATTCCCTCCACTCGGCGTCTTGGCTCCCACCATTTTCCGGTTCGTCGCTCACCTCGAACCGTCTATAAAGTATTTTACGCTGAACCGCGGCGGTAGCCGTCGAATAAAAGAACGTAGAACGTAGAACGTATAACGGGTGGTACCCCACCCCCGTAGCCCAACACGATACCGCGCTCGCTCGACGTTTGTGTATACAAGCGACGCGAGAAAGAAACTCCCTGTGTATATATCGGGGGATACAGGGGGATGAGAAGCGCTACCTCGTGATATACGCGCCCGAGCACATTATCACGTTCGCGCATTATTTGCAAACTGATTTACAGGCGTGATCATCGTTTCGCCCTGCGAGTTTGTATCTCGGTCGCCCGCGCCCGCGCCCGCTCGTGCAATCGCTCGCTCTGTTGCCTTATTTTTAACATGTAAATTGCACGTCGGTAATAAAAGCCGGAACTCGAGTATCGCCTCGCAAAGTTTAACGTATTTTACCTCCAACTACAACGCACAAAGGCCCGATCGAGAGAGAGAGAGAGAGAGAGAGAGAGAGAGGAAGAGAGTAACGATTAGTTTTCTCTCTTTCACTCCATCTACGAGTAACATGAGATGGAATCGTATCGCTAATCGTACAATCAATTCAGCAGTATTGACTTTTCTAATTAAAATTAATGCATTATCTGCACATTTATTTTATTACATCTTTCGTCGATAATTTCCATGTACTTAATTGCATTTAAGTGGTTACGGTTTTTTTTTCAAGCTTCACAAATAGAAGATCTTATTCATTTTTGTAACATATATTAATAAAATATAGCAATATAAATTGTTATTAAATTAGCTATTTCAATGTTTAATTTATTGATTAACTTAACAAATCTATAAAAATCATTTTTCATAATATTTATAAATTACCTTAACTTTTTTTTTTAAATATAGTTAGTAAAAGAAAGATAAATTATAAACGTAAAAATACGCATGCCTAATATACGTTTATTGATACTATAAAGAAAATAATTGATTAATAATTCATAAAAGTACATACTTTATATAAATCACTCGTAAAAGTATCGATGTTTGTTTATCGCTTCCCGGTATCTGCAAACAGATAAATTAAAATAATCCGAAAAGGGAAAATTAGTAACTTTAAATAATAGTTTAATGTTAAAGATTTTTTACACAACAAAATATGAATAAATTTAGTAAATTAGTAAATTAATTAAATCAATAGTAGTACAGTTTGTACATATAATTTAGTTTAAATATGTACGTTATAGTTTTTAAACTATTTTTGAGTCACACGGTTTACGGTTTACAGTTTACAACGCGAGCAACATGATAGCAATATAATAATCACGTTGTTTTAGGGTCCGTTGGTGAGGCATCGGGTAGGTCGCCAGAACGCGAGCTTTCGGTTTTTCCGACAGTTGTTCATTCCTCGAGCTGTTAATCGGTTCGTCAGGCAATTTACAATTTTTACTATACTCGAACAGTTTTTTACAGTATTCAGTGACTATTTGATTATTTTTTATTTCTGATAAATCTATGTTCATAGAGGTGAAATAATCCTCACTTTAATACATTAGAGGTGAAACAATTCTCATATACGTAGTGTACATAGAGATGAAATAATCCTCATAATAATTCAATTACATGATTTTGAGATGAAATAAACTCTAAATCAGAGTAAAACAATACCTAGAATATCGCGAAGTCCTAGTGTTATACGATATATGATTTGAAATACGATCAAAAAATATTTCATACGTAAATCCATGTATGCATAAGTACACAAACAAACTTTTATCTTTGTAAATCGAATTATTTAAACGTTCAGTGGATTTTTTATGCTATCGAGACTTTACCCCAAAGGCATTAAAGAGATTTACTTTTTCTCTTGTGATCAAAATTTCTCTAATTTATTCATACACTACCCTTTCGTTAAAATAAAAGTTAGAAAATTATTTACGGAATTATCAGAATAATTTCACGTAAAACTGGTTTTGACCATAGAATAATAATAGTTATAGGGTCTTAATCATTATTTTTATTTATAGTAATAATTATTTCGTTTTGGAATTAATTTTATTCAATTTTATTAATTATTCTCTACACTTGGTTTATTTATTATACATAAATTAGTACCTAAAAATGTTATTTCAAAAATATGCCCAAAAAAGGTGTACTGGCCAAAAATGGTACATCTACCCTATGTAGTAACGACAAAAATGACCAATGAGGAAGAAAAAATATGTATTTCAATGGATCGACAATAACTGCTGCATTATTTAAAAAATGTAGTAATTTTGTATATTTATTTATTTTTCTTAAGCGTTGAAAGTTGAACCGAATTAATTATACGGGGAGATAAGAAAATACGAATCAACAAGAAGGTAATAAAAATGGGTTGTATTAAAAGGGGTGTAGTATCTTTGAAATGAGACCTGTGATTTTGTAAAAATAGTCTTATTCGCAATGTCCCATGTTCGCTAAACACATCCCTTTTAATGGATTTTGAATTCTCTTTTGGATTCACGTTCGCATCTCTGAGTTTTTTCTCTTCCGTTCCTTCCATTCAGCGATTCCTTTTTGTTATTAACTCGGTGCGAGATAAAGTTGTTGCAGCTAGCACACCTTTTTTTATCTTTTCTCCCCTTCTTTCCTCGAGTCAACATAAAATCCTTGTATTTTTTTTTCTTATTCTCTCTCGTTGTAACACAGTTCATCTGAAAGTATCACATGTAAAGGTTGTCCTTGTGCACGGCACTAATGCACATTTAATGTCTTAACTTTGTATGCAGGTGCGCCTGTCGTCGTTATTCCTGTTCCTTCTCGATCTCACCCACGGTCTCTTTCTCGCTGTCTTACCGTTTGCATTCTACGAGAATACGTTGAACGAAGCGTATTCGAGCGGAAGTACGTGGTATAGCAACCAGCAAAAGTGTAGCTAGAGCGAGTACCGTCTTAGATGGCATCTTAAATATGTTTTTGTATTTTACGCGCGCCACGCGAGACGCGAGCCAACCCAAGCTGGCTTCTTCTCTCTCTCTCTCTCTTTCTCTCTCTCTTTGTCTATATATATATACATCTTCTTTCTCTCGCTTTCCTCTATCGCGTACCTCATGTTTCTTTCTCTACCGTTCTTGGCAAGAATTGATGTCCCTCTGACATACTTAAGGACAATACTTACGGGTAGAAGAATAACCTTATATTTATCCGACATTATTTTAATTACAATTATTATACGTCTCTTTTTACAAATAAATACAAACGTGCGATTTACTCTTTTTAGCGAAAGACCGACACATGTAGATGTAAGAAACGGTTCGCATTATAGAACGTATATGAAAACTGTTGTACAACTAAAAATCGTGATTCTAAAAAAATCGACATCAAAATGCAAAACGATGCGTAGATACATATTAAAAAAGAAGGTCTGACCTCTCAAGCGTACCAAGTATATAAAACAAATACATAAAGCAAGTACTTTTAATTTAAATTTAGAATAGCTGTTATACGGTGAATTTAGATCTCCCAGTCTTAAAAATGAGAGATTCGTCTTCATTTTCAATATGTTGTTTCGAATTACACAAATTTAATAGTCGCAATTCTTAAAAAGCATTAGTCAACCTTGTAGTAAACTTTATTTTTGTTATTTTTATAAAAATTGTGCAAAACAGCCGCATTTGAACGACGATACGAAATGATTACATTCGTATAGCGTTTATAGATAATTATAAGCATGCAACTGATCGTGTGACGTTACTCCGGTAGTTATAAAACCCAGATAAAATGACTAAAATATCTCATCGATTCTCTTATACTTTCAACAAATTATAGCACTGTGCAACCTCATTCGTGTTCGTAATATTAGATTGTCATCAAGCATAACAGATTGTGGCAGTCTGATTATATAGATTTATACGAGTGACTAATGCAAAGCCTACTTAATTACCGCAGCAAAATAGAATATAAAAATATTATTAACATATTATTTATAACAATTATTAACGTTATTTTTCGAAATATCTTAAAATTAGCGAAAATTTTGCTATACGTAGGAACCTTCTGTAAGCTAGAGAATGATTGTCATTTGAATCACTTCGAATTACTACGGGTTAGTTTCAAATTATCATTTATCGAAATACGTTTACAATAACAGATAACAAACTGTATTAATAATAAAGATTTTAATAAACAATAACAAATTCGTCATTCAAATTCGTATAAGCTAATGAAAATCAATATCTGAAATGTTTAGTTAATTTAAATTATATAAAAGCTTAATTCAATGAAATATTCGATTACCTTAAACAAATATTTGATTCCGATATCGATCAAACTAATATTTTCGTTAATCCAAGTAATTTTGTTTCTTTGCAGTGTATCAAATATTTACTAGGTTTCGTAATCGAATTTTCCCTTTGTTACAATTTGATACATAAAAACGTTATTGGCACAGTTTAAATAAATCGAGAAATTTACGGGCACATACTGTAATGCAGCGTGTACCTATATAAATGAATATACAGAAATTTAAAATTATGTGTGTGTATATATGTATATATGTTATTCATACAGATGCAAGTTGCTTCCATAAATAAAGCACCTTTCTAGAAAATTGTTGTAAATTATTCAAATAGGTTGATTATTAACACAGACGTATGTTTATATTGTAAATCGTTATTTATTTATGAACGAGTTATCGGTAAATAATACATAATTCAATTTAGGCAGTAATGAAGCACAAAGTGGCACATATCTCGGCCAGAAAGCAAATTTCCTACTGTAGCTTTACACTTTTTTCTAGATAAAAACTGAAAGCCATTTAAAGCGAGAAAGTGGATAAAATGAAAAGGAGTAAAACCGGCTCACATAAGGGAATAAGGAATATGAGATATAGAAAGAAAAGGGGAAAAAGTTAAAAGGAATATGAAAAAGACGTGCAAAGATGAAAATAGAGAAAGAAAGGGAGAGAAACGTCGAGTGAGAAAGGGACAGACAGACTGAGTACTAAGTGAGAGAAGCTGCGAGTTACTGCCATTGGGGAATCGAAGTTTTTCCATTCGGGTGGAAATGAGAATCGAAGTTATTCGTGTACGTATATGACTGCTAGTCATACCTTGAATATCAAAGGTTACCTTTTTCATCAACTTTACTTCTTTCTCAATGGCTTCAAAAACGCAGTTTAACGAACGTAAATTTTCAAACTGTTCGATAGAATTGTAAAAGTTTACATAAATCCTATTAGTTCGAGTGATGTTTGCTTCTGTTTTAACATCTGCTGCCGTCGTATTAACTGGAACTTATTACCAAGAAATACTAAAGAAAGGATTACTATAAATTCTTCTCATAATTATTATTTCACTAAATAAATAAATAAATAAATACATTTGCCGAATTAATTTTAATGAGCAAGCTTATAGTGTTTTATCTTACAATTAAGTACATAATAAAAATCCTGACGACTTAATTAATTAACAGTTGCTTAACGCTTCTCTTGTCATTTTTAATCCCATAATTTTTAAAAATTGTGATGCTTTGACTTGAGTTAAAATATACGTTTGAAGAATGCACTACCTAGTATTTAATTAACCCATCATTTTAAATGAAAATATAACTACTTTTTCGTCGATGTAATTTTGCTAAAATTTAAGTACTGATGCTTAAAATGGCGTCAATAATTTTGACCAAGTATCGAGCACTTTCAGTTCCGAGTTTTTAAAATTTAGTTATATCACGTGAAAGGTTATACCAATATTTTCAATATCATCCATTTTTGTGAGCTTTTTCATTCTTTATTGAAATGGTGTCAAAAGCAAATGTAATCAAATTTCAATTTTTCTCACGTAGAAAAAAAAACAATAATTTCGATGTCCGAAAAGCAGTAGTGCGTAGTAGTAAATTCACTTTTTTAAAATGTATTGAATAGACATTTCATATGTATCTCAATTTGACTCCTATTCATCAAATTGCGAAAAGTTATCTAGTCCACAAATTTTTTTATGGTATTAATAGCAAAAAAAACTTTCGCACATGCAACGTAGAGAAAAAAGTATTACCAAATAAATACATATATAAATAGAATTAAATAAATATTATTCGAAATATCAGTACGATATATAGAGGCATTAAAATATAAACAAGTAAATTTTGTTAGCATTTTGATAACTGATATTAAAATTTTTACTATGTGAAAGTTGAGATTCAAAATCATTAATAATCGTAGATAAAGCCATTTGAAAGAATGTGTTGAAAGTCAAAATATTATTACAAATATTTAACATTTCGATTTCATTCTGCATGGATTACAGGAGTACTAATTAACATATTTACTTATATAAGAGCGCAGGTTGTTTAAAACAGATGCGACCATGTTATTAATGAGAGCATTTTTGATAAAATATTGTTTTAATTTATGACTTTAATGAATATAGATTTATGTTTAATTTTAAGGAAATATAATCCTCGGTAACATTTATTGTGCGCAGAAAAGTTTATATGATTTTATATGCGATATGTTTACATACATGCATAAATTTAAATGTGAAAAGTATAAAATTATTTTATTAATTTTTATCCATAATGATAATGGCAATAATAATAATATTGATATTAATAATAATAATACAAAGAAAAAATAATAATAATAATAAAATTTTGTATATGGAATATAGAATGTATATATAGGCATCGTAAGGAAAAGTGTAAAGTGCAGCTTTTCCCTGCGTATTGGACTCATTGGAGAATTTGACCATTCTCCAAAATACTCACTAAACCTTCATCTGTTTTCTTCGAATAAATCAGAGTTCATCTGCACTCACCCTTGCAGCATTTTTGCATTACTTCAGGGTGGGCTTGTATTTTCTTTTTTCTTTATTTTCTCCAGTTCATGAGCTCTTCACACTTTGCAGCTCGTCATATCTCTTCTCTCTTCGTCAGCTACACGGCAACTTTGAAGTCTCTTTTAGTTAAGGGTAGAACCGTTTCTATAAAGATAGTTATATTTGTCCAATCCCCCTCACTCTCGAACATCATTTGAACTGAATGAATATAAGTCTAAGCGTTAATATAAGTGGCCCTTCTTTTTGCGCCATTTCTATCGCTGGCGAAAAAAGTGTTCTTCGAGTCGTCAAAAGGAGAGCTACAGCAACTACAGTCTCGGTTAGCCACTTTTATATGTAATTCACCTTACCATGGTGGCAATTGGTCTAAGGTTTCGATTTTACGCGACTCCCCGTTCCACCGTTGTTGTCATACCTGGATGAAGTTAGTTCTAGAGCCGCGGTGGCTCATGGGTAGAGCTCCCGACTCTCACACCGAGGGTCGTGGGTTCGATCCCAGACGTGTACCTCTGAAAATTTTTTCATGTGCATTTTTCGAACACCGCGACTCAGTGGCTCGGCGTGTCACTATAATGTGACGCCAGTTCAGGTGCGCGTGCGTTTCGTGCATTTGTCAGTGCATGAGAGGCACGGGCAGCTGAACTATAGGGAACGTTAGGGACGCGAAGATGTAAAGAGGATCGCGGTGGTTCCATCGGGAGGACAGGAAACTGTAATTATTAGACTAATTACAGTGACCGATGATATCTTCCGATGTACACAAGCACCACTGTTTCAACTACATGTGCTTTGTTTACAGACACACCGTTCACCTCCGTCGCTGATTAGCCCTGGCAGCATAAATAGAGCGACGTTAAATAAGATAAAAAAAAAAAAAAGTTAGTTCTGGAAGCTTTGTGGTCCTTCTTTATGTAAATCTTCTTGTTTTGGTAGACGATCAGCCATCACTCTTAATAATAATAACAACGACAATGATAATAATAATCATAATAATAATAATAGTAATAGAATATAAAAATTATAATAAATTTATAGCAATAAAATTACGTAGTGTAGAAAAATAATAATAGTATATGCAGAGAGTAATGGATTATACCCGTGGATATTTTTGAATGCCCAATATCTATAATAATTAGATATAAATTGAAAAATCGAAGAGAATTTTTACGAGAAAGATTATAAAAATTTCCGTCATAAAATAAGAGTATATAAGTTACGAGACCACATTTTAACTGGAAACGCACATTTGGAAGTAATTCGCTGGTATGGAGGCGATCGAGAGGCAAACAATTACATCCGGTAGCGTGACACTTATCGATAGCACCTTCGCTGGTTTTATCGATGTCATCATTCCCAAGTTATCTTACTCGCAGTCACCAAGATCGGGTTGCCCTGGGACGCCTGTAGCAAAAGTCTTTTTTTACAACCTCGACCTCTCGTTCTCGACTTCCGCGGACTGATTACGCAGTCGATCGCATAAAGGCTCGTAAAAGAGGCGGCTGCTGTTCTTGCTGCTTCTGGTGCTAGGAACTTGGCGAGTCGGGCGGCGCGCGGTTAACTCGCGATTACTACCCGAGTTGTGCTTCTGTGATCGTTAACGAGACTGGGGAGAGAGAGAGAGAGAGAGAGAGAGAGAGAGAGAGAGAGAGAGTGGGAGAACGACTTTCTAGACCGGAATGGAGCTCGTCAATCTGCATGTCAATGGCCTTCCCGCTCCTTCCATGGTGTATTACGTCAAGGTTGAGCGGATCAAGTGTCGCGCACTTGCAGCTCAGGGGAAAGGGGACGTTGAATAAGAAAAATGGGTAAGTAGAACGCGCCCAGTCTACCTCGATGAATGGTTCGAAGGATCGATGGATGAAAACCGGAAGGGAGATTCTGATAATTCAGCTTTTATTGTCATGGGTGTGTGGGTGTATGAGTGTGCGATTGTGTGCGTGCGTGTTTATGTATAAACACACATTTTTTAAGCTGCGCACTTGAACTGCAAACTTCGGGATTACGCGGTTTTTTTTAACTTCCATTATTCCTCTTGTTCATCTCGAGCTACCGGAGGCTTTTTAGAATTTAGGGAAATGAGATGGCCAGGTTTGCGACATGTGGGTGCAGATAACGTTGGACCTTGAAAAGATTCGTATTTATGAGAATGCTCTTATGTAGAAAAGGTGACTTAAGTAACTGTTTAAGCTTCGCTGATCTTCTTTAGGTCTCTTGCTTTTGTACCGTTGGCTCTCTTGCTTTGCCCATAAAATTCCTTTTGAAGAACGTTTCGTGCCGCGTATTTTAAGGATATATTTTTAATGAATTTCCATTTATAGAGTCAAAGTGATGCAATGAAAAGTGTAATAATCATTTACTTTAACCATACTGTTTGCCTCAACAACTACTTTATTAAGAATTTTCAATTATATAAGATAAAAAAAATATTTTTTGTTGAGATAAATTGTTTACTTAAAGTAAATACTGTAAAAATATGCGTGATTACAATTTTAGTATGCTAAGATGTGACAAAACAGTTTAACATATATTTATGTCTTTCACATTTTACACTCATTTATCAGTATTCTATACATAGTAAGCAAAAGTATTTCTATTTATAATGTGTTTCCTAATGTTCTTTTTACAAAAATCTTTCTATGTGCAATATGTTAAAAAAGTAGGATTGTAAAAATAGATAAAGCCTTTAAAAATTAAATAAGTTAATTTAAAATAAAAATGAGTTTATCGTTCGGTGATTGTTATATACATATATATATATATATATATATATATATATATATAAATATATATATGTATGTGTGTGTATAATATATAATATCGGTCGCTCCGAACTATGCTTTACTTTAGAATAAAGCAGGCCCATTGTACTCTTTGTCCACTATGGTTGGTGGAATTTCCCAGAGTACGACCTTTGAAAAAATTACAGGCGTTTGGTCCTCCATCTCCAGTTTGGACTCCTCAGTAAGGAAGCGTAGATCTTACCGTAGACGCCTGTCGCAAGATGAACCGCGACGTCATCAACATGTTCTGCGGCTATATATATAGAAAGTACAATGGGCCTGCTTTATTCGGACAGACCGATCATTATATATTTAATAAGTTAAATTGATATTGAATAACAAAATAATCTAGAATATTTCTCTTTTTCATATAGAAATATTAGTACTCTTTGTGCATTTCCTAAATTTGAAAATAGTATACATTAAAATACACACTGTATTTATCATTGTTATAGTTGACAGCAATTCGTTCGTTGTATTAATATATCTTTATATAGCACAATAATCATACGATATTTATGATAGTCAATATATAAAGAAAAAAAAATTACCAATAACGCAAAAATCGGAGTTACAATCAAGCTCAGGTATAGGCATCGTCGAATATATTAGCCTGAGTATGTGAGAGCGACAATTGTTTATACAAATACCAAAGATAGACAGTAGATAGATTCTTTTCTGTTTATCATTGAATTGTAACGAAATATATGGATTATTACCAGAGATAATTCGTTATTTATAGTAAAATTCTCTGTCTAATATTTTAGTATTACTCTAATGAAACACAAATTTTTATGTTTTAGCGTTTAATTCCTTCAATATAAGTCGAAGGACATGTTTTACATTCGTAGATTATCGCTGTTATCATTCATTTTTGTGACGTATCATTGCCTAGGTTTTATAATGATGCTAAGTTTATGGTTTATTAAAGGAACGAGCTTTATGTAATATTCCTTTAACATAGCAGGGCATTTATTAAAGAATTCTTTATTACAAGGTAAAGTTATAGAGCAAATTGAATGTCGTAACCATGTTTCACCCGTGTGCGAATAATTAAGTTTTAAAATGCGATTTTACGAACTGTTTACTTTTTAAAAATTACATTTACATCTCTTGTATCAAAATATATCGTGTGATACATGTGTGGTTAGATGATTTTCAACTTGCTTTGCTTGGGCGATTGAACTCTGTCTCCTTTACGAATCAACAAATACAAATACAAATCACACTAGTATCGAAAAGTACTATTATGTAATCTATTTGTTAATGTTTTATTTATCAATTAATTTGGATGTTCATTTGGTATTAATTTTTGTTTTAATATTCTTATATTTATTTTATAAAATTGCTGACCTAATAATAATAGTAGATTTTCTATACCAATTTGTTATATTATTGTTTTTTAATTTAGTTGATGTGATATCCAAAAATATATGCACATTTTCATTATACTTATTAAAAACTTATAAGATTATATTGTTAAGATCGCTATAAATGATTCTGGGGAATAATAGATCTGGGAACAGTTGTACATCAATTTTATAAATTAAGGTAGTTTATACGTCTTTATACTAGTATTATTATTAGTTTATGTTTATTCATTATATATTAAGTAACTTTATCTATACATCAAAATAAAATTTTCAAAATTGTTTTGCGATATCGAAATAGAATGACTTACTTGAAGGTTATTTCCGATCCATGTGCATCTAGGTACAATTGGTAGAGTATATAGATAGGAAAGAAGGAGGTGAAAAAGTGCTTACATAATTTGCATTTTTCGCTCTACTTAATTACCAAAGCCATATAATCTCGCCGTGAATTCCTTCTCTTTTAAAGGGTTTTCCACTAGTCACGCGAAATTCTAACGCTAACAAGGAAGGAATATGTATCAGAGCGCATACTGGCGGAACGCAAAAACCGATGCGAAGAACCGAGAGAAAGAGTTGGCTAAGGAAGAAAAAAGTTCGTTTATACACCCATATAGATATACATATATATACATATATATATGTACAAGGGTCTGCAGCAGTGTGACTCTCGTTTCACGAGTGTCTCCGCCATCCGATAACACTCAGGGATGGATTGGTTTTTTGCTCGGGGAACAATTCTATCCTAGGCTATTATCCATTCCCATGATTCTTTCTCTTTTACTCTTTCACTCGGCGTCTGGGCTTTTTTTCCATCCTCTTCGGGCATTCGAGCTGGGTGCGTATACCGACACGACTCGTTTATATCCCTCGGCCAATTCCCTTTCTTCCTGCGCGCATTCATATTTCCGGGTGCGATCGCGAGGAGCGAAAAAACCATAATTGCATGAAATATGCTCGAGCGGAGGTTGAAGCTCGCGAGCACGATATGGTAATAACTTGAGATGTAAATATATATATATATATATATATATATATACAATGGATTGCATATACATGCATACGCGCTTTCGGTATATCGCTCTGACATCGGGACATCTCACGTTCGAGATTTTCGCGCTACGGCTTTTTGTCCAAGCTAACCCGAAGAAATTTATCTTGATGCGTTGTCGAATGCTGCACAACAAGTCGTTTCGATGCGCTCCTTATTTATATTCTGTATACGAATTCTTTACAGTATTTTTTACACTTTTCTTTGCTTCCTTTACCTATCCTTTTTTTTATAGAATTGATGAATAATAAATAATTTAATACACGTTTTATCTATTAATTTTTATCCAATCTGGATTTGCTTTTATTCAGTTTTCAACTCTTATTAACAATTTATGTAATGGATATCATCGATTCTATAAGTAATTAACTTTAACTCAATTGATATTATTACTTATATCATTAAGATGAATACGAATATATATTACTAAATTTCAATACAGATTGTTACAACTTCTATAATGAAGTCTTGATTCAACTGGTCTAAGCAATGTAGATCTCGGTGCGCGATTAATAGCTAAAATACGTACTTGAAGACGTCAGTAAAATCCATACGTTTTTGGAAAACACGGTGTGTACAATTTGTTACCTCAATCTGAATTATCCTAAAAATCGTTTAACTACTAAGATTCAAAAATGTAAAATTTGTTGCATATTTTAAGTTTGTTTAAAACTTTGAAATGTCGCTTTACCTTTATAAGAAGTTAACGCCTACCGCAGGTACTTATGTTGGATATTTTTTTGCTCAGTGTGTAGTCCGTGCATGTGTGGTTCAATTTGTAGTTCTTAAAGTTTTTTTATTACTCATTATTTATTATTCACAACAAAATTTTAGATTTACAAAGGTTCGTTGTAGATATATTTATGATTATTTATAAACATAAGTTTGTATTGATTATTATTTATTGATTCGCAGTTTTTTGGGACTAAAATTGATAATGAAAATTATATATATATTTTCTTAAAAAATTTCTAATTATATAATTTAAAAATGATTATACTAACTATATAACATTTATTTTCCAAACATATATTAATTCGACATACTAATAGAAAACTTTTATCTGATATTTAAAAAATCGTAATTAATGATTTCTATTTACTCAATATTAGAATACAGAAAGTATAGCGTTGCTAGGCACTAAATTGCATTTTATTAAAATTATATTAATATAATAGCTTATTATTCTGGTGAAAATAATGACAAACTTAAATTAATGAAAACGTAGAAATCTTAGTGGTTCTATAATGAAAATACATTATTTAACAATAAATCATAAATTAGCTTTAACTGCATGTATAATTCTCAATAGGAGGTAAACATTGACGTACCGACAGTATTTAATTATTATTTTATTAAGAAAAGACATCTTAATTTAGTTGCATGCTTGGAAAAAAACATAATTATGGTAATAGTGAATTGATTATTAATTGTATTGGGTTACTTTACTTAATAACTACAAAGTTACTGGATGAATGAGCTGTATTCCATTATGTTGAGGAGTAATTAACAAGGATGTTTACGGAAAGTTATTTAGTTCTAAAATGTTCACACGTAAATTCGTGTAGTTCATAGTACGACTAATTTTCCGGGTTAAAGGAGACGTTTCTTTTCCAGGTACTTTAGCACCGTGCACCCCAAAGAATTTTTCTCTCTCGCACTATATACACATATCCCTCACACTCTTTTTCTCTCAATTACGCAAGTACACAAGCAGAAAATACAGATAGATCCACACATTCTCCGTACACCCAGAGTACAAGGACACTTGGCTCCCATGTCTCAATAACAGCGCAACACTAAACTCGTGGATTCCACTCGGGAAATAATTTGTTTCCGGGGCGGATAACCACTGCGAATCCCCGCACCTTCCAAAACGGCATCGCATTACACTTAACACTTTGGCGTGTTGTTAATTAAACGAAATTGAGGCTTCGCAGCCGAGTTGTAAATGATGAGCGGCGGCGGCGGCGGCTTTCCGTCGTATGTATTGCGCGTTTATACAGAACCTTGATGCCGTCCACCCCTCGCGTATATAGTTCAAGAAGGAGGAGGAGGATGGAGGAGTTCCTGTTCCTGGCTCCCGAGGACGTCATTGGTCACCGTAGGGTGCGGGAGAGCATCTATATTCATTAAGAAGATTTGCCTAAATTCGCAGCGTACGACCCGACGTTAAAGTACCCTCCAAGGACAACAGCCCGAGAGGAAAACTTTGCTTTGACGTTCCAGTAGTGAACTACGCCCTTACCCACCCGTCGCGTCCTGTCCAAACAATTGATATTATTCGATATGGGCGTATTAGGCTCAACCTCGCGATTCAATCTTTCTCATGGTTGATTCAATCCTCTCGGTATTGCCTCGAACCTATACCTTAAGATATCGAGGGATGCAGGCCTTGGCTTTGGTTTCGAAACTTCTTCTTCTTTGCCTTCTCGACGAACCCTTCCACTTTTCGGGTGCTTCCCGACGGCCGAACCCTCCAAAGTTTCGTTTTGTTTGATTAATCTTCTTGTCTTTATGATTAAATCACAACCTTCTTCGACAATATTTGTCTCTCTACGTTGCATTTCACTATTTCAATTTCAATTATTTATATAACAAGACTACAGTACGCTATCCAGACTCTACGTTCGAGTTGCGAATTATTTTATGTATTTTATCTCCGCACTAAATAAAAGATAACATTATTTCTCTAAATTATAGCAATAATTATACCATTAAACAACTAAAACAATTTATGTAAAGTATTATCTACTGCAAAACATTTCAACTTTTTTTGTGTTTTCAAAATGTATTACATTGTACTCGTGTTTTATTATACGATGAACAGAGATAGAAATTTTTTTGCTTTAACAAGAGTATTTCAGGTTGTTCAAAACTAACGATTTTGTTATAATATCAACGTGTATTTGAATAACATTCACTTTGTGTATTATCAATATTGCATTGTTACAGCAACTCACATCAATGCTGGCGTCGTAAAATATAATAAAATAACAAGCAATTCCTTCATTTATGGAAACATCATATACTTATATAGGAAAAGACCAAGCATATTAAATTTACTTTATACTGCTTATATTTCGGGAATTTATTTACATTATTTTGATCATGCAACAAAACATTTAGTTGACTTAACCATTTACATTGTTACAAAAACAATGTTATATTTTTTATAAAATTATTTTGGTACTACACAAATGTAAACTTTTTTCCATGTACATGTATACTGTTATATAATGATACACAACATATCGATAATTAATAACGCTATACGTATTATTATTAATAATATTATTCTTGTTAAAATAATTAGGAATTAGTTTAATTTTCATCCTAACATCCATCATAGTCATCCAAGAATTTTTAAATTAAAGCTTCGATTTAAAAGTTATGCAAATACTAACTTATTAAAATTCTTTTCCTCTTCATTTTAATTAAAGATCGCAAATTCTCAAATGTCTGTGTAATGTATTTAAGTATCTTTAAGATTTTTATGTCGTTGGAATTTGATATTATAATACCCCTCTCTCCTCAGTGTAAAATAACGACGATCGTAAATAAATAAATCGATATTTCTAATAGAATTTATAACAATTTGAATCTAATAATTAGAGGTAGTGACGATGAATAATATTTATCGTAATCGGTGTAGATTCAGTGAAACAATGTCGATCTTAATAGTTCGTTTTGTGGTGGTAAGTTTTATAGCACTGGTATATTCATTATCGGAGGGAGCGTTTGACACGCGATCACGCGCGTCCGCATCAATGTACGAAATTAAGTGAACGAAAACAGCATTCTCGTTAGAGAATATCCGATAAAACGCAGGCTAATTACCTTGGTCGGTGCTCCTCAGCATCACCTGGTAGTATAACCTTCCGACATTCGACATTCGACATTAGCTCGACACTAAGCCGGCTTTGCTGGTCTCTAGCCCCTTCCGCGAACAACATCGACGTCGACGCAGGTTACGCTCGCCCATCACCCTACGATATATCCCTACTTTATTTTGCATTAATCGTTCGCTTCGCGACTTGGCTTACGTCCGAGGCAAAATTCCCTCTTAATAACGCTTACAGATTTCTCAAGACTGAGAGGATTAATTAGCGAGTTATCGTATTCCAAATTAGCGTCTGAAATTACATTAAGAGAAGCAAAGCTTCGAGCCCGATGAATTATTCAGGCTCCTGGGATACGTATACAGACTGTCAGAATGTTTGCGCACCACAGCTATTATACTTTCGTTTCGCTCCGCAGAATTATTATGGCAAAGAGTGTAACGAGTCAAGTTGATGGAGACTCGTTTACCTAACTTCCGGTCTTTTCTTACTCTCCTTTTTTATTCCTCTTCTTCTCCTCTTTCTTCCTCTTCTTCTTCTTCTTCTTTTTCTGTTTTATCATACCGATTCGCGTGTTTGCAAGAACAATCCTCGAATTTCGCAACGAACTGTCAAATTTTCAAACTCTTTTTTACTTATTTCTCGAAGCTTGGCCCAACATGGTAAACTATGCTAAATTTCAGGGTAAACTATATACAGTCTATTCTTTCCGTTAAAGCTAGAATGTATCCATTATCGTTCAGAAAGGTTTCATCATATTTCCGTTATATTTTCCATCTACTTTGAGCAACTGCATTTTTTTAAATTATACCTGAATTGCAAAATAATTTATTTTTAAACAACATATAAAACAAATCTAATAAAATACAACAAGTTTTCATTGCGTCAGATAGCAATCAAATAATTTAATTTGTTTTATGAAATGTAATTTTTTAAGTATTTTTATATTTATTATTATATTCAAAGTTCATTTTATAGTTCGAAATTGTAGAGTAGTTCGGCTTCTTTCGGGAAATTCGATATTTTCGGCTGAGTTGAAATTTTTGAAGTAACGTAAACTTTTGAGCTAATTCGACAAGTTTCTACATCGGATATATATTTCCTTGGATCAGGTACAATCATCGAGCTGTTCCGAATTTAGAATACACCCACTCCTCTCGTGACAATGGCTCATTGTTACCTATCGGCAAATTGTCACTGTATGTGCAATTGTACACGTCTTATTACACACAGTAATGAGGCTTAATTTGATTCGAACTAAGGTTAATTAAGTCAATTTCTAGCCATATTTTTGATTGTAATTCATATAATTATGTAATTATTATTTAAACTATTAACTTCGATGTGATTAATGTCCCATACTTTTATTTAAAATTTACGTATATGTAGTAAAGTGTGAAAAAAATTTCAAATAATCCTAGTATAAACGTAAAATTGCGATGGTTAACGAAACTGTATTTGATATAAAGAAGTGGATTCAATTAGCTTCATAACATGTTATACGAGCTCATTTGCTCTCGGAATTTTTTATACAACCATTGAAGAAATCCGTCGGATTTATTATTATTCCCTTCTCAAATTAAGTAATTTTGCTAAACCAAACTCGCCGTAGAATCCGGTTAAATGAAATTGATTAAGCCACCGGCAGAATGTCGATTTACGAGAATTTAACGACTTGCCTTCGCCACTAAAAAGGCTAGAATGTAAAAAAAAAGAGAGAGAAAGAGAAAAAAAGGAGGGACAAAAAGGAAGAAGCGTGGGTTAGAAGTAAAGGAAGGAAGAAAGCGTTAGATTCAACCAAGTACTCGTTACGCAGTATACGCGATATCTCGCGATAAACGCAAAATGGGGGCTAGTGTCCGCAAAAGAAAGACAGAGCGAAGAAAGAGATCCGAAAGTAAAGAGATACTATGCGAAGCCGAGGGAACCAGGAAAAACGAACCAGATATTTCGAAGTAATTAGACGCGCTCGCGCTCGGGCTGTTGGCTCTTTTTTTTCTCGCTCGCCGCTGCCAACCCCATAACCGTAAGCATAACCGTTAGAATCTGTTACGTCGCGCTCACTTCGGACGTTTCAACATGCACGGCCCGAAACGACGCCCACGGCCTTAATTCGGATTATGCTCGGTATGCGAAACCCCCGTTCGAAAGTACCAGCACTGAACTTTTATCCATTCTTTCTTCTCTGTTCACTGCTATCTCTCTCTCTCTCTCTCTTTCCTTATTCCCTTTCACTCGCTCTACAACTCGTCTCTCCGTATAGCGTTGAACCGCACATTTATCCACAGTTGTATTTCACGTGACGCAAGTGCGTATTTGCCTTCGGTTTACATCGCGGCAAGTTTGGCTTGGCTTCAAAAATGCTTATGTTTTTATTTACGAGCTAGAACCGTGAAATTTATTTCGAAGGGCTTCTGTCACGATGAAATAGGAGAATGTAGTTGGAGCTTGCGATGAATTCGTACCTCGATCTAAGCGTATATATTATATATTGTATATATACGCGTATATATTACGTATGTACATATACTTCCATCAGTATATATGTGGATCAATGCTTCAATACATTTAAGCTTTGATTGAAATGAATATTTGCACTATCCTTTATGTATAGAATGCTTACAAGTTTATTTAATTATCAGTACTATAATTTTGTATATACGAAATTAGGAACGAATTTATCTACTCAATTCATATAATGAATTTATACACTGAAAAGTAACAAATAGAGTAAAAAACTGTCATATGCGAAATTATATAATTTTTGTACAGAATTTTATGTGTAGAAAATGACAATCAAATTGAAATTTTGACCATATTTGATAGTAATTTTCCCCAGACGAGGGCGTTTCGAACATTTTGAACTACAATTTCTCTTTGTGTAGGCAATTATAATGTAATTACTCAAAAGATCAACATTTGCAAAAGTAGCGATATTATTAAATTAATATTATATATATATTGTTTTTGTTCTTTGAATAAATGTCTTCGATTAAAGTGATCTTAACGAAGTTAACAGTTTTACAAAGCCCTTAGTACCTCATTCTCGATGTTGCTCGTTGTTTCCCAAATGACCCTTTCTTTTCGAAATTAAGGGTTAGCTTTAGTTTTATTTTAACACATCATTATTCTTTCCAATGTAAACATACACTATACACAAAACATTTAATCTTTTTTCTAATGTATCTGCGTAGTTTTTGTACGATCGCAGTTAATCCACTATACAAATTGTATTTCCAAGTAAAAAAAAAGAATCAGTCTGGCATTAGGCTGGTAAGAATCTATACAAAACTAAGTTTAGATTAATTCTCGGAGGAATGTGGCATTTGAAACTATATAGGCCAGATTATATATTTATTAAAACTTCTTGATCAAACAATAGACTTTTTCCAATAATTATAAGATTAAAAGAAATTACAAAATATTTATTTAGAGGAATCGGACATCGTACCTTTGTGAATTGGAATAGAGCGCTGGGCAGGAATTGTGTCGTTTATCCTGTCTTGTGATACTAGTGTGGAAGATGTTGATTTACAAACGAGTGAGAGTTTTATCGCCCGAGTGAAGAGAGTAAAGCTACTTCTCTACGAGGAAGTAATAGAGCAACTTGGAATATAACATATACTTATCCATTTACATAGACAACTTTAAAATAATATGTAAATTTATTACCAAAGTGGGATATCAATTTTACTAAATTATTGGTTTTACCGGGTCTATCTGAACTTTATTATATTTGACCAAACATTTTAAGTTGTAAACGATTAAATAAATTTTAATTTACATTATTTATATACACAGAAAAAGTAAATGCAACTATTTACAATATTATTTTTTTTGTTCCACAATTTTTAATTTAAATTTACCGTAATAACACTATTTAATTTTTGTTCTCAATAATTTTTTCAAGAATAATTACTATTGATAATACTGCAGATGTCTAATACGGCAGACTATATAACTTCAAAAATATATACGTACAATATATGTAGCATGTATTAAAATTGAAAGTTAAAAACTGCAGATTTATTATTACGTTAAATCTATAATTGAGTTTTAAAAGTGGTTAAGAATGAAAGAAGACTTTTTTTTGGAAATTTCAAGATAATAGAATGCAAAATATACCTTTTGCCCACACATGACTGGAGTCGGTGGTAATCTTTAGTAAATATTTCCTTCGTTTAAATATAATATAAATGTGTAAAATACTATCTCGTGATTATATCCTTGTGTTATAATAAGAGAAAAATGCCATTAGATGTATAATATGATAAAATTGAATAAATGACAGAAGGTAAGCAATATTAAGATAATTCCAGGAATAATTATACGAACGACGTGCGACGGAAAACGAAAGTTAAAACAAATCCTGGGGTGTTGGTGCGCATATCAAATAGTTCTTGAAATGCAGCTTCCCGGCAGGAGCAGTAGCCCGCAATTTCCCAGTGCGCGCAATCGCCCGGTGTGCGATATCCCCCATCAAAAAGTTATATGCGCGAGCCGGGCGCGCGCGTCAGCCGTCGCATTACCGGCGCACGCGGTCGAAACTCTAAGTGGTAAGCGTCAAGGCTCGCACGTAACTCTTCACTCCCAGCGCGCTAAATAATATCGTGTAAAAATGAGGCGTGGGAAACTAAGAGTGGGAGTGAGAGAGAGAGAGAGAGAGAGTGAGAGGCGCAGGGGTCTACGAAGTAATAAAGTTGATGGCCGCGTGCTAAGAAAGAGTAGGAAGAGAAAAAAAGCACGGGCAAGCTCGAGAAAAGCGGTGTAATGAAATGGAAAAGTTTCGGCCCGCTCCATCTCTCTTCCTTATGCCCATTCTTTTTCTTGGGTGTGCTAGCGCTTCTTGACTCTCATTTTCTGCCGGAGTCCCTCGTCCCCTCGAACGCGTTTTCTTCCATCTCCCTCGTTTTTCTTCCTCTGCTCTCGGTGGTGCTTGGCTTTCTTCCTCGCTTTCTTAGGGGAACGAAGGTACACCGGAGCTCGGTCTCTTGTAATGGCCGCTAAACGAATTAAAGAATCAAGAGCCCGAGCTGGAAGGAGTTGCCACGGCTTACGGTCACAGGATGCTACGGACTCCTAAGTAGTTTGCTCAATGGAGACATCACGGTGACTGGATAGAAAGATCTTCCTGACATGCAGACATATAGCTATACATCTTTCAAATTCACCTTTTTCTACCCAATTTTTATTACTTCTATTCTTATACTTATTATACCTATTTTTAAAATACTTTTTTTATAATTACACGGAGAAAAAAAAATTGTAATAAAAATTACTGTGTCGTTGAGTAATCGAGGGGCAGACTTTACAAATGGAAAAGTTACTATTTTCTATAGTAAAATTTACTACGTATCTCTTAAATTTCCCAAAAGTTGTAGTAAAAATTAATATCATTACTTTTTTTCTCCGTGTACATCTGGGATGCATACTTACCCTGACTGACATTTATATTTTATTACAACATAAACTATGTTCTGGGTATATGTTTAGCAATAACAAAAAATTAACTGTATCATATAGCTCTTTAACATAGTTTATAGAAGTTGGAAAATTTCTTGTATATGTATGTCACAAAAAGTAAGTAAAGGTTTCGTTCCTATACGAGAGTAATTAAAGACTTTCGTGGCGTAGAGAAACAGAGAGGAAGAATAGTTGACAGGAATATATCTCATTCTTAAAGAGTCACTGGTATCCTACATAAATAATACAAGCGCAATGCGAAAGCACGTTCCCTAGAGCGATTTGATGAGTGTTTACTACGGTTGCGTGAGTAACAAAAGAATCAACGATTACAAAATTTTAATTCCAGGTCAAACTAAGTTTTTCAACGTGAACTTTTATTAAAGATTATGTTAATGGACAATGCTGTAATAGCCTCGTAATAAAATAAAAACATAAATATTAGTGACCTCATAAATACATTTACGAACATTTATTTAATACTATTTCGAATAATTTCATTATGTACCTTAATAATTACAAATGTTTGCAATACCAAAGTAATTGTACAATTAACCCTTTCAGTCATGAGGTCTTTTACAGCAGGGCAGATAATTAGAGGTCGTTATAATGTACTATTATTTTAAATATAATCTTGATTAATTTTTTTAATAAATCGCTAATTGTTTAAGTAAATGCTCTTTAAATGCATATGCGTATGCAATTAAAATTCGGAATTTATATTCTTTTTAATATACAGAAAACGATGAATGAATTTCATGATTTTTATAAGTAATAAGAGACGTGACTGTATAAGGGTTAAAATTATAGCAAAGTAGTTGCACGAATATCAACATTTATCTTTCCGTAGTATACTTTAATGATTTATGGTGGTTTGCTACGAGATAAAGAATACGAGCTATATATTAGTTCAACAATGTTTGATGCGCAGTTGTTGTAGATCGTTACGGAATAACGCTTGTATAGGGTGTATTTGTTAACTCGGAGTTTTACTTTTTAATCACTTTGAATTTGTTAGGATTTAAAGTGTTAGTTATTGAATACTATGTAACAAACGTATAACGCGTTGTATTTAGAGGTAGTAAACGAAAATTTAGTATAAATTAAAGATCTGAAACAGCCAAGTAGGATGATAGTTGGTACTTGGAATGTTGGATCAGCATATAAATTACGACTGACAAATAATTGTATACCGCAAAAGTTTCTTTATTTTTATGCTAATTACTTTTCGTAAATTAATATACGTATAAAAATTATACATAAACAAACACCAGCGCCAATAGAAGTTTATTCTTATCATCTTTGTTCACTGTTAAATTTGTTATTCACAGTTAATAGTCTACGTAAGCTAAAGATGTCACTGCTTCTGAGAAATAAGTTAGATTTAAAATTTACAAAACAATTCGTTGTTAGGTTACTCGAGCTTTTAGTAATATTAATTTTAGCTGTTTATCACAAAAATATTATGATGCGTAGTTAACGAAATTTTTAATTAAACTTTAATTAAATTTAATTAAACGAAATTAATTTTCGTCAATTTTAATAGTTCCTTTTTTAGACGAATGTAATACTGCCTTGCTGCATAATTATCCGAAATAAACTAATAGTTCAAAAGTAGGTCATTAATTAATACTAAGGTTACTATGTTCAAACTAAATAAGTCCTTAAAATTAGAAGAGATAAATTTTTAGGCAGTGCATAAATTAAATAATAACAATTTATATTATTGAATATTTTAAAGTTAAATTTTTTAATTATAGAAATATATATTACCTTAACTCTCCCCGAAAAACCGAATCTAATAGTATAAAATTTTATAATGAAAACTATTAACGATTTTTTCCTAAGTAATTGTAGTCATAATAAAACAAGTCTTATGTGCATGATCCTCAAATCCGTTCTCCTTAATGCTCTTAATAAAAGAAAAGCTCCTTTTCTTAAGCGTCTAAGTACTAAAGTGAAAAAAATATAATTAGCTAGCATTTTGTTTTATTTCCAAGTTTAATACTGTTTTAAAAAGTAGAAGAATGATTCAGGTGGAGAATGTGCGGCGGTAATGCCACGAAGGAAAAATGACGTGCCCATACCAGTTTACAATCTCAACGAAAATAATTCGATTCCCAGTCGCCATAAAACGCGCTCGCAAGATCGTTAATTAAAAGTCACTTGTTAGCCCGTTGGAGAATTTAATTTGGTGTCCTCCGTCTCTCCTGGTTGGAGGCTTGACGCGCGCCGTTAAGTAGCGTAGAAGCTTATGGAGGGGGGGGGGGAGAGGTTGCTACGTTGCTTCTCCCTCTCCCTCTCTCTCTCTCTCCCTCTCTGAAGTGCAACCCCCTAACAGGCGCGCGGAAGAACCCGGTGTGAAAGGGTTCGTAGAGTCGCCGTCCGCCCAGTGAGCCAAGACATACGAGGTAATCTATCTTGATCTGGTTGGAGATCCCTGAGCTGCCGCTCCCCATAGGTAGGCGCTGACTTTGTAAACTCGACTGTATTTCGCTATCTTTCACCCCACCCTGTGCTTTGTCTTTAGGAATACTAAGATAGATTTTCGCTGGGAGTATGTGGTAAATGGCGGGGTTGGTGTAGGGGGAGGGTTCCTGTTTAAATGCCGTATTTAGGTGACACGGGTGTACGGGAGGGGGATCACCAAGAGTGACTTTGGAAAACTTAGCCTGTGGTATGTGAAAGCGGAAAGTTAATGGGATGTAATGACAGGTGACAGTCTCAATTTGCATGGAAACCGAATGAAAACTGATGGTGTGGTATTTACCCCAAGCCCCGGGATAACACCGGAAAAATTTACCATATTACATTTTTTGGATTATTTGTTCCTTCGCGTATAGACTGTATTACCTATTTCTGTCAGTCAATGTACTTTAAACAGATATTCTAATAATAGGTTCACAATATTCGGTAGGATGATGGATAAAATTGAAAGAAAATTCGATCTCTTATCAAGAATACTGGATTATTATGCCAAATCCAAAAAATGAAATATAATTTTTTTAAATTATTTGATTATAATTTATATTGTAGGTCGTTGCCATCGTGAAATGTAGGTTGCTATATTTTCGTCTTAATGCAATTAGGAAAGTGTTCTTAGATTCGTCATTATCGAACGAGCAATTACAAAAATAAACTTTATTCGTTTTAAGAAATATACATATAAAATAATGTTATCTCACTTTATAATATAATTATTAACTAGTAAATAAATCAATAGCCATTCGTACTAAATTGTATACGCACGTATTTGTATATACGTGTAAGCTTTGTATCATCGCTATTTTAATCTTTAACGTAATCCAATGCTAAAACAAACAATAAAAATAATACATAGAATAGACGTAGAAATATTACGTTTGAAAGTAAATATAACGAATTATCGACATCTGAATTATTTTAAATTTATATTAATTATTGAAATTGTAGTTGTTAATTTAAATTCTGACGATACTATTCAATATCAATTCTAATAATGTAATAAATAAATCAATTCATAATGTGAAATTGTACGTTTACATTGTAGATTAGTGATTTGAGAGCACGATAATTTGAATGTACGTAAAAATATTACTATTAAGTAACCCATTCAAATTTGATCGATATATTTGGTTACTCAATATACTTAAAATATATTACTTTTTTAGTGTTAAATATTTTAAATTAAACATTACGCATAATTTTAGCTTTTCGGTATGTTGGTTCACTAAATACGAGAAGATTCATGTGTTATCGTGCACTCACACACTACCGGTATATATCCAAGGTAATCGTGTTATCTCGATGAAGCACGTAATCGAAACAGCAGAATTTCGCGACTGAGTATAATATTCCGGTTCAGTGTTTAACCAAAGACAGATGATTTAATCTTATGTACTTAAAGCAAATTAAGACAGAGTAGGTAATTCCAAACCACCACAATATTTCTTCCTGCATTTTATGATTTAAACAGATAATTGCTTGGTATTTGCTTATATATAGCCTAGATATCACTGTTATCTAAATAAAAACAAATATATGAAGTTAATGAAATGTTTCTTACAATTATGGATTAATATATTTTTAAAATAATGCAAGAATAGATGGAAGGAGTGAATAAAAGGTCATTAATTAAAAAACACAATAATTTCGCAAAAACATAGCAACAAAGAAAAACGTGTTTTGACGAAAAACTCTTACGAAATCGAGGGGAAATAAAGGAAATCTTTATTTTTACTTTACAATAAAAATATATATTTTTAATAACAAAATTATAATGCATAAGCCGAGACAATAAACAATCAACAATGCAGAAATCACGAAATCCAATCAACGCGCTCAATAAATAATAAGAAGTATTATATGCGCCGCAATACCGCTTACCTGGGATCGCTGCCCACGCAAAATCGCAAAATTAAGAATTCCTCAAAAACAAAATATCACGTGCTCAAATACGCGAATTAACGAACACGCAACAACGCAATGACCAATAATGATTGGCACGGAAATAAAATTTTGACATATGCGTGCGATTTAATACATGTACAAAAATGACGCCAACAAGTATTTTGCACAATTAATAATTTGAGTACGAATATTACGTCAAACGATAATATAGTAAGGATGAAAAATATTAATTAGAATTTTTTTTACAAATTATTACAATTGACATCAAATAAAGTTTATTATGGTCTTATTTACTTATCAATTAGTTACGTGACCCATTACATATTTACTTGTACAATCTAGAAAACAACGATAAACATATTTCATAATAAACGAAAATGGATTGCAAAAGTGCACAGTTGCCAGAATCTCTAATAGTTCTCAAATTCGTAAAAAAACAGAAGTTATAAAAGTTGATTGAATAAGAATCGCCAGCTCTTTAAAATTTAGGTTAAGCATATGGTGATTTACGTTTCTCATGGAATACTTTACAAGCCAGGGAACTCGATATTTTAACCAATTTTATAGTTTTCAGTCTACGCGAAAATAGAAAATGCATGATTTATACATAATATGGTCGACCTTTATCAAAGGAACTTTCGACTTTTCAAAACGCTATCTGCCTCGTTTCTTTTCTCCACGCCAGTTATCTGCGACGGCGTGGCGCGCGAAAGAAGAACGAAAGTGAAAAATGCTCTAGCATTAAGCAACTTCGCCTTTTCGCAATTTCTGTGGAAAACTTTTCCTTTTGTAATCACAAAATCTCGTAAAACTCAAGTTTCACTGAACTACTCATCTAATGAAAAAGAAATATAAATTCGATTTATTCCCCTGTAATAGTCATGGAATTTAATTCACATCTCAAATACGTTGTCTTTAACGATTTATAAATACTTAAAATTATAATTTTTTATATCATATATATTTCTTTATATAGCATTTCTTGTCAAATTAATACACTTCTATCTCGTCTCTTCTAAGAAATTAATCTTTATTTGAATTATAAGAAACATAAATTGCAAAAGTCAATGACGAAAACCCAGCTACTTTAATAAAGTATTAAAAATAATATTTTAATCATTAATATTCATTAATATTAGTCTATATTTTTCAAAACATAATTGACAATATTTACAGCATTATAAACAGTTTATGGTTTAATAAGTAATGATTAAAGTATAGATTTTTAATTAATTTTAATAAAAATAACAATAAGTGAATAAAGTACAATTCTTTTTTTACGTCGCGATATATAATATTTAAATTATGATATTTTAATTAGTAAGATTCTTTTTTACAAATTGATCAAATATTCATCACTATCCTTCATTAATGTCGGTGGCTGATTTCATGCAAATTTTGTTTCATAGCTATAAATACAAGTATTAATAATTACTAAAAGTAGAATATTAAGTCTTTCCAATATTTCAATTACTAAAGTGAGAAAAAATTATTCGAAATCGTTGAATTGCTTTTTTGCTACTATACTATATAAGGGTCAGGTAGCACGGCTCAAGGATGGCCCAGACAGTCAAGCTTAACTTCCTTAACAATCGACGTGCCTGGATTCGACCACGAACGCGATAAAGCACAAGCAGAGCGACAAGGAATATTGCGCCTCTCGCATTTCCGTCACGGCAGGCGCTAAACTGGTAGAATGGATACAGAACAAATTACGAAATGGAAGCATTCACTAAGAAAGAGTAGAGAAATTAATTAAAAAAAAGATTCGGAATGTGACGAGGGCATTCTTTGGTAGATAAATGCGCATCTCTAATATTGAGCGAAGGATGGAAAATTTAAAAAAAAAGTATAATAATTTAATCTTCTGGTACTGTATATAAATTTTTTGTTTAGACAAAAAAATTTCAAAATTTTTAATTCAGGTATTTATTAAATAATTATTAAAAATTATTAAATAATTAATATGTATATTAATAATTAATTAAAATGATATCATTTATATATAATATAAAAAATGTTGAAATAAAACAAATCAGAGTACTTAATAATAATTAATAAATAAAATAATTTTTTATTTGAAAATACGGAATATGCATTGTTGACCTTAATATAATTTATGTTTACTTTTGTATTGAACTTTATAATATTAATATTAATAGTTCATATAATTCATAAATTATAATAATAAGTTAAAAGAAAACTTAATAAATACGCGAAGTTTGGAAAAGAGAAGAATCTAGAATTTGCAAGAGCAGAGATGACCTGAATTAGAATGCAAATACTTACAACCGAGCGATGTTGTTCATTATCTTTTAATACTATTCGTTTCGTGAAAAATCTTTTGTATATCTTCGTATAATGACGGCAAAGACCAATGTGAACCGCGAGTGTTTTCAAATTATAAACACTTGTTATATATAGATGGATTTGTTAAAAACACGATGAGACAGATTACATCGCCTTCTTATCTACCAATCTCTCCTTCTCTCATTCTCGTTTCTTTTTTACTTGTTACATCTGTAACGACTCCTGATTATCGTAAAAATATATTTCCATCCTAATAGATGTTGCGATTTCTTCGATACAACATTTTTATAAAGAATCGCATTTCCATCGTAAGCAGGTTGAATGAAAGGAATTACGTTCTTTATATGTAAGATATTACTTTAATATACTGTATATATATTATGTTATCGTTATTGTAATTAGAAATATTAATTTGAGACATGACCTTTTGCATGTCTTATTTTATAATTATTGTAATAAATTGAAAATAATATAATTTTCATATTGTATTTAATCGCTTTCAAATAAATGTTTGTAAATGATTAAAGTAATTACATTTCCTAGTAGAAATGGAAACGATTTCTAAAGTAGAAACAAGGCATTTCTAAAAGATCGGTAGAAAATGGCTATTTATGACCTAACACATGACTATTTCTAACCTCAAACCATTTAAAATCGCCATATTTCTACTAGCAATAAATTGTTACAAAAAAATAAAATAGAGCATATTGACGCTGTCGTACAGCTCAAAATCAAAACTGACAAAATGTGTTCTCGATAGCCAATGACATTTCTTCAAATTAGGTATTTGTAAAATTGATAAAAAATTCTACTGAGCATTTCAAAACTTTTTCCCATTTAATGTATAATACAAAAAGTTAACCTATTCTGAGGTATTATAAGATCAAAGATAAAGTGAAAAATGGAAAAAAGGGAAAAAAAGTTTTTTCAACTTGCATATATCTGATGTATATTAATATTTTTAATTAAAATTTTATTTGTCCATCCCGGAAGATATTTTGAGTTTACATCTAAAATTTGGGCTATTTTAAAATTTTGATTTGTACACTTGATGTGAAATCACCCATATAGTATATGTATACACACATATATATATATATATGGTATATATAATATAATTATAATTATTTTATGTACATTGTGTTATAACCACATTAGTTATTTAAAAAAATAATACAAATGTTTAATAAGAAGAGATCAATGCACAGTAATAGTATATTACATACCATGGCCAGTAAAATAAGAAATGTCTCAGATCACATGTAATTGTCGGCCGAGGCGAAGCCGAGGTGGACGATCATGTGATCTGAGGCTTTCTTTTTTACTGGCCAAGGTGTGTATACTATTTTTCTGCTCGACGTTGCCGGAAAACGGCGACTTCAATTCGCGCAGCGGCCGGGAAGTTGCCGCTTTCCGGCCGGAGGGCAGAAAATGTTATTTTCACAACTGCATATAAACATTTATGCTATATCACATTACGCACGTAGTTCGTTATTCTTATTAATTCATATACATCATATGATTTAGATATCATAAATAAGGTGATCATTCCGCTCGTGTCCTGCACGACCTCTGGCCAATAGGATGATATTGATTATTTTCTTATCAAATATTCATTTCATTGGTATCATTTATTATTACACATAATTACTATATACACATGTGTGCACACATACGTATGTATACATGAGTTATATACACAAATAAACTGAAATTTAGGTTGATCTATACAAAGATCACGGAACTGGATGCTTGAGCCTTAGAACAAAAAGCTCGAACAGATTGTAATGACAATCTCTGATACTAAGCTATGCTAATTCGTTCCTTATATAGGACCTATACTTTTATGATTCTTAGAATAATATTTCGAGCAGCTAAGATTTATTATACTTACAGTTACAAAAGTAATCGTTAGTGTGTGACTTGATATTTTATTAAATACCACGCACAATTAATTTATGAATTAATATAGATGAAACGACTCCGAAAAGATCGTCCTCTATTTTGTCGCAAATTGATAAATCAGCTATACAGGACGTATGGTAACGGACTTATGGACAATCTCCTACGCACCGAGAAAAACGAAAAAGGTTATGAAACTGCGGGTTATTTATAATAATCAAATACGCGATCGTTAAAATTTCATAAAACAAATAACAATTTATGTAGTTAAAGCTTCAAAAAGAGTCCGACAACTATGTAAGAAGGCATGTTTTGGTTGTATTGTATTTTCGGCGGCAAGCTGAGAGCTGGTCCTCGATTTGCACTTGCTTCACGCAAAATACTTTCATTTCGGTAATACTCACGGACTATATACTCAGAATAAGATATACCAATTAATACGTAACAATTAACGTTGGGTTCTTATCGGGATGGTTGGTCCATGCGCCTTGGTGTAAGTTTACATCGTCTACCTCGGAGAATAATTTTAACCAGACACTTGGTCCCTCGAACAAACTGTGTATTATACACAACACTATAAGGACATTGAGGGATTGCGGATTACGGTTTTCCGGCGTTGGAACAAACCGAACCCGTACTATAACCCGTGACGCGATAACTTCACAGGTGAGCTTCTGGATTTACGTAAAAATACTACTTGTACGACCAATGCCAATTCACGACCGATAGAAAACTGATCTGTCTGTACTATTCAAGATCGTCAAAAAGTATCTTATACACATAATGCACTATTTAACATTATTATAATAATACGAAAATATAAAAATTACGGATTTTGCAGCCTTGAAGTATCAAGACACGAAGAAACAACCAATGTGCGAATTATAAGAGGCTATACAATTCAACACGTGTGCTTATACTTTATATTTAAAATAAGCATGTTTATGTAAAGGAATATTTGTCCTATTAAGAATAGATGCATTTATTATTAATAACGATATTATAATAACGCATATAATAACTTACATTAAAATCATATTTCATCAATATTTACGTTTAATTTTTAATCATTTCATTAAGATATTCATTCATATTTTCAACTTCCAAATCTAAACGACACGTACTTAGCTATTAAGAAATATGCATCAGCTCATACTGAAGTTATTAATTCTTACTAGTCAAGGAATAGAAATATTGAATCTTATTCTGTATAAATCAGACAATTAGATAAGTAGACTGATAATTAGATAATTTATATGCTGCAAGAAAAAAGTAAATGAAAGGAAAGCATTATTGAAAATAACCATAATTAAAATTATTCATTTTAACGCAAGTGGTGAAAGTAAATATAGAGTCAGACACGTAATTGAATTACTACATACTATATATTGGGTTACGTTTGCAGAGAAAATTATATAAAAAAATGTAATGAGGGATATTATTTTTAATCTGCGGTATAATATAACAGTATAATGAAAATCATTTCCCGAAAAAAAAATGTTCCTATATTGAAAAAATGTTTTTAAATGCCCAAACGTGAATTAGTGATCAACGCTAAAAACTCATAAACTAGTTCAAAGGATTAAAATTTTTAATAACCTCCATTACACAGTTCTCGACGTTCGAGGTTTTTTTCTTTTTGGTCAGTCATCCGAGTCAGAGGTAACGAGTAACCCTTGAAGCAACGTCTCTCCCATCCAGCGGCCGCAGAAACGGTTATTTCTCTCTGACAAACGTGTGTAGGACACTTTGTGTGTATTCCTCGAACCGGAATAATGGTGAGCTCCGTTGTCGTTTAATTACGACGCGCTCGGCCGGTAGTGTATCTCGCGAAATTCGATGTCTATAGTTAGCTAGAACTCGACCAATAAAGGCGTTGTCGGATCTGGTAAACGTCTGGATAAAAACGCACAGGAGCGCTCGATACGGAAGCGAATTGCTCGCCCGACCTAATTAGATGAAAGGGAGTCGCGTCTCTACCTCTTAACGGGTCATTTGCTGTGTAACCGAGCCTTCGTGCTTGCCTTTTCTCCTTTTTCTTTGATATATATATATACATATATATGTATATAAACATAGGCATTCAAATGTTTACCTGATATTTATAATTATAATTTAAACATTTTCCATATTTCTAAAGTGTCAATTAATTGATTACAGATATATTTTTAACATATTTAAATGACACTTACACGTAAATATATAATGTATTTGTCGTAAATGGAAGCAAATTCAATTTACTTTTTATTAGAATTTACATAAATTGTATCTCAGAATTTTAAAACTGAGGAAAAGAGTAATATAATTATATAAATATTTTTAGATACTTTGTAAAGATCGTGTTGAGAGGAAGAATTATTTTTATAGAAAATCAAAAAATTAATAATAATATGCATAATGTCTAAATTAATTAGGAAAACTAACTGCAGATAAAATATAATCTTAAACATCCATTGTTCATTTAATCCGATGGTATAAATTAAAGAAAGTTATTGATTTCAATTACCAGAAATACCGCACTTCTCATCAAAAATATCATTTTCATGTTATTGTTTGCAACTGATTCATTGTGTAACCGTCTGAACCCTTCATTCGTACACATTTCCTTTTGTTCGTGAGAGCTACCTACCAAAAGCAAAAGGTATATAAACGAGCCGGAAAAGAAAAACCCGAGCGTAGTTAAGATCATTAATTAATAAATTATTCGATACCGCGGTATGGTGCAATTTAGACAGAAGGTTACGCGCTCGACGAGGTTGGAGCATTTCCAAATGAGTTTATTAAATTTACATGCGGTCGCCCGCAAACTCATTCCACTGACCGATCCGCGTGACTTGGCAACCTTTTCCTTTTTTTTCACCGATTCGTATTTGTACGAGCTGCAGTCGCGCGAGTCGTCGCGGTTGCAGGCGATACGAAGCCGTTAATTCCGAGTATCAATTTTCGTGTTCGCGCCGTTAATGCGCTTGTTTACAGGGTACGTCATAATAGTAAACGTCGACGAGCGTGGCGCGAGAACCGGGCTTTCGCGCGCAAACAGCTATAATAAGGACGCGACTCCCGTATGTTCGAGCGAGTAAAGTGAGCGGTTCTGGATGCGCATCGGAAATTCGGCGGTTATTACGAAATCAAACGGGGAATGCGAGGACTTAATTAATGTTTGCAAATTTTGACGTGATTTTACCTATCTTCTATATCTCAATTACTGCCCTACCCCTTTCCCGTTATATATCGCACTAATATTTTAGTGTGCGTGCAAGTTATTGTTCTAACTTAATTAAAGTATTGTAACGAACCAATTACTTTGACTGCTTGCTGGATTATTACTAGTTCACTGAAATTATGGTTCCGTTTACCTTGATTATACACTTTTAGATGTTATTTTACTATTTTTCCCTTTCGCACGAATTTATGTTATTGCAGAGGTATTTTAGTTAATGCCAAATTCAATTTAAATTTTATACTCCGAATTACGTCAAGAAATTGTGGAAAGATATCATGGTATTATTTATAATGGAATAATTTATTGTACTTACCAAATCGTATTTCAACAATTGAATTGACGCAACTGAATTTCGTGTAAATTTAAATAAAATCTAGCTGCAATAACAAATTCAGCTAAATTATGTAAATTTTTAAAAATTATATTTGAAATAATTTTAATAAACATCATTATCATTATTATTAATAATTAGTTACTTTTACGTTATATAAATATTAACAAGTTAAATAATGAAGATAAACATTTAAAAATATTTGCTTTTGTTTATATCGATATTTTTTTGGCTTATACAAATACTGCAAAATGTATTGAATATTAAACGTAAACGCACTAATACTCAATCTTTAAAATTACTTTTTTAAAAGTTTCAGTTTGTCGAATGGTCTATATGATAGTATTGCTAGTTGCATGAAATGACGGTAGGGTGCTAACATGCGTGTGATTTGCATTTTATGGGTATGTTCTTGTCAATCGGCCCTGTTGCGCGAATTACGAAGAGATTCGTGGGTGTTTGCCTCTCGTGCGAGACGACGATTTATCCTGTACCGTGCTGCGAATATTTTAGATCTCATTATATTTTAGTGTAATTTTTGAAGGAGCTGAAGATCACTACGTGCGGGAAAGTAAACATTTCCGAAGGCTGCAACGCGGGGTTTCGAGAATATGCGTTGCATGTGCTATATTTGTTTATTGCACTATCTATACGTATTTACAATATGCGTGTGCTGGGACAGCTCCGGAATTGTTTTAGGATAATTTTGTGTAAAAGCATTATGAATGAAAATAGTGTTAAATTTTACGGCGGTTACAGCTTTCTATCAGTTAATTAGAGAGAGTTAATTGCGAGTTCAATTTCTTTAGTTCGTCGTAATAACTTGGTATTAATTTTAATTTTTTAGTTATTAATATTAATTTTAGGTATTAATATTAATTTTTTAGTTTGATATTTACTTATTTATTAGCAGTTTTTGTAGTTTATTAATTAACTATTAGTCGCATACCTCTTTATTGTTGTTTCATATATTTCGTTAGATCTCTTTAACATTCAGATGTGTAAAAGTTTCACATTAAATTCAACCGCGTACTATTTGAACAAAAGCGGTAGGAAGTGATCAGTCAAATCGTATTCCAATATTTTCAGATTCGCTGACGGAAAGTAGTTTTAAAGTATTTATTTCTTCAAAAATAGCTAAAAAATGATTTTACAAATTTACAAAATGATAATTTGTACATTTAAATTTGGTCATACTATCGGTACCTAGACAAAATAGATTTTAAGGCATTAAACCGTTTAAAATATTTTAGATTTCTTCATAGGTTGATCGAACAAAATATAAAGTTATACATTGTTTTGTGCTTCTATATTTATAGGTGTAAACTCATAAATGTAATTTTAAAATGAATGCTGCTGTAAAGTGCAATGAAGCACGAAAATCATATTATAACTTGAAATCATTTTTTGGAATTCAAAATCGATTACAAACTACAGAAGTGTAAGGTTTTCGCCATCAATGTACGTAAACATGAAAAATCAATATTTTGCATCCAATATGATGAAACCGACAGTCAAAATGAATGTTACAGAAATGAAAAAAATATCAAATCAAAATATCAAAATTCAAACCACTATTTTCGATATTTTTTTATGAGTGTGTAGGAAAAATTTTTCGAAATATGAGTATACATTTTATTTCATAGATTTAATGTATAGAAGGTAGTGCCGGACAGCACCAGGAGGTTCTTTTTTACTCTAACATCTAATATTTTGACTAAGAAATTACTTAATATAATGTAATACATCGAAAATCTAAAAAAAGTACATCTTATCTATTATATAATAAAATTGAAATAAAAAAATATTAATATTTGCAAACCTTTCAACATAAGAATTATGTTTGAAATATTGAATTAAAAATTTAAGAAAATTCATAAGAATAGTTTAAAACATAAGCAAGGGCATGAGGTTTTGATTTTTTGAGAAAAATAAATTTGTGAATAATAATTCAATATACAATTTTCAGTCAGTAATTATTGATCTAAAAAAGACATGAATTTTCAACGCAAAAATCGGAATTAAATTACAGTTTGAAAAATATGAAAAAATTTGAATATACTGTTTAAAACATGCCTAAGGCCATGGCGTTCAGGATTTTTTGATAATATTATTCTTTTGTCTATAAAAAATATTAAATATGACCATTTTCTGAATCCAACATAGATGGCAATTATATGGTATCTATTCAGTGTATATAAAAATGAAAACTTTATTAACAATAATATATGTATTAGCATAAAAATACTGTCAAGTGCAAATTTTTATTTTTAATTTTTGCTATATGTATATGTAATATAATATAATTATTATTATGCGTGTATAATTTTTTGACGAAAATGCAGTTGAGGTTATAATCCAGATCTCAATGAATTGGTGTAATTGTGAGAAGTAAATATATACGTAACTTTATCAGATTTTCTATTAATTTATAATATAATTATATATATATATATAATTATTAAACAGTTTTATATCAACGTTAATCAGTTGCAAGATAAGAAACAGTTTCATTTAAAAAAAGATAAAAAGATAAGTGCATTTGATTTATATATGGTTACATACGATTAAGTAATTAATATATATCTACATGTGAGATTGTGTGCGTAAAAAACATATGAAAACATATATATATTTTTAATGGAAATATTAAAGGAAGTAATAATAAAGATTGGGCGAAGAGATTAAAATAATGAGTCTAGTAAAAGAGGCGATTACTTTCTCGAAGGTAAGAATGATTTATCACCGTAAAAACAAACTTTCCCCACTTTTCCGATTTTCGAAAGGCCATATACTTGAAGTATTACAAGCGTTGGAAGAGAGGCTTGCGCGCACGTTACGTACGAGCAAGAAAATTATAAGCTCGTGCATAACGGCGAAACCAAGTTCGAACAAGCGTGTATATGATGGTGAAACGCGCACGCGGGGTCGAGCTGTTATAACGTCTCTCTCGCGCGCGCGTTTGCTGGCCGGTACGCCGTGGTGCTGTTTAAAATTCATCCTAATGTTATGGCTTTATGAGTTACGACTCCTGCATTATTAGAGTGTGCTTGTGGCTTGAGGGATGACGAGGATGGGAACGACCAGGAGGAGGTGAAGGAGGCGAAGGAGGGCCGAAGGGGGGGGGGGAGGGAGGCTAGAAACGAGGCTACAGGCCACTAGACCGCCAACCCGCGCTGTTATAGCTTATATGTTTACACGGGGTGCATACGCCAAGAATCGTTAGTTTACGAATGGGCTGGGGCTATTTGCGGGCAAATTTAGAACGCTAATGGTAATCGTCGCAACAAGATTTAACCGTTTTCCAGGCCCAAATTTACCTGGTGTTTCCTACCCTACAGGTCACACAGTTTTACTTCGATAGTATAGTTTACAGCCTCCTAACAAAATAATTGCTATTATTATAGTCTTTTAAACTGTTATTAATTCATTTTTTCGAAATTTTTAATGCAATTTATTTGTAAATTTAATCTGACTCATTGCCTGAGTATTAGTTACTAAAATATTGAATACAATTTAAATAGACTTTAAATACTTATATTTAAATACTTATATTTTTAAAATTTAGTTATATTTACGGGAATTCACATGTCTAATAGTTTAACCTCAAAAATTAATTTGGTTTCTCCCGTACACCAATATCAGATCACTTGCGTTAACTTTTAGCACTATATATATAATATAGTACGAGCTGCGCATGTGGTCATAGAACCCTAACATTTACTCAGTGTCTGCATTTAATTGAATATAATTAACAAAATTAAATAAACTATAATAGATTTGTTTCTTGCAAATAAGTCTAAAATTAAATCTATTATAGTTGAAACTATAGCGAAAAATTGTTATAAATATTAGACAAATTTGTCAAGAACTATTTATGTATACTAATATTAATACCTTATACTCTTTAATTTATAATAATATGAATATGCCCCTATTTAAAAATAATTAAAAACTTTTGTAAATTTAATGTATTAATTACATAACCAAAGTAATGAAGGAGTGCGACAACGATATACCATAGACAACAGTTAGTCACAATACATGTTTATTATACTGCTGTCAATTCTTTCAATTATTTTTGTAATAATTGCATAAAGCTTATAATTAAATATTTATTAACGATAATGGAATTTTATTAAGTTATAATAATTATTTATGTACCAAGAGAGTAAAATTGATCTTTATTCCCGCGGGCGAAATTTGATGCCTGAGCTTTAGCAAGGCCAGAAAATCGCGCAAGGGAATAATCACCAATGACTCCCGAGGTTCATATAAGACTTTTAACCTGACAACAAAATAGAAATTTTTTGGAAATTTTTTTTCCTTAGGGAATAAAATGAACTTTTACTCCCCTGGAAAAAACGTAAGAAAGCAATTAGACATCGGTTGGCGAAAAATGAAGATGTTAGCCAACGGATTGACCAACGGTTAACCAATGACACGGCTTATTCCGTCACATTTTAGACGGTTCTGTTGGTTAACTGTTGGTTAAATTTTATTTTTTTACATAGTGATTTATTTTCTATAATTATGTGTAAATAATTATTTTTATTAATTGTAATAGATTATTTACAAGAAATACTGTATAAAGTGCATAAATTATTTATATCTTTTTAATTGTAAGATTAAATGAGATTCACAAATTAATACATTGACATTTCGAGGTTACACATTTTGCAAAACTTTTTTCATTTTTTTTCTGTCTCTGTATATTTTAGAGCGACGTTTGCTATCCATCTGTAAATAGTATATTATACAGAAACTATCTTATACGTAATTTTTTAATTTACAGATGATCAAACGCTTTCCTGTGCTTTATACTTATACTGCTGTCAATTCTTTCAATTATTTTTGTAATAATTGCATAAAGCTTATAATTAAATATTTATTAACGATAATGGAATTTTATTAAGTTATAATAATTATTTATGTACCAAGAGAGTAAAATTGATCTTTATTCCCGCGGGCGAAATTTGATGCCTGAGCTTTAGCAAGGCCAGAAAATCGCGCAAGGGAATAATCACCAATGACTCCCGAGGTTCATATAAGACTTTTTAACCTGACAACAAAATAGAAATTTTTTGGACAAAAAATGAAATTTACAAGGATTAAAGTTAATTTAGTGGGCAATAAAGTGAATTTCCTTAGGGAATAAAATGAACTTTTACTCTCTGTAAAGGGGTTAATAAAATACACTTTCTAGACTGTCGGGGTGAAAATATTTTTAACCCTGATCATCTAAAAAGTCTACTTTATTGATCTCTACGAGTGGAGTAAAATTGTATTTTATTGCTTCGATCACTTTATTCCACGTGAACTCATTTTATTCATCGAACACATTTTTTATTTTGAACACTTAGTTAAGACTTCGTCTACAAATATAAAATTAAATTTATTATATTAAATTAAACGTATCAAAAAATTTACAGTATTGAAAAATGTAGAAATTAAAAGAAATAAATTGTTATTGCTAAAAGCGACTTTTCAAATGATTAGGGTGAAAAATTGTATATGCACTTCGGGAGTAAAAGGCGATTAATCCCTTGGATGAATTACTGCCAAAAGGTAAAGCTCGGGCAGCAACTTTCATTCTGGAATAAATGCCTATTTTACTCCCTAAGTGCATAAATAACTATTATTATTCACGAGTAATCCTGGTAAAATTTTCTTTTTTTTAAATTTAAAATTATTTTAATTTATTCTTTTATTCCTAATATATTAGAGAAATACATAATTTTTCAATATGTTACGTTGCTGTATTGATTTCGTGTAGAGTAAAAAGAGTACAGAATCCTTAATTAAAAATTCGATCTATGATAAAAACCACTGTAATTGTTATAATAAATAATAATTTGATTATATTTAATTAATTTACAATAGTATACAGTCGGTTGGGAAGTATTAAAAAGCTTGGGTACGAAAGAACGGACATATCCGAATGGATGAATAACGGAATGTTCACATGTTACATCCACGTAAAAATCTCTGTAGGAGTAAAAATAAAAGCTACACACATTCGATAGAGATGTGTGCGGGGAGTTTGAAGCGCGCCTGCGTTGTTTAGAGAACGTATGCAAATATGTAAACAAAAACACAATATTGGTGCTTGAGGACTTGTAGTAGTGTGTGGGTAGGTAGGGGGGTGGAGTTTCTGCCTCTTGGGCGCATGCAAGATGGTAACCAAGCTTCCTAAACACGCTCTTTTCGTGTGCATAACAGAGATCGACAACTTCGATTTCTTCTCGTGAAGCCTGTTTTTCTCGACTATTTTAATATTTGCGCAATCACCTTCCTTTTTTCATGTTTCCTTCCTCTCCTTCCACATTGCAATCACTTTTTTAGATTGGTAAATACAAGAATTGTTCGTATATACATAACAAAAAAAAGTTTAATACTGCGGAAGAATATAGGAACATGGTGGATTCAATATTAAAAGAATTTTATTAAGAAACAATTTAATGAAGCCTTCCGGTTTTTAATTTTATATTAGATTCTTGTAAACGTATACGAATAATAATAAAACTAGTTCGCCTATGCAAACGGAAATGTTTCATTTTTAAACGAATACATTTGCTTCATATCATTCATAAGAGATTAGTTTTCTAAAAAAAAAATTAGAATCCTGATAAATTCACCTATTGTAGACATTGTATATGTATCCCGTACTTGTATTTGGGACATTTTGACAATGGAATACGGTTCAGTCTCTGCATTTAGTTATTTTATATACAGAATTAATTAATCGAAATATATCGTGCGAAAGAATTGTTTTAATAAAGATTCAGTATTATTTTATCTCTGTGGTTAATTACAAACATATGACGACATATTAATCCGAAAGATTAATCAAATCAGTAAATTTTTATCTTATTAAGCCTAAATATGTACTTCATCACAGAAATAAGAAAAAAATGGAAAGATAGCAACAAGTTTTTAACTAAACTCTGAGTAATTACTTGATATCATATTATCGCTTTATACAACATAATAAAAATAATATAAAAAAATTGTATATAGTAATAGAAAATGTGGTTATCGTTTTGACGAAATAACAGTTAGTCGAAACTAATTAAAGACCCACAAGAAGTGAATAATTAATCAGCAAGTTAAGGGAGGATGTGGGGCGTATTTCATTAGCGAATTTTCGCTGGAGTAGCGGCTAAACCAGCAAACTCTGGTGGGGCCTCTTCACGAAGAGAGACCGAGAGAGAGAGAGAGAGAGAGAGGGAGAGAGGGGGAGAGAGAATGAGAGTAAGAGCTAGAGGAGAGTGAGGGAGAGAGAGAGAGAGAGAGAGAGAGAGGGGCGAAGCGTTGATCTTGCGTTTCGCCAGTGTCAAGGTAAACCGCGTTTCGCGTTGTTACCTCCTGATAACACTAATCTGTAGTTACTGGTGCACAGGTCGATACGACCCTCGAGGCCTTCCATCGGATGCTGCGCCTTGAATCCCCCCCCCCTCTCTCTTCTCTCAGCGTCGCGCGCATTAAGTGTTCGCGCGTGTGCAAAGCTGCGATACACCCATAGACGAGTCACCATGCCGAATGTGTGTGCATGTTTGCACGAGGAGAATTTGGAGTGTGTGTTGGTAACAGCGAGTTCCTCACGATTAGGGAGATAGATAGATAGGTAGATAGATAGATGTATATATGTATAGGGAGAGAGAGAGAGAGAGAGAGAGGCTGAATTGAGGAAGGAGGCCCGGTTATTTCGCCAAGAGAAACTTTCGAAAGAGTTTGTTTTCTTTTCCGCTTTCAGTTGGAGGATTTCAGAGCGAGGAGGAGGTTATAGAGCAAGGAACTATATGCATATAGGCTTCTGTAAAATTCTTTCTCGACTATTATTACTGTTATATGTAGTCCATGTAACTTTTGATTAATTTAGGTGGTAGGATTCTTGACTCCTCACTTTTTTATAAGAGATTACTTTTTCGCATTCAAAGGAATCGTGGTTAAAGTTTTCTTGCAACCTTGTTTCATTATTATTTAATTGAGTTAAATTTTCTAATGGCTGAGTAAGATTTTAACAACATTTAATTATATGCTGTTAGAAGATTTGTATAACTGCGCTTTGAAAAAATTAAATATTAAAGTATCTGGGTTTTATGAAATATCCCACGTGTGAGAAGCGAGTTATGTTAAATTTAAATACCAAATTTTTTTTAAATAATTTTCTCCTCAAACATTTTACTGTATAATTTACATGCAATTATATTTAATAATTTTTAAAATTAACGGTAATGGTTTTAGCAATGTTTTTTTTATGTTCTTTCTCCAATTTTTTTTATTCTGTTACTGCATAAACTATTTCCGTTTTAATAAGAATTTAATTTTTTTTCACATCGAAGACTATATTTTTAGTTTCATTAGACTATAGCAAACTTAAAATGCAGGTATCTACCTTTTTCAGTCCAAAGTTTTGTTTTAAATATTAAATTAAAAATCAGAAACATTCGTAGAGGAGTTTTAACACGTATGAAACAAGTTTAAAGATAAAATACTTTTTACATTACAATTTATTAAACATTTTACCATCTGTAGACTAAAATTTATAGTCAAATTATTAATTTAAAAACTTATAAAATATTTAACCTCTAAGTAGCGTTAAGTATTAATAAATCGTAAAAAGAGTGACGAGCTAAAGACGCGATCCACGTGTTTTGGCTTGCAAGTGAGGCGTTATACCGATGAACCACGGGCCGTCATCGTAGATTCTGCTTTTTATCGTCTTCGTATGTCGCTCGTCTCCTGTGACAGTAAAAATAACGAATAACTAATTGCAGGATTTAACATCTCTTAATCGCACAATATTTTTAATAAAGTAAATCAAATTACAAATCTTATTTTGTGTTTGAATGGTACATAAGATAAAATGTGTTAATAAGTATTTATTAGTAAATGAGTATAATTAGTTTGTGATTTGTGTACAGCAGGCGCTTATGTACATTCCTACTATTTTCAATAGTATGATATACGTATGGAAAGGTCCCGTGGAATAGAGGTCCGAATTTTATGGCACCCCGTTTTATGCCTGGTCAAGTAAGAGCCCCAACGAGTTCAGTTCGCAAGACCAGTTCTCCAGACGTTACCACGTGTACTTACAATTACACATATAATTATATTCATTGTTTATATATATATACATCGACTATTTTGTATCAAGTTTATTCCACTGTATTCTATATTATTGACATTTAATAAATACTTATTACAACGATAGAAAGTCCAACACTATTAAACTGTTTTATTAACTGCATCGTCATTACGTTATTGACAATTAATTTAATCATTTGAATTTTTTAATTATTATATGTATACAAAGATTTTTAGGAAATAGTAACTATAATGTAGAAAGTGTAAGCTCATGTTTACAATATTCGTATATATTTGAAAAGATAGTGCTTTTGATTTCATCAATGCAAAAAAACGATTTTCCTTATATTTTATAACTTTTTGAAACATAATTGAAAGCATATTTGTAAATTATCTGTATATACCTGTATAAATATATACGTATAAATATACTCTGGGGTATTTGGGGTCGTCGATCACGACAATGTAGTCAGAAGAAAAAAGTATTATAAATAAACTAAATGTATAAAGATTTGGTTATTAATAATTAAGGTTAAATTAATTATGAAAACCCATTAGATATCGTCTTTTTCGAAAGAATATGAAAATAGTATAATAGAATCACCATGTTCGTAAAAACAATACATTTTTTTTGAGAAATTTTGGTGGATTACTTGACACGAGATGCACGAGGTACATTATCTTTAACGAATGAATTAATTAAAAAATAAAAAAAAATGAAAATGTAACGTAATATCTCGAGTATATCTTAAAGCTTTAATTCAACTGTAATTACGCAGGAAATATCGCATACACACATTGTGATTATATACTCTCAACGGGTGATGCTAATGAGATTGGAGAAGGTGCAAACGGATTACGCACTCTCTGTAGTTGGAGATTGATTTTTTTCTCTTTTAAATCACCGAGCTTTGAGTTATTATATATAAACGTTATTATGAGCGAGTAAAATTCATTTGGAAATCCCGTTGGATTTACCGTAAATCCGATGCGTTACATTTATGAGGTTGTGAAATTGGCATCGTGTGTGGCATCGAATGCTTTAGTATGAATATGACTTTTTTTTGTTTTTTGCGTCGAGGTTTACCAATAAAAACGTTTTTTGTTTTGGGATATTGTAATTATTTACACGTTCACAAACAAGTGTATTCAAGATAAATTAACTTTATTCTGCCTATTAATTAAACAAATATGGTTGATTTTTTTTCCAGTTTATCCCGATTTATATTAAATCTTTGTTCTTTAATTTTTTGTGCTACACGGAGAGAAAAGTTTCAGTAAATTTTACCAAACTTCCAGTGAAAATTTTACTAAACCCTCACTAACGCGGTAACAGACTCTCGAAACCTAAAAAATTACTGAACTTTTTGTTAATTTTTACTGAACTTTCTATCAAGGTTTAATGAAAATCAACTAATTTTTACTAAAAGTTCAGTAATTATTTACGTTTTGGAAGGTTGTCACCAAGTTAGTGAAATATTAGTAAAATTTACTATTTTTCTCTCCGTGTAGTGACAAATTACAGTCATACATTAAGAGTATAAGAAAGTTAAAATTTTAATATTCAGTTATTTACTAACTCACGTATTACTTTTCTAACCAGCAGTCGACATATTAAGAGGTAAGCGTATTTTTTGGACAACTTGAGTTAGATTTGATCGAATCAGCTGTAAAGTGGACCTATTTGATTACTATTTCATACAAAAAAATGTCTTACTAAATAGATTTCTTGGAAAGATAAATTACGCTTTACTATAAAACATATGAGCGCTCTTTGTCTTTATTTTAATTAATTTAATGTAATTTATAATATTTATAATATATGTAGTGTCGAAAACTCACCAACATGGAGAATTCCCGATGTTTTTAATATTCTATATATTAATTGATATTATTTATAATTTTTTCTAATATTTTTACGTATAATGACAAAGGAAAAAATGGCAGGTTATATAATCAATTAAATAGACTGATTTGAGCAGAAATTAATACATATTTATTGGCTCAAAAAGAAAAGAGGGAAAAAGCCAAAAAGGCATAAAAAACCCTCGAAAATTTAATACAAATAAAAGTATAATTAATTATTTAAATTTTTATAATTTAACAATTCAATTAAAGTGAAGGTGATCTGTGCCAAATATTTATATATATATATATACATATATTTGTATATATATTAATAACCAATGCGCGTGACACTCGCGTGGTGGTGACTAACCACTAGTCAAGAGGAGGCTGAGCCTCACACTAACGATCGGATAAAAACACCTGATCGACTAGATATATATGTATATATATCTCTAAGGCGCGTGTATAAACAATATACAATCGCGTTGGTGGTGACTAACCACTAGTCTTCATAACAGATCTCATACGTATGATGAGCAAAGAATTCGCACAATCAGACGAATTCTGTATATATATATATATACTCATAAATATATTCACATACACATATACACACACACACACAAATTATTCGCACTGTTAATTTTTTAATAATTAATCGCGATATTTGTTCGTCGATTCACAACACTCGACGAAATAATAAGTACGCGAAAAATATAGTAATTCCGATTAACTATACGCGGTGAAAGAATAATATACTCGATAGTATTTCGAACTGCCGAAATTGACTGCTTGAGAGTCGGACGAGAACTGACTATAGTTTTCACAAAATGCTTAGGCGAAAACCGACGCCTTGTTGACCAGCTGATTATTTGGGAAATTTTTAAGTAAACCCGTTATGACCAGTAGAATATTAAGAAATGGGAAAAACCTCTGGAAATTTTCTTATTATGCGTCGTAAAGCGAGGTTCGAACTCGATCGTTACAAGTTTGCCCAAAAACCATAAAATCATAAAACAATTAACCGGACAGCGCGTTCAAAACGTGCGAGGTTCAAACGGGTTTCTAGCTTGTTTCTACGTTTCAAACCCTTCCAGATCTTTGTATAGCAGGTCAAAATAATTTGAATTATATTGAATAATATTATACATCAAATATATATATATTATTAACAGTGCGATTATTTCGTTAAGTCGATAATATTGTTAGCGACTGAACATACTCCCCCCGTTGCGAGGGAAGCGAGCAAAGATGTGTGTGTATCCATAAGTGTAAATGTGTACGCATGTATAAATAGCATAATTATTATAGATCATTGTGTACATTGCAATTATATGACTTATGCTACATCGGGTAATAAACACAACTGAGTTATATTTCTTTTGAAAACGCCTTGAGCTGTTTTGATAGTAGCAACTCTGATTATTCCGTCACTTCCTGGATGAACATCTGAGACCAGTCCTAGCTGCCATCGCATACACGGTTGATTTTTATCAATGATAATGACAATCGAGCCCTTTTTAATTTCACCCTTGTTGTCTAACCATTTTTGACGTTTTTGGAGTTCGCCAAGATATTCCAAATGCCATCTTTTCCAAAAATCTTGACGAACTTTAGTGATGAATCGCCACACAGAAAGTCGATTTTCTGGAACAGAAAGATAATTATCTTCGGGCAGCATAGTAAGTGGGCGTCCAACTAAAAGGTGCGCGGGAGTTAGCGCGAGCGGATCATTTGGATCGCTAGAAATTGAACATAAAGGCCTTGAATTTAAAATAGCTTCGATTTCAATAGCTAAGGTATTAATTTCTTCGAAAGTAAGAAGCTGATTGCCTATGACACGTCTAAAATGATGTTTAAATGACTTGACAGCTGCTTCCCAAATACCGCCGAAATGGGGAGATAAAGGAGGATTAAAATGCCAAGAAATATTCTTACGTATCGCGTAATTGTCTACATTCTCTCGAAATTGCTCTGAATGAAATAATGAATATAATTCGCGAAGCTGATTGTTTGCTCCGATGAAATTAGTCCCGTTATCTGAATATACGTGTGTCGGAATCGCTCGGCGACCGATAAATCTTCTAAACGCCCCTAAAAATCCTTCTGTTGTTAAGTCACTAACGATTTCTATGTGTACTGCCTTTGTAGCCATACAAATAAAAACACAACCGTAAGCCTTAATTCTATTTCGATTACGATGTTTCTTTTCCTTAATAAAAAGTGGACCGAAAAAATCTATACCAGTATGTACAAAGGCGGCCGTTTCTTCAACTCGCGATTTCGGTAAATCTCCCATTTTGCTTTGTAATGGGGTGGGCCTATGTCGAATACAAGTTATGCAACGGCGTATTATTTTTCTAACTTGATTTTTTCCGTTAAGTAACCAAAAACGGTGTCGAATCGTGCATAAAGTACTTTGAATCCCGGCGTGATAACTATTGCGATGAATTTCGGTAATTATGAGGTCAGTTACATAGTGATATGATGGCAAAAGTATTGGATATTTTTGATTATCGGATATTGTTGCGTTATGTAATCTACCGCCGACACGAAGCAATCCGTATTCATCAAGAAAAGGATTAAAAGATGTGAGTCTGGTGTCTTTTCCGTTTCGTTTTTTGAAATTCGTTCGATTTCTTCATAATATTGTTCCCGCTGAATTATTTTTAGAATTTTTCTTTCAGTTTCGAGTTTCTCTTGTATATTAATATTTTTAGTTTTATAAGTATTTGATCGACGTAATCGTAGACAAAATGCGATAGTATTAATTAAGGTTGAATATGAAGAAAAACGCTGGAATATATCACACGGGACCGGTTTTAAAAGTAAACACACATTTTTTCGCAAACCCGGCAATTCCGAGAGAACAGACTCCACACTTATGGGCCAAGTATTTTCAGGCTGTTTTAACCAAGTTGGACCTATAAACCAAGTCGGATTTTTCAAAAAATCTGCGGGTGATTGTCCTCGTGACAAATAATCAGCGGGATTGTCGCTAGTTCGTACATGTCGCCATTCGACCCGATCACCGAGAGTTTGTATTTCAGATACCCGATTTGCTTCAAATACCTTTAAAACTTGAGGTGATTTTTTTAGCCATTGAAGAACAATAGTCGAATCTGACCAGAATATGATTCGATGGATAGGCCAGTGAAAGGCTGAACGAGCTTCCTTAAAAAGTCGAACCAATGTTAGCGCACCACATAGTTCCATTCGAGGAATTGTCATCGGTTTTAGAGGTGCAACTCGAGATTTTGCGCATGAAAGTTGAATTAAAGTAGAACCGTTAGATTCGCTTGATCGTACGTATAAACATGCGCCGAAACCGACTTGACTCGCGTCACAAAAACCATGTATTTCGATATTATTTGAATTTTTTAGTGACAAATAACGAGGTATAGACACGTTTTTCAAGAGATTTAGTTGACTTGCAAATGCAACCCATTTTGAATGTAATTTTTGTGGTACCGATTCATCCCAGTTAATATTTTCCTTCCAGCAATCTTGCATTATAATTTTTGCGGTTAAAACGACGGGTCCGAGCAAACCTAATGGATCGAAGATTTTAGCTATTTCTGATAATATTTTACGTTTTGTTACTTTAGTTGTTAAGTCTAATGAATTAACAGTGTATGAAAAATCATCATGTTGAGAATTCCAGACAACACCGAGAGTTTTTAAAATAGTATCTTTCTGAACTGCGTGATCTAAATCAAAAATTTTTTGTTCAATATTATCGAGACCGTGGTGATGATTAGATGCCCATTGACGAATATCAAACCCGCCGCGTTTTAATAGTTCTATTATTTCGTCCCGGATTTTTAAGATTTCTTTGAGAGAATCGGCACCCGTTAACAAATCATCGACATATAGATCGCGTTTTAAAATCAAGCAAGCGCGCGGAAATTCTGAACTTTCGTCATCTGCGAGTTGTTGCACCGTTCTAATAGCAAGGTAGGGAGCAGAAGAAACTCCGAAAGTTACTGTATTTAACTCGTATACGGCAAGTTCATTTTCATTATACCAAAAAATTCGCTGATATTTACGATCATCTGGATGTATAAGAATCTGTCTATACATTTTTGCAATATCAGCTGTTAGAACGTAAACGTGAGTACGAAATCTCAATAGATGTTCGAAAAGCTTGTCCTGAATAGTGGGACCAACCATAAGAGTATTATTGAGAGAAAAACCTTTGTTTGATTTTGCCGAGGCATCAAATACCACACGAACCTTCGTGGTATTACTAGATTCCTTTACGACCGCGTGGTGAGGCAAATAGTAACCTTCCGTTTCATTTTGACAAATTAAAGCCATGTGACCTAGATCTATATATTCTTGCATCACTTTACTATATTCAATCTTCAATTTAGGGTTAGAATTTAATTTTCTTTCTAAAGTTCGAAAACGACGAAGCGCTTGAGATCTAGAGTCGCCGAAGTCGGGTGGACCATAACGAAAAGGTAAACGCACGATATATCGACCGTTTTCATTGCGCGTCGTATTCTCCGTGTAATGAGTCTCGCATGATATTGCTTCCGTCAATTTAGATGATTCATTTGTCGCGTCTTCGATTATCCAAAATTTTGTGATTTGTTTGGTCAATTCGGTTAAATTACACGAAACTACGCCCTTTTCTTGGTTACCATCAGTTCCCCCGACAATTACCCATCCGAGCTGTGTTTTTTGTAAATATAGATCACAATTATTTTCTGATAAATTGATTTGACCTACTGAAAGTAAAGATAATGTAGCACCTGAACCAATTAAAATGTCTACCGGCCGCGGGACGTGAAATTGTGGATCAGCTAATTGTAAATTTGTTGGTATTTTAACTAATTCGCGCGGAAAAGGTTCATTAGGTATATAATCCGTGATACTAGGAATAGTTAAAAAAGTTAAAGTCTTATGAAATTTACTAGTTCGTGAGTAAAAACAAATATTAATACAGCTTTTAGAAATAGTATGCATTTCGTTTATTGCACCGATAGGTATAGAGCAGGATTGCAATGGTAACCTTAATTTTCGCGCAAAACTCTCGGTAACAAAGTGTGCAGTTGAACACGTATCAAGTAGTGCTCTAGCTTCTATAAGTTTACCGTCGGCATCTCGAATACGTACAATTGCGCTCATTATTAATTGTGATCGAGGTGTTCGGTTAACGGTGTTAAATGTATCAACGGCTAGTCAATCTATAGATTTTTTATTGGTATTTTTTAGAGTATTATTTTCGGATGTATTACGCGTTATTTCGGGCTTTGAATTTAAATGTAACATTACGTTATGAAAACGATTACAACGTTTGCAACGTGCAAATTTACATATACCGGAATGACTACGGAGACAATTTCTACAAAGATGATTTGTTTTTACTACGTCCCACCTTTGTTGTACCGATAATTTCTCAAATTTTGGGCATTTGTACAAAGCGTGATCGTTTTTGCAGTGAGCGCAAGGGTTAAGTCGACTAACAACGAATGCGCGGGCGCCCGACTCATTTTTCCACGTCTTAGATGAGTGCGACTCTAGCTCCACGCGTCGTTTTCCGCGAGTGATTTTTGATTCGCGCTTAATATCTTGAGTTGATGTCGAAAGTCTAAATGAAGCCTCACTAATAAAATTATAAAATTGTTCAAATTTGGGAACGAGATCTAAACTAAGCGAATCCTGCCATTTTTGACGAACGTCGTTCGGGAGTTTTTTCTCTAATACACGAATTATAAATCCTTCATCAAGTACAACTTGTAACGATTCTAACATACTCATATGCTGCCGTGCTTCATCTATTAAATTCGAAAGACCTAACGTGGTTGCTGTAGTAAGCGCAGAAATGTCTAAAATAGCGTCATAATGTTTTTCGATGAGAATACGTTTTTTCTCATAAGTATCAGTGAGTAGTTTCCAAGCGTTTTTGTAATTGTCCGCACTTGCATCGAAATGTGCAAGTTTATTCAAAACTGGTCCGTGTAACGTATTTTTCAAATACAAAAATTTAATCAGGTTATCTATGTCAGAACGCGAATCAATCATGCTCAAGAACGTATTTTTGTATGAAAGCCATTTATTATGGTCGCCATTAAATTTCGGAAGCTCCGCTATCGGTAATTTTAAAGTTTGTTGTTTATCAAGAAAAGTTGAATTTTCGGACGCACCGGGAGCAATGTTGGCCGAAGACGTCCCCGCGCATTGCATTGTCTCAATAATACCCGCGAGATTATAAAATTTCTCTTGAATTTCAGGGAATTGACCTAGTCCCTCATTAGTTCCATCTAAAATCGCGAGTTCATCGTGCATATCTTCGTACGCGTTAAATAATTCTGTAAGGCGGTTCAAACGTATTTTAGCAACGTGTTTTTCGAGTTTATTTTCCGAAATCGCAGTATTTAACATTGTAATTTGAGTTTTAAGTGCAATGCGCTTTTGAGTGATCACTGCTATACGCGGGGCCATTGTTAATTAATTTAATATAGTTATTGATTATATAAGTACAATAAAATTAATTCACTATGTTGTTAATAGTTAAAACAATTTTTTATTGATAAAAATGTAATTACACCTTTAAAAATCGCGAGGAAACCACTCACTGAACAAAATAAAATACTATGCGAAACTACACTTAAATATATTTAATATGTTTTAAAGCGATGTTTAAATTATATGCAACGGAAGCGCGACACAATCATTAAATATTAAGATACCAATTATAAAATAACTATTCAAAATTTATATGTATGTATGATAAAAATGGGATATGCGAATTAAATAGTTAAAAATAAAAATAATGAAAAAAGAAAGAACAAATTGTTTCTAAAACACTTATCTTTTGTTGTTATAATGCGGCGATGCAGCGACAGCAGCCAAGATGTCAGCGTCTCCAGGTGAAAGTGACGGATAATTCGAATATGGCTCCAATATTAAAGAGCTGAGCTATATTAGTTTTTAATTATTTTTATTAAACACACACTTCACTTCACTATGTTTTTCAATATCGTAATAAATAAGATCACACCTCACAGGAGGCACCAAAAAATGTAGTGTCGAAAACTCACCAACATGGAGAATTCCCGATGTTTTTAATATTCTATATATTAATTGATATTATTTATAATTTTTTCTAATATTTTTACGTATAATGACAAAGGAAAAAATGGCAGGTTATATAATCAATTAAATAGACTGATTTGAGCAGAAATTAATACATATTTATTGGCTCAAAAAGAAAAGAGGGAAAAAGCCAAAAAGGCATAAAAAACCCTCGAAAATTTAATACAAATAAAAGTATAATTAATTATTTAAATTTTTATAATTTAACAATTCAATTAAAGTGAAGGTGTGATCTGTGCCAAATATTTATATATATATACATATATTTGTATATATATTAATAACCAATGCGCGTGACACTCGCGTGGTGGTGACTAACCACTAGTCAAGAGGAGGCTGAGCCTCACACTAACGATCGGATAAAAACACCTGATCGACTAGATATATATGTATATATATCTCTAAGGCGCGTGTATAAACAATATACAATCGCGTTGGTGGTGACTAACCACTAGTCTTCATAACAGATCTCATACGTATGATGAGCAAAGAATTCGCACAATCAGACGAATTCTGTATATATATATATATACTCATAAATATATTCACATACACATATACACACACACACACAAATTATTCGCACTGTTAATTTTTTAATAATTAATCGCGATATTTGTTCGTCGATTCACAACACTCGACGAAATAATAAGTACGCGAAAAATATAGTAATTCCGATTAACTATACGCGGTGAAAGAATAATATACTCGATAGTATTTCGAACTGCCGAAATTGACTGCTTGAGAGTCGGACGAGAACTGACTATAGTTTTCACAAAATGCTTAGGCGAAAACCGACGCCTTGTTGACCAGCTGATTATTTGGGAAATTTTTAAGTAAACCCGTTATGACCAGTAGAATATTAAGAAATGGGAAAAACCTCTGGAAATTTTCTTATTATGCGTCGTAAAGCGAGGTTCGAACTCGATCGTTACAAGTTTGCCCAAAAACCATAAAATCATAAAACAATTAACCGGACAGCGCGTTCAAAACGTGCGAGGTTCAAACGGGTTTCTAGCTTGTTTCTACGTTTCAAACCCTTCCAGATCTTTGTATAGCAGGTCAAAATAATTTGAATTATATTGAATAATATTATACATCAAATATATATATATTATTAACAGTGCGATTATTTCGTTAAGTCGATAATATTGTTAACGACTGAACAATATATAAATTCTACGTTCGCTATAGCTAAGTGAATAAGCATACACAGCTTATTTGATATCTATTTGTTATAATATATATAAGAATGTAAATCTATTTTAATTATTTTATAAATAATATAAACATTAATGATTTATTTAATGTTAACATAATTTTATTATTTTGTTTAATTGAAAAATTGTACATGAAATTTCCGGTAGCTGAATGCCTTGTGATCATTTAATGGTTTTTCGTTTAATTTCCTAACATCCAAATAAATTCTAATTGAACCGCCTTATTTAGTACAATTTGATAAATCGAAATCTAACATTTTGGTTTGTTTTTTGAACAGTATTATTTCAATATCTTTCTTCGAATTTTCCTGAAAATTCAATAAAACCTTTAATATTAGATTATTGCAAATACCACCAGTATTTAGCGCTATCCAAACTGCAAAAGACGATAGGAATGGCAAACAACTGAAAGGGATTTGTTACGGTATTTTTTTGCTACATCCAAATTTTATTATTGAACCATTTTAAAAGTGTAATAAATACGAACTAAATAAATGTAAAATTAAACATAAATTATTAAGTAATTGTTTTAAATTAATAGCGTCAAATAGCTATATATATACCTATAAGGGTGTGCGTAGGGGCGCACGAAACATTTATTGAAATGAAATTAATAACACAGGCACTTAGCACAAATGAGAATGACTTACATAGGGAATAAGAAAAGTTTTTAATTCGTGTTATGAATTGGGTGTAATAAAAATAAAAGTGTAGTTTTGTCTCGAAGTGCCTCTCTGGTACCCGAGCATTAATTCACCCCGTTATCAATAATAAAACTGTCCATAAGAAATTTACACTCACGTTCGCAGAACTCCATAAAACGAAACTTACATAAAAATTTAACCTTATATACGGAAATGTACTTTCGAGACTTGTAAATTTTTTGCTGTACAGCCTCTTTTTTCATAAAACTTTCAAAAGCCAGTAAAATTTTACATCGGAATGTCGACGAAAAACTCGACGGAATACAGGAGCAATCGAATATCTATACACCTTTGCATAAATTTAGAATGAAATCGAAAAAAGTGTCACTCGTAAAAAAGTCTAACTTGCCATTTTCTCTGATTTAGCGATTTCCCCTCGCGAATGAACTTCTCGTTATTGCGTCTTCCTCTTTTTCACTTTATCTCTTTAGTTTTACTTTAATTCTTTATCTGTATCGCTCCATTATGTACAGGCTTGAGCAAATTAATTGGCGAACTTGATTATTTGTAGGGTAATTAAAAATACTCTAAAGTGTAGTGTCATTAAAAATGTTACATACATACTTAAGAATAATGTTTATAATGAACGGGTGTCTGTGTAAGTGGGTGTATAATTACGGGCATCGCCGGTGCATCTTGAGTACGAGAAGGTATCGAGTAACCCATAATATAGACAATTTCAAGCTATGCATCTAATTGCGGAGGATAGTTCGATGACCGGAGCACAATTCTCGCAATACTCGGCGATGCTGGCCCTTTATCTCCTCACACGTAGCAAACATACGTATATAGGTAGATTCTAATATTTATCCAATAATTTCATTTTAATAATAAATATATGGTACGAAAGTCAATAAAATAATAAGCAAATTTGTTGTCTTAAATACATATCTATCCATTCTTAGTTAGTAGCTATACTCTTTTTGTCATCGATGTGAAGTACTATTTTATAGGAACAAAAACCTTCTTAAAGCAAATGGTATTAATTTTTTTTAAATGTCTTCATTTTTACACAATTTGTAAATGTGACTTAATATATATGCAATAAAAACAAATTAGAGCTAATAAATTTGACGATATTTATTTGCCCTTTTAGTATCTGGTTATAATAAGTTTCATTTTAACTTAAAAATATACTACTTTTAGATAAATAAAAAATAAGAATGTAGTTCCTTATAAAAACTTTAAATTGAGAAATTTAATTTACTTACTCTAAATGTGAATAATTCCAAAATTTAAATAGAATGAAATCTTACGAATCCATTTGATGTTTCGATGTCAAGAAAGTGTAGTCAGTGTAGAAAGTCTTGAAGAATAATGAAAAAAATTTGAGTATTTTACATAAAAAATGCATTTATGATTCCTGCAGTCCATTAAACTAATTTGCATTAGTGTTATTGAATTAAATATATGACATCAAATCTTAAAATTAAATTTAAAAATAGTCTACAGTGCGATAGCTATTTATAATTATACAAGAATCATAATACTTGAAAATAATTTTATTTCCATAATTTAAACTATTCAAATAACTAATATACCACACCATACCTACTTGTTACGTATATAAAGTGATTTGATTAGAATAAAAAAAAATTGTTAAAAAGATAAACATGATATAGTTCTATTATTTTACTTGAAACGTATTTGCATTCTGGAAAATAACTGGATTTTTACTAACCGTTACCGATACAATTTCATACATTCTTTAACTAGTCATTTTCTCCGGTTTCAAATCCTTGCTTTATTATAAATTGTTTATAAATCTAGTCGAATATTTGCTAACCGATGAAAAACTCGTATTTTGCATGTCATACCATATTTTAATTTTGACAGTTAACAACATTTTTACTGACTCTCTAAAGAATCCGAATTAACATACACCGCCAAAATCAATTTTACAAAATAAATTGAATTTTTCTTGTGACATTGAATACGATGCTAAAAAATCGTAACACGCGTACTATAAATATATAATTATCCATAATTGCATTGATCGCCATGTATGGCATTAATTCAAAAAGATAACACATATTACAAACAGAATGATCTAAGATGGGCAGACTTTAATGTAACCACTTCGATAATAAATTTCAATAATGTCTTATAGATAATAAATTCATATCCCTTAATTGACTCACCCCGTTATACACATGAATGAAAGATGGTGTGTTGGACTACTTTCGATGAGAAGAATAGCTGAGGTCCTCGGTGGCAAAATTTGTAAAGCGCCAACCTCGGAAAGGTTGGAATTCTCGGTTCAACCCCGATCCGAAGCTAATTTTTTAAACGAAATTTTTTTCAAAATCAGTTTAAACGACTTTTACATTGTAAATATCCTCATACGAATATAGAATTGACGTACATAAGAAATTAAAATGTGTCCTAAAAGATATGTATTAAAATAAAAATGTTAATATATTTTTAATGATAAAATTACTTTTAATATTTGAAAACTTTCCTTTTCTGTTTCTTTTACTTTTCGTTCAAGCCATTCTCTACATCTTTCATTGTCGGGAACATACTTTATACGGAGAAAGCGCGAGTTAACACCGAGTCGAAACTATCGTAATGGCAACGTGTGGAAGAACTTTAACAATTATATTTAATACGATCTCAGGCTCGTAGCGAACTATTACATGCTGCTAGATACCAATAGTAGTTCGAAACTTGTCCTCGTATCCTACGGAGTGTGCAAAGAAGACGACGTCTACTTACGAAAGTATATACATCTATATGCGTGTATGTATATATATATATATATATATATATATTAACATGTAGACGTATGTGTGAATATAATATGTATACCCGCATAAAAAAATCGTTACTAATGAGCAGAATCTATAAGTTTCTAAGTCATACAAAATTTTAAAATTCTAAAAAAAATTTTATATTCATTAAAAATATAGCAATAAATTTATTTTAAATTATTAAAAAAAATTACCCACCAAAGGTTTACTAATAACCAATTGAGCTATGTTCTTATTTATGTCAAAATGTTAAATTCAAGTTAGTAAATGAATTAAATGTTGTTACAACTGTTTTTTATATTTAACCTTCATCACGGAAAATCGCACAATTGTGCAGAAATTATTTAAGATCTCCTCGTTGTATTGACCTATAAGTTTGTATAATTACTTATTTAATTATCTAGTATTTCTCTATTCGGGTTTTGCACAAAATTGCATATCTATTTTAAATAAATATAATAAATAGTTCTTTTCCTCGGTCAATAAGCCACCAGATATAAATTTTAACATTTTCTATAAGTCAAGTGTGCTCGAGTGTGCCTCTAATTCACTACCAAATATATAGTAAATTTACCCCCAATATTTCTAAAAAGATTCATTACGTGTATCAAAATTTAACGGAGCGAGCATTAGCGAGATTTGTTTGCTAGTATAATAATTAATTTTATTTGCATATAGAATACTTATATTTACAAAAAGTAATCCAAATTTTATTTGAGTCATAATTAATAAAAATATAAATGTATATAATGTTTTATAGCAGAAAGATTAATTTCAAGATTAATGCTAATAAACATTAATTTTAACTAAATATGAGCAAAGATTAATAAAATAATAAATGCATTATAATTAAACTGTTGTTACATTAATATATAGTTATATCAGTCTGTTGTCATATTTACGTCATGTGACATCAAAGACACTTTACTTACGGTAATAAAATTATAAGGTCAATGTCATTAAGCCTGATGATGTCGATATCATGTCAGGACCCTACGAGAACGAGAGTTCTGGTTACCTGATCACAGGTCAGATGATTAGATAATATTGCCTTAAATATTTCTTCTCGAGAATAAAATAGCTCAGTTGGTATAGCAAAAGTTGAAGATCGAAGGTTCAAATATCCGGAGAGTAACTTTTTTAATAATTATAAATTAAATAAAACGCCATATTATTGCAATGAATATTAACAATTTTTTTATTACAATTTAAATAATTTTTATAATAGAAACTAGCAAAATCGTGGATTCTGCTCTCACAGAGACGATTTTGTCAAGATTTTGCAAGTAAATATTTTGTCATGATTTTCACATGAAATTTTTTCTACGCGGATACGTACACACTTATACATATGAGTGAGTCAAAGAGAAAGAAGGATAGAGAGATAGAAATTGAGAGAGGTAGGAAGCATATTTCTGACGCCCAGGTGGAAATTCCCTTCTTGCCGCACTCGAAAACCTTGTGTCGCTATATACGGTATACTCTAATCAAATTTAATAACTTTTGTCCCACCCCTGTATATCCCCATTCTCTCTTTCATCTTCCGTCTCGCTATCTTTCAGAGGTAGCGAACGTTTCTGTCTTTGTCCTTTCCCGCATTTTGTAGGCACGACCACTCGCCTATCATCATCTTTTCTCCTCCTTCTTTGGTCTTTCTCATCTCCTTTCCCTTTCTCTTCTTGCTACCCCCCCCCCCCCCCCCCGTTTCACGTTATAAACTTGGGAGAGTGCTTCGGTCGCACCGAGTGCACCAGATTTATGAGAAGGACATGCTCACCAATTCCCCGATCGTTTTGCGACTTTATATTTTGAGATGAAACTGTGCATGGCTGCACGACGAACTCGGCCTATCTTATTACGCGTACTTATATACTTTTTCTTCGGGAATTTTGTTTCCGTTTCGCTTGCATCCTCTTCATCACTACTTTATTTTCGAGTTTCATGTATATATGTATTGCACAAGTTGTATTTGAATTTTGGCTGGCAACAAGATTATTTATAAGGATGAACAAAATTCTTTTTGTTACTTATATAATCCCAGATATACTATAATAATTAATATTTTTATATTTTTGTACAATTTATATTATCCTGCGTTACATTATATTCTTATTTATCTCTGTAAATAAATAATTAATAATTAATTCGTCATTTAAATGTAATATTCAATATTTATATTAATATTAATAATATTAATTAATTTATCAAATTTTTATTTCAATAATTGTTATATATGAATAATTATTTAACTTGATTATGCATCATTTTTATTCGATATTGACCGCTCGTATTTAATAATGTGTATGAAAGCCACAACAGCACGGTGTGTATACGTGAGAATCACGACTCAAGCACGGCCATGTGTTAGAATTCGAGCGATTGCGGAAGAGATCAGACTCATATTTTCTGTTTCGTAATTTTTTAATTTCCATATCCATACGCTTTGTTGTTATCTTTAGTGTTTTGATTTAGTTCGCCTATTTTAATTCAAAAACCTTTATACCACAATTATTATATATGATATTGTATTTTCAAAATCGGTCCATTCATTCATGATTTTGTTCTATGTTATTCTTTACGAACATTTTCATCAACAAGTAATTGCATCTTTTTTAGTGGAAAATTACGTATTACATTCATTTTTAGTTCATAAAATATATGGCGTTGTTATCGGTGCTCATAGAAGCTTGTAAATATACTTTGGCCTTTTCATTATATATTACCAAAATTTAACAAAACAATATTTTGTGAATCACTAGTAGTTTAAGACAGCGAGATATATTGAGTATCGTGGTTTATAATAATCATTTTATCAAAGTAATATACACACATAACATTAGAGAATAAAGCAAAGTAAAACTTCATTTAAAACATTTTAAAACGTTTCCCAGTACGTTATTTATACAAGCCTTTGTGACACATCTAAGCTGATCGTACAATCTGTCTTATTACGTCTTGAGACTTTCAACTTGACCAAATTTTTTGTAATCCTTCGGACTGTCGAATAATTAGTATAGCGAGTCAAGTTTGGTAATTAACTAAGAAAGTTGTTCAGATTGATTTGTTTTATTTTAGTCTCATAAATATACTACTTATTTATATATAATGTACAATATACATTAAAATTAATTATACTAAAAATATAATATGTTAAATTGCTACGGATATTAGAATATCTGTATTAAACGTAAAATACAAAGTTTGTTTTACTATAATTAACTTAAAATTAATTAGATTATTAGAGCATAAATGCGTTATCAATACAACGTTCTCCTCTTTACAACACTAAAATATTAATTCTAATTAATAGTTTAATAAATTAATATCACAATAATATTGATAGATTCTTTTCATTTTTTCAAAAATTATTATAATTTACATTTTACATGATCCGAAAATCCGCAAAGAATGCCAAGATATATAAAAAAATCAATAACTACAAAGTTAAATACCACATTCAACAGTATATTCCTGAAGTTCAGCTCTAATAACTTTGGTCGGTTCTTGCAGAAATTGCAAGTAGTAAATATACAGTACCATAAATGTAGCAAGTACACTACACAAATATTATCATTTGGTAAACTTGAGATAAATTCTATGTTTAAGTTCACGTAGTTACATTCTTAAGCGGTATTTAACTTAACCAATATAATAACGAAAACTCTACAAACAACAAGTTTTGTTGAATATTTTTTTACAGGTGAGTGAGTTATCGGACACCCTCGTGATACGAAACTGAATAAAAATCTTAAATTTTTAGTACAACTCCATCACCCTCTTTTCAAAAGAAAACTAACCCAGTGTAGGCAAAAGAACTCATCTCCTGACATTTGTCCCTATGGACACACCAAGACAGACCGAGAAAACGCGAGAAAGAGGAAGTAAAAGCGATGTAGGACCATGGAGTTTCTTATATTCCAGTGAAGGGAAAAAGGGACTTTCTTTCTCTTGGCGAAGACTCCCCTGAGGAATGGGATATCGCGGCAAGTGTCCAGACTAGAGAGAACAGTCGAGTCCTACACCTTGATCTTACTAGAGAAAACGATAAAAATATTGATATACGTACACGATTCGTTATACCAAACGCATTTTTTTTATAACATGTTAGGGGTGAAAGAGGGTGATAGCCATAGATAAATTTACATTTTATCGTTTAATGCTCCCGAGCAATAATTTATATATATATACAAATCTCAGAAAAATAAAAGTTGTGTCGTGTATCGATGTATATAGTCGAGTGTGTTATAGCCTACCCTTCCATCTTTTCTTTTCTTTGCGTATATATAGAGGGCACACCGCAGAGTAAATTATCTTCACGCTGAGATATTTCTGTCGTTTGCAGGAGGCTCGAGGAAACAGAGATTCTTGTGCGTACAAACTTTTTCTCGACTACATACTCGAAAAGCGTTTCAGTGAAATTGCCCGTTGCAGTTATAGTATATAACAATACAACTTTACAGTGATTATTTTCAAATAAAATGATATAACAACAATTTTACGAAACACTTCTAATCGATTTATTATACTTCATGACATATATTTAAAAATATCTTGACGGAATAATTCATAAACTGTAGCTTAATCAAAGAAAAATCGATTATTTAAAAATTTATATTTTATTTTAGTATGTCATTTATTGCATTCGCTTATATTAGATTATATGAAAATATTATTCTGTTACTATAAAAAGTGAATAAGGTCACGGGAACTCGTCACGCGAGTCAGGAAGCGTTTGAGAAGGATATACGAGTAACCGATAAGAAGTGTAGGCCTAATCGGTGATGCTCCGTATCACGAACGGTAGCTCGCTAGTTAGAATACGGACCTGAATGCACTGCTCGGGTCCGGTGATCGCATCCCGTCGTCCCGATCTTTTTCACTCGCTCTTCTCCTTTTCATACGCAATAATATTTAATTAAAAGAATTGTGATTAAGAAATTATACAATAATTAAAATTAACAGGAAGTTAAGTTCATTTTTCAATAATTTCATAATAATTGAGTTTTTTACAGTTTTTATTTGTAGCATAATTGTTTTATTATTATCCAATGATTTAGTAATAATAATTATAATCTAATGTGATTTTTTTTTATAAATTATTATAATTTACATTTTACATGATCCGAAAATCCGCAAAGTATGCCAAGATATATAAAAAATCAATAACTACAAAGTTAAATACCACATTCAACAGTATATTCCTGAAGTTCAGCTCTAATAACTTTGGTCGGTTCTTGCAGAAATTGCAAGTAGTAAATATACAGTACCATAAATGTAGCAAGTACACTACACAAATATTATCATTTGGTAAACTTGAGATAAATTCTATGTTTAAGTTCACGTAGTTACATTCTTAAGCGGTATTTAACTTAACCAATATAACGAAAACTCTACAAACAACAAGTTTTGTTGAATATTTTTTTTACAGGTGAGTGAGTTATCGGACATCCTCGTGATACGAAACTGAATAAAAATCTTAAATTTTTAGTACAACTCCATCACCCTCTTTTCAAAAGAAAACTAACCCAGTGTAGGCAAAAGAACTCATCTCCTGACATTTGTCCCTATGGACACCAAGACAGACCGAGAAAACGCGAGAAAGAGGAAGTAAAAGCGATGTAGGACCATGGAGTTTCTTATATTCCAGTGAAGGGAAAAAGGGACTTTCTTTCTCTTGGCGAAGACTCCCCTGAGGAATGGGATATCGCGGCAAGTGTCCAGACTAGAGAACAGTCGAGTCCTACACCTTGATCTTACTAGAGAAAACGATAAAAATATTGATATACGTACACGATTCGTTATACCAAACGCATTTTTTTTATAACATGTTAGGGGTGAAGAGGGTGATAGCCATAGACAAATTTACATTTTATCGTTTAATGTTCCCGAGCAATTTATATATTTATACAAATCTCAGAAAAATAAAAGTTGTGTCGTGTATCGATGTATATAGTCGAGTGTGTTATAGCTAACCTTCCATCTTTTCTTTTCTTTGCGTATATATATAGGGCACAACGCAGAGTAAATTATCTTCACGCTGAGATATTTCTGTCGTTTGCAGGAGGCTCGAGGAAACAGAGATTCTTGTGCGTACAAACTTTTTCTCGACTACATACTCGAAAAGCGTTTCAGTGAAATTGCCCGTTGCAGTTATAGTATATAACAATCCAACTTTACAGTGATTATTTTCAAATAAAATGATAACAACAATTTTACGAAACACTTCTAATCGATTTATTATACTTCATGACATATATTTAAAAATATCTTGACGAAATAATTCATAAACTGTAGATTAATCAAAGAAAAATCGATTATTTAAAAATTTATATTTTATTTTAGTATGTCATTTATTGCATTCGCTTATATTAGATTATATGAAAATATTATTCTGTTACTATAAAAATTGAATAAGGTCACGGACTCGTCACGCGAGTCAGGAAGCGTTTGAGAAGGATATACGAGTAACGATAAGAAGTGTAGGCCTAATCGGTGATGCTCCGTATCATGAACGTAACATGGTCGCTAGTTAGAGCACGGACCTGATTGCACGCTCGGGTCGGTGATCGCATCCCGTCATCTGATCTTTTTCATTCGCTCTTCTCCTTTTCATACGCAATAATATTTAATTAAAAGAATTGTGATTAAGAAATTATACAATAATTAAAATTAACAGGAAGTTAAGTTCATTTTTCAATAATTTCATAATAAATTGAGTTTTTTACAGTTTTCATTTGTAGTATTAATTCATTAATTATCCAATGATTTAGTAATATAATTATAATCTAATGTGATTTTTTTTTATAAATTATTATAATTTACATTTTACATGATCCGAAAATCCGCAAAGTATGCCAAGATATATAAAAAATCAATAACTACAAAGTTAAATACCACATTCAACAGTATATTCCTGAAGTTCAGCTCTAATAACTTTGGTCGGTTCTTGCAGAAATTGCAAGTAGTAAATATACAGTACCATAAATGTAGCAAGTACACTACACAAATATTATCATTTGGTAAACTTGAGATAAATTCTATGTTTAAGTTCACGTAGTTACATTCTTAAGCGGTATTTAACTTAACCAATATAACGAAAACTCTACAAACAACAAGTTTTGTTCAATATTTTTTTTACAGGTGAGTGAGTTATCGGACATCCTCGTGATACGAAACTGAATAAAAATCTTAAATTTTTAGTACAACTCCATCACCCTCTTTTCAAAAGAAAACTAACCCAGTGTAGGCAAAAGAACTCATCTCCTGACATTTGTCCCTATGGACGCACCAAGACAGACCGAGAAAACGCGAGAAAGAGGAAGTAAAAGCGATGTAGGACCATGGAGTTTCTTATATTCCAGTGAAGGGAAAAAGGGACTTTCTTTCTCTTGGCGAAGACTCCCCTGAGGAATGGGATATCGCGGCAAGTGTCCAGACTGGAGAGAACAGTCGAGTCCTACACCTTGATCTTACTAGAGAAAACGATAAAAATATTGATATACGTACACGATTCGTTATACCAAACGCATTTTTTTTATAACATGTTAGGGGTGAAAGAGGGTGATAGCCATAGACAAATTTACATTTTATCGTTTAATGTTCCCGAGCAATTTATATATTTATACAAATCTCAGAAAAATAAAAGTTGTGTCGTGTATCGATGTATATAGTCGAGTGTGTTATACCTACCCTTCCATCTTTTCTTTTCTTTGCGTATATATATAGAGGGCACACCGCAGAGTAAATTATCTTCACGCTGAGATATTTCTGTCGTTTGCAGGAGGCTCGAGGAAACAGAGATTCTTGTGCGTACAAACTTTTTCTCGACTACATACTCGAAAAACGTTTCAGTGAAATTGCCCGTTGCAGTTACAGTATATAACAATCCAACTTTACAGTGATTATTTTCAAATAAAATGAAATAACAACAATTTTACGAAACACTTCTAATCGATTTATTATACTTCATGACATATATTTAAAAATATCTTGACGGAATAATTCATAAACTGTAGCTTAATCAAAGAAAATCGATTATTTAAAAATTTATATTTTATTTTAGTATGTCATTTATTGCATTCGCTTATATTAGATTATATGAAAATATTATTCTGTTACTATAAAAATTGAATAAGGTCACGGGACTCGTCACGCGAGTCAGGAAGCGTTTGAGAAGGATATACGAGTAACTGATAAGAAGTGTAGGCCTAATCGGTGATGCTCCGTATCACGAACGGTAGCTCGCTAGTTAGAATACGGACCTGAATGCATGCTCGGGTCCGGTGATCGCATCCCGTCGTCCGATCTTTTTCACTCGCTCTTCTCCTTTTCATACGCAATAATATTTAATTAAAAGAATTGTGATTAAGAAATTATACAATAATTAAAATTAACAGGAAGTTAAGTTCATTTTTCAATAATTTCATAATAAATTGAGTTTTTTACAGTTTTTATTTGTAGCATAATTGTTTTATTATTATCCAATGATTTAGTAATAATAATTATAATCTAATGTGATTTATTTTTTATAAATTATTATAATTTTATTAACAGATTAATATTTCATAATCGGTAATTAATTTAAGAATATAAAACTTATTAACACTGAAATGCATATTTAGATATGATGTATGATAATATACAACTATACGTTTATTTATTTATGCAATATAACATTTGTAAGGTATAATCTAGTCAGTGCTTGTAATATTTAAAGCATGTTTTATGTATGCAGTATATTTAAAAAACTTGAATGATCATGACCGTCAAAATGAATTGAGGTTTAAACCCCTTTAAGGATTTTATTCTGCATTTAATAACGAATATCAAATATATTTTAGATTATATTAATAATGAAATATTTAGTTATTTAATGTAATGTTATGACTATTTATATGTTCATAAATAATAAATGTAAATTCAGTTTTGCCAATTAAAGTTTGGAAAATATCTTTTTATACTAATATACTAAGATAAACAAAATATTGATACTATAATTAACTTGATTCGTGTTAAATATTTCAGTGGTTCTTAATACCATTCAAAAGCAATAATAGTCAAAGAATTAAAATAAATTATTATGTATCAATAATAAACGACAGTAATTTTTACATACTCATCAACATAATTAACTAAACTGTACTAAAATTGTTTACTTTAGATTGAATAAATGTTTATACAAAGAATGTTATTATCTCACATTAATGCTTGACATATTTGTATTATATTCGCATATGTAATTGTTCTCGAGAGATATTCACATTTAACGTTTGTATCACATATGACCGTATTATTAACATTCATTATTATCTTATTAACATATATCTAATATATATAGATAATGTAACAGAATCACTATAAATAAAAATAATGAAGGTATAAGCCACTTTGTAAATTCTGATAAAAATTGATTGAATTTAACGTTTGTTACAATTTTAAAAAAAGAAACATTTTAAAAATATTATTAGTGTGAGTGTATCAAAATTATAATAATATTCAGAGACCAAAGGCATTTTTTGAATCGAGCGGGAAGTCAAGAAACTTGTTGGATTCGAGTACGAATAAATGGAAAAACAAAAGAAAATAATTTTATTGACCGTAAATTAGCAATTCGAATGGTATGAAAACTATCTTCAAAAGGATTCTCCTAAAGCCACAAAGAAAACCCATACTCACGTAGGAGAGAAAAAAATTCATTTTTTTGAAACTACCGAGTCGCAAAGTAATAGTTGGAAAGACCCGCACGTGATTCGGAATACCGATAAGGACAACTCGGAAGAGGGAAAGTCCCGTACCTCCGGAACGAGATGCATCTTCCTCTCTATTCGCGACGATCCGTCTACCAAGAAGAAACTTTTTCGACCATCGATTTCACTGTCTCTCTTGCGCTTGGGGAAGTTATAGAGAGAACGTCGATGGTTCTTGCACAGGGAGTCGCATACACACACGTGTAGCGTGCAGGTAAAACGTGTGTCGCAACGAGCGCGCGAAAACCTTTTGGAATATATAGACCGAGCTCGGGTCACCCCGGGGAGCAGTCCCAAGTTCACACGCTCGATTTACGGCGAAAAAAGCCGACAGGGGGGACAGGAGATATCGATTGCCTCGCTCGTTTTCGGGATAATGCGCGCGGCGCGCTCGCTCGTTCCGGAGATGAATGAACGGCCAATATAGACGTCGTTTACCCGGCACTGGGAACAGCCAGAGAGAGAAAAAGACCACCAGAGAGAGGACGCGGAGAGGGAGAGAGAGACCGAGAGTGAGACGGACGATTCGCACACGCCGGTTGACTCCGCAGCATAAGGCGCCAAATTTGAATGGACTGCACCGCGCGTATTAGAACGGATTCGGATAGGACTGCTCTCTTTTCCTCTACATTTTTTTCCCGCGCGGAGGGATAACCGAGAGGGATTTTTGCAAGCTCGCGAGGGATACGCGCATGAAGATGGAAAATCCCAACGCGCGTTTTTCTTTCGTTTATGCATGCTACTCTCTATTCTCCCTCTCTCTACTTTTTTGCTTGTGTGCTTTGTTTCCGTTTGTAATCGTGGCTTTGCGTCTTTCTGCGACTTTTTGTTTGAAGAATTCGCTTTGTTGTCCGGCAGCTTACACCTGCATATTTTAGAATCGCACTATTTCACTTATAATGCGACCGAACGATAGATTTAATTCATATGCGTCGATGGGATATTCTTTTTCTGATCAAGAATTATGGGAGATTGTTTACTTAATTGATTGCTTTTTACTCACCTTTAAGTTCAAAAGATTTACATAAAATGACAATTTACTTTGCTTAAACAATTATAATTAATAATTACATTTACAAACTATTCAAATCAACTGGTGATTCCGATTTAAACTATACACTCGAAATTACACTACTTTATATATAATTTTTACTATTATTTTACAAAATTGATGTAAATATAATCTTTAAAATGTGCTTAAGTGGTTTTTAATGTTTTAAAACTGAAGATATGTAGAAACAGTAATTTGATAATTACGAAATAATAATTGCGTATGCAGCGTTTTTTAAGTTGACGTATTTTAAGAAGAACCGACAATAAAATATCCAAGTTAAATTTTTAACGTATAATTTAGTCTTGTTCATGTTCAAGAGTTATACCTAATTTCTTCACATTTAATATCGTAATTATTATAATTAATTATCTTTTACGATATTCATATAATAATAGTTCATTCAATCGATTTACATAAAACGATAATTTAATCTATATCGCATTATCTTGAGATCATTGTTTCAAAATCTTTCGATTTATTGCACATTACTACTATTTTATTTTTATTGAATTATAAGACGGTTACTTTATAAATGATTATAATAGGAGTTATTATTATACTCTCAATCTTAAAAAAATATATTAAAAATTACTACATTGATATAATGAAGATGTTGAATGTCAGAATAAAAAAATTAGTACACGACAAATGAATCGATTTGTATTAACTGCATTTTACTATACAGTTTAGTAAATTTTTGTATTGTGACATCTGGGCTAAATATTTTTTTTCTGAGTATGTTTTGTATTCATTTAAATTAAATACAATTTTACTTTAAACATAAAATAATTATCAGTTAAAATGCCTACAGTTATATGAATCGTCAATTTCATAATTTTTCTAAAGGTATAGAAACCATTTACAATGATTACTCGGGTCCATATTTGAACAATCTAAAATAAAAGAATGATAATAGAGCAGAAAGAGATTGATGTTAATAGTATTTGACTCGTGAGCTATACATATGGATTAATACCCGGCGGCATCACTTTTTATTTAATTAATAATAATACAGCTATATGGTTTTCATTTATAAGTGTAGCTATATTGTCGTTTTAATGTTACAATCATAAAGTTCACGAATTGTATAGATTAGTCATATAAATAATTATCAATTAAAATTAATCGGTTACTTAAAAATTTTTGTAGATACATTTCAGGGAAATATAAAACGTTTACTCTATAGAAGTGTTTTATTTTAGGTACCTTCACAATATATGATGAAGTATTATAATTTTCTGTAACACACAATAATATTTTTTATTTCAATAAAAATATTATCGTGTTTAGATTTTTTATATTTGTATATGTATTTTAATACTATTTTAATAATTTGAAGTAACTTGAATTCAACTCAAATGAAACATACTGATTATTTTTATATACTGTTTTTTTTTATTTCATAACATGTAATTTGGTACAGATATTTTCAATTAGAATATTCTTTTGTGTTTAAGCCTGATAACGTATAAACTGTTAATTTATATAATAAGATTGACTTATACTAAAATTATTTAATTATAAACTAACGCTTAGTTATGTAAAATAAACGAAACATTCCTTTAAAATTTTATTTACGTCTTTCAAATAGTGTTCATTTTTGTTATCAATTAAAATGTTTAATTATTTATTTATATTATATAATAACTAATAACAAAAATACTAATACATAATAATCACATCATTGTTTAATATTTATATGAGAATACAATCAATAAGTGATTAATTAGCTAATAACGTCAATGAATTTGTTACATTTAGCTTCATAAAATTCACAAATAACATCATCAAATTAATTTGCTTCTGCAATTGATGTTGAAGTGTTGAATTTGAAAGCATAGTATAATAACGTTCAAATATAAAAGTTTCATTCAAGTTGTATTTATGTCAGGTTATACGCTATGATTATTAAAACATCTTCTGACATAAAATCGTTCATTAAATTTTGTGTAAAATACTGTCAGATACCAGACTGTTTTAAAATTAACCAATTAAATCATTGTTTCAACCTAAAAATTTGATCACAATGAATAGAGTATAAAAATATACGGTGAGGCCTTGCGACATCTCGGTCGGTAAAGTGATGGACTCGTATATGCGGTGGTCCCGGGTTCGTATTTCCGATCTCTGCTGATTGATACAAGCACCACTGGGGAATGTATTTTCAGCAAGTGCTATCTTAACAAAGACATCGTATGATCACCAACTTGGGAGCATACAACGAGCGATGCTAACAGTAATAAAAGCAGAAAATTATGTGATAATATGTTATTCTTCCACTGAGTTTTTATGTACAGAAAAAATTATCTGATAAATTTTACCCTGCTGATCGGTTAAAATTTATTTGAAAACTAGATATATTTTACCCTACTGTGTATTTCGTCTCACTTTTACTAGAACAGCAGGGTAAAATTTATCAGAAATTATTCTCTGTGTGTCATAATTATTATTGTTCCGTATTGTTATACATATTAATAAAATGTTTTACTCGACATTTCAGTCACTTAAGTTATTTCTTGCTTTAAATTCACCTATTTTCTTTTACATTTACGTATTGATTATTACAACAGTTATAATTGATTAAGAATAATTGTCGATTATTCATATGTTGATATAACCACTGGATAAATCAATCGCAAAGTTTTATAATACATAAGTAACATATTACTCTCTCAATTCATAATTACTGAAGATTAAGGTAAGGATTGAATAGAATGTACTAAATATAAGATAAAATAAAAATGTAATAATCGTAATAAATATTTCGATGAAATCGATGAAGTAAATATAGTGAATGAAAGAAGAAATACTGAAGGAGAATACTACCCATACGTGTCCGACAGATTGCAGCTTTACATTTCAACAGGTCGAGGAGAATAATATCGGCAGGGGGCAATATCCTTGGGCGCATGTCAATGGCCCGGACTGGCGCGTTCACCGCCGCCGCCGCCGCCGCGCGCGCTCGTATAAGCTCCGTAAGCAGGCTCCGGTTTATGGACAGGGCGAGCGCCATATATAGGTCAGCCTTGACTGCGACACTACGTGCCCCGCGAGCCGAGCCAGGACTTCCCTAATCGTCACGTCTCGAATTTAAGCAGTTTCCTCTTCTCCTCTCCTTGGCTCTACACCCGCTCGTGCGCGTGCGTGCGTACGCTTTCAAGCGCTGCATCTCTCGAATTATGCATGCCCAGATTCCACCCCGATTCTTGGTTAATTTTTTTACCTAGATTCAAGACTACTTAAACCGTAAATCTTCATTTCCGAGAACCATCTGCCGAATATATTTTGCCTGTGAAAATGTTTAGATTGCTTATACGTCCTATACGATTCGCTGTAAGCCGCACTAACATTTTACACTTCGGATTTGCGCAATTTTACTTACAGTAAAACTCTTTTAAGCGTTTAATAACCTTGGCTTTTTAAATCAATGTACTTAATCGTACTTCTGTGTGTATAGGTCTATAATATAATACAATGTATATATATACTCGACATTTATACTTAGTTAAGCACTTTTGTACAATTGTAAATATTTGTTTAAAATTCAAACATTTTATTTTTTATTTTTTTAATTTTATATTAATTGTATTAAAGTATATTTTGCAAATATCAGAAATGTATTTTAATACCATTAAATACAAAGTATATATTTAAAAATAGTAAAATTTTAACAATAATTCGTCGCAATATTGTAGTCTTACAAATTTTATTTAAATCATTGTCCACAAATAATCTTTATAATAACTCTTCTGCGGTAATGAGTATAAATATTTTATATTCACAAAATATAACTTTCTAATTCTATTGATAAATGTAGAACAGTGTAAATATTTTAATCGGTTATCTGGATTAGTTTCGGAAATTTTTCATGTTGACATACATGCTAACACTCATTTTAAACCCAAATACACTTTTCACTGCCCCACTCGAATGTGGAATTAAAACAACAAAAAACCCAATAGACGCAATAAAGAAATGTTTGGTTTCCTCAATTAGAGTTTCAAGTTGCTACAATGTTTACCACCAAAACAACTATTCTTCTTGTTTGATCTCATTATTAAAATATTGTGAATAAATTGTGTGTATATATATGTGTATTATCTGGATAACATTTTATTTCGATACTTTTTTGAAGTTTTTCATTTGAATTCGGCGAAATCAATACCACGAAAACCGAATCCTATATAAACAGATAAAGCATCCCAGGCTATCTTAGAACTAGTAATCACAGTAAAACGCGTTCGAGCGGAGTCTTCCTTTATACGGACTGATTTTGCCGAATCGATCGGATTGCTCTGCAAGCACGTCTCGGTGGATCTACTAAACGTGTTTCGTGATACGACCAACGACTTCATTTGTGAATCTGAAAGCAGCGTTACTTAAAAAAAAGTACTTACTCGATATGTTGCGAGTTTTTCTTTACTTTCTTCAGCCCTTGTGCATGCGGAAGTATGTACGACTGTTTACTTTCAAATTGGTAGAATGTTCAGTTGAGTTTAATTTAATTTATGTTGATGTATATTCATTTATTTCTTACAATTGATTGTATTTTGTCATTGAAAAATAATTTACGAAATTATAGTAAAATTGTAGTTTATATTTAATAATAAAAATAGTTATTTTTCTACACAAACATGTATTTTAGTATTTGTAACGAATCACAAAGTTATAGATGTCAGCAACTTGTAGTTGGTATATATGTATAATTTCTTTAGGTAATAACAGTTTTTATGAGTTTCAATATAGCACCAAATAATTAATCAATTTAAAATGTTTATAATAGAGGTTTTTATAAATATAGTTAAAACAACTAATACAGAAACTAACAATATATTTATATTATTTATGAGCTATTCAAAAATGAAGTACAGTTGACGTAAAATTGATTTCCACGAAAAAAAATTTTGAATAATAAATTTGTATTGTCATTAAACAACAGATTATTGTAATTATGGGTGTTTCAAATGAAATACATAAATTAAACTGAGGAACTTTTTAATATGTTACTATAATAAATTTAATAATTTTTTAAGACAATTGTTATTAATTTTAATTATTTATACATGCAGTTTGTACCAATTAGGAACACCTTAAATCTTTGGTATAATAAACAACAATATACGCAACAATAATGAAAATGGAATTTAATTTTTAAACGTACTCATAAAGATTACTTATAGTAATTAAGAATTAGCTCCTGAATACTTAACGAAGCAATAAACCCATTTTTTCGCTCACATGCAGGAAATTACGAATCGCTAAGTGGCAAATGGAAAGCACAAATGCGTTGATGGAAAAGAAGAGAAAATAAAGCAGATAAATGTGTAGGGGAGGGAATGGATTTCGTGCAATGACCCATTTGTATTTTCATTCGTATCTTTTTTTCTTCTTTTTGAAAAACAGCTTCGTGTAAAATGTCTCTTATTTTATCGACTACAAAAATTGATTGATTTACTTATAAATAATTACACTGCATAAACACACATATATTTATACATATATATATACAATTATTATACGATTTTCAATAAAAATTAGCAATATTTCCGTTATATTATTTTTATAGAAAAATTGTTTAATTAATATGGTTATTATTACACGTCTATTATAAAAAATTTTTATAAAATATTTTTCAACTTAAACAATAGTTTATTATAAACTATATATATCATTAATACGGATAAGATACCACTATATTTCACTTTACAAAGGAATAATTTAAGAGATTTCCTTATTATTATAACAAATAGCAAAACCTTTATCTGATTAATTAATAATATTGAGTTATAATTTTCGAATAATATTGAAATATACATATGCTTGATTAAAACACTATACTATATTAATATTGTTGTATCAAGAATAGTGCCATTTTTTTTATTGATACGCAATTGCATAAGTGTTACTTATTAATATTGTAAACAAATACCAATTCATGCATACAATTTCAATTTTACAGAAAATACAGAGACACGTAATTCAAATTTTGTCCATGTTATAACAATTATTGGTTATGAAGAGAAACTATATATGCAAATGGTATATAAATATATATATATATATATATATATATATATATATATATAAATATACATATATACCTATATAGAATGTATAAACACAAAGACACGTGAACAATATTATAAGTACGTATAGTAGCTTACCGTTCACAATATTGAATAACACTGTCTATTATTTACACACTCAATGCTAACAATAATAATATTGTTTACAATAAATTGTATAATAATTGAACTAGAAAGGAGATACTCTTATACTAATAAATATTTATTTTATATATATATAAGTCCAATACAAATTAGGAATGACAATGTATCTATGATTGTTTACCTCGGAAACTCAGGAAAAAAAGATATTTAAAGTTTATGAATTTATTCAAATTCCAATCCAAATTGTTAATTAAAATATTGTACGGTAAAGCGAAAAATTGCCTATTTATACCAAGTGCTTGGACCTTATATAATCTATCTAAAGCGAATTAAAATATTAATTGCGATGAAACGAATGACTACTGCTGAATGAATTTATACTTATGAAGTAAAAGGACAATTGAGCTTTCGCATGTACATATATACTCTGTTCAATATTCGAAGATAAGTGGATTATTAAGGCTTTATAAATAATTACAATGTTCTCTTATAAGAGTGAATAGAGCCGGATGATAGGACAAGCATGCCTCATTCTACACACACATATATATATATTATTGCCAATTTTTTTTCTAAAAGAACTATAGAAAACTGCTTGAGCCAAATTTTTAGACCCCTAGAGGCCTCTGGCTTTGAGATCAAATTTTTCAAAGTTTCATAAATCGCTAAAATTAGGCTATTTTTAGAAATCTCTCATGAGCTCGGTTTTTAATATTTTTTAACAAACTCAACGTAGATCGCTTCATTTTTTTATCATTTATCAATAAACGTGGTTTAGATTTGCATAAAAATCATATAGGCTATTCTTCAATGCTAAATAGAAATTCAAAATTTTGCATATTTTCAGGTGTTTTTGAATACTTACCATTTCTCTTGGTTTGGAGATTTTAAGACTTTATAAGCATGGAAAGTTTCCTCTGTTCAGTTGGTTTTTGCCCATTTTTCTCTTTAAACTGAGATAAAAAAATACCCATTGATATGACCCTGCTTTTTAAACTATAAAGCCCTTTAAAAACACTATTTCGACTTCGATATTTTCGTTATTTATATAGCTACATATCTCATAATTATACGTAAAATTTCATTCAAACTAATAATATTACTTTTGAATTTTTAGTATTACTAAATATTAAATAATGTAACAACAATTCTAAAGAATGTTGAGGATCAGTGAGAAATGTTAAGAATTGCAGCTGTGTATAGATGCAGGTAATACGCAAAGGTAATTATGACCTGACAAAATAGTTACATTTTCGCATTTTTTAAGTATATTATTTAAATTTTTTTCTAAATATTAAATGAAAGGTTACGATTAATTTTCTATTCTATTATTCTATTTCATATTTTACGCATAATTAATAACTACACTTTTTTTAATTTAAATTAATAATTATACATATATTAATTAAAATAGTATAAAATAGTACTAATTAAGCTTTCAATGTTTTAGTTTAAATTATAAGAATAATACAATTAATAATTTGTTTCATATTAATTAATAATTATGTTTTCACCTCGACGGTCTAAAAAGTATACTTTATTGACCCCTTTACAGGGAGTAAACATTAATTTTATACCCTAGGTAAATTTACTTTATTCCTTTTAAATTTACTTTATTGGCCGCTAAATTTACTTTGTTTCCTATTAATTTTATTTCTTTTGTCAAAAAAATTTCTATTTTGTATTTCACTGGCCTGCCTCATATATATTTATATATATATTCACTGAGAGAAGTAATTCTTTAATTCAAATCCGGTGCATTTAATACAAATACACAGGGATTTGATTTTCAATTAAATGAATATTTCTTTATAGTTAAGTCATGGATTCTTTGTTTGTACGAAATATTTTTTTCAATACCGATACATGTGTTTATCCGACTGTGTCAGATTGTATACTTATATTTTCGAATAGATCTAGTAAATTAATTACTTAACAATAATAAATAAAAGATACTAAGAATTATTAAAGAAATATATAATATAGATACGTTTTCCTAAAAGATAATACATTAATATAATACGCATTGATCGTCCGTTCGCGGAACGACAACACTATATTTGTTTTTATTTTAACGCACGAAAGCAATATAGAAAATACGAATTCGCGGAAAAAGTGAAGGATCGGCGAGTATTGTTTACAATCGTGCATGCATTTGACGAACTCCGCGTATCGGTATACTCTTTACTCTATCTTGCGTAAACTCCAAAAGTTAATGAAAAGGAAACGAGCAAGCGAAAAAGAACGACGGAACGTGAACACTAGACCTGATTAGCGAACTACCGTCTGCGATACGGAGCATTGCCGATTAGGCCTTTACTCCTTATCGGTTACTTGTCTCCTTCTTATACACTTTCGAACTCGCGTGGCGATGCCCTATATATGTGTGTGTGTTTGAAAGCTAATTGACATGCGTAAGAAGGATACATTGGCTTCACCATATGTCAAGGTTACCGAGTTCAAAGTCACGCGGTGAGAAGCTTTAGATTGGTCGCATTCGTGATTATATAAGGTATGGTTTCAAAGGATGAGGTGACAAGAGCTTTAATGTTCCGAGAGAATGAACCATTTTCTGCAATTTATGAGGTATTATTATTGTTGCGAAACTACGGTGACATTATAATTTTTATGGGTGTACTTTTAACGACCGCTTGTAGACCCTTGTGTTATTTTTGAAACGTGTTCAAATATTGATAAGAAAACACAATTCACACGTAAGTTACATAAAATGTTTGCATTATAGCTTAAATGTTTTATTATAGCTGTAATTTTCTTCATAACGGTATGCTGCATTTGCAATATGTAACTGAAGAATCTTACATGTTACATTAAAGCTAATTAGAATTGAATTTTACTTACACACTTTACTATTTATCGTCTTTTAACAAAGTTAAACGTAAAGTGACATAAGTACAAATTTTATGTTGCCTTTGATTAGTTATTATTGCACGTTTTTGTTAAAAATATATATTTGGGAATACTAATAGTTTCACAAAATGATTTGAAGGAAGAAACGATTTAAATTTAATAAAAATTGTTTACTCGATAACATAATACGATAAATGCTTATGATACAGTTACAAGATCATTTTAAATTTAGTGGAAAAAATCATACACGTACATTATAGTTATTTTAAGGCACATCAGCATGTCTTTAATTTATATGAGTGACTAAGTATAATTACAGTAATCAACAATGCAACTATTAAAGTTTGAAAGGTCATTAAGACTACCGTCATATAACCTTCGATGTAAAATTTTAACAGCTTTATTATTTAATTACAGAATGATGTCATAACGACCATAAAATTTTATTAATTTTTCATATACGTACTTTAACAATGCTATATACTCATATAGAAATATTTGCGAATATATCCATTGACGAGAATTAAAGTTGTAAATACAAAAATATTTAACTATAAATAAATAGAAATAAAATTCATACTTTTACGTATTATTGGTAGCTATAATTTATATAGTTAAATGACAACTAAATATATCTAAGAAAATGGAATTTATAATTACATATTATTAGATTATTTATCTTTACAATAATTATAAATAACATTATTTTAATAGCATTAAAAATTAACGAATTTTAAATGTTAACTAAAAATAACTGTGTTTATTTATAATTGTAATGTTTTATTACAATGTACACATGCAAGATCGCATATATTACATAATTTAAGAGTGTAATAAAGAAGTAGTGTCAATAAAGAATAAGGAGCTTAATGTACTAATTGAATTTGTTTTTCTTTTTACGTATCACTTTTTATATCTTGTTTAATATAATTACTGTAAATTTAATCGGAAACTCTGGGAGCGAAAAATAATTAAGTTTCTCGACTTCCACGCGAGCGATAATCTCTGGGTTTAACACGTTTTCAAAATGTGAAAATTATATCGCGTAACCGCATCTTAATCCACGCCTAATTTTACGACGATAATTTTCTCACTTGAGAAACGCGTACACTCACAAGTACCACTCTTTGGGCTCTATTTGCGACGTAAACACATGGGATTTAAAGTACCACGACTTACGTTGGTTTCACCTAAGAAGCCAAGCGTCGGAGGAAATCCTCTGAGTCGAACTTTGCGTTGGGACTGCAGAATCCTCGTGCATTTCTTCGTTCCTTCCTTACCGTCTCTTTCTCTCTCCGTCCTTTGCTATTCACCTTTCCGTACTTTCACGTAGACACTACAAGTTTGTCCGAATGAAAAAGATACAATGATAAATGGGAAACGAAAGAACGAGAAAAAATTGTATGGTATACAAGGTAAAGCAAACCAAACTAAGGGAAGGGAATAAAAAATAAAAGAAAATGTGGAAAAAGAATAAGTAAAAAGGATATTCGAGTGGAGAGAAGAGCGAAGGAGCAAAAGCAAAGATCATCTAAGCGTGAGGTGGTTATGTCTTTCTGCGTAATATATCTCTCTCTCTCTTCTATTCTTTGGAAGATACTTTGACTCCATCTTTTCGAGGTCCTTTTCACTTTCGCTCGGTATGTCGTTTTCGCACTATTGCCCTCTCTTTCTTCAGATCGACAAGTTGTTCCGACGGGAGTACTCCCTCGTTAAGATACCACGGAAACTTACGGGAAACTTGCCGATACTTCATGCTCTTCCGCATCCCGCGTGGATACTTGAAACTAGGGGCGGCAACGTAAACCAGCTTTGAAGGCCTCGTCAAGAGCTGCTCCGGTGCGCACATATATATCGAAGATCGGAGGAGGGATTTTTGTGGTATCTTGGTACACCGCTTCTGTACTTGAGCTGAAAAATCCCTCACGCGTAGACGAGAGATTCTCTAAGGCTGGAATCTGTGTGCCTGTTACACCCAAGTAGTACGGTATAAATGAGATTCAATTTCAAAGTTAATGAGGACTACCTCAGGCTCCGCTACCCAGTTATGACCTTTATGCATATTGATTATCAGAACAATGTACCAGAACTTTTTATCAACTTCACTTTTCTTTTTCGACTTTTTAAATCAGCGCATCTGCGATAGAATTTATTAACAAAGTTTCTTCCGCCTCGTACAAGTCTTTATTTTTTATCCAAATTAGTAAATAAAAAAAATCAACTTTTAATTAGCAATTCTTCGTATAATGTTATTATGACAATTTTGATGAAATAAAGTATAGAAATAATCATACAATGCTTTACTTTCGGTTTTCACCTCACGAGGAGAGGACACAGCCTTTGGAAAACGAATTTATTTGAACTGTGGAATACGATTGTAAAAAATTTGTATAAATACCTTAAACTCTTTAAAATATACACTTGATCAAAAAATTGACAAAGAAATAAGATATAAAAATGTAATCATTTGTATAAAAAATAAAGTAAGTTTGTAATTATTTTTCAATTAAACATATATTGCGAACAGTTTAAGCTATTCAAACAAACCAAAATTCAAGTTGTAGCTCCCGATGCTAGCCTTCTTCTTGTTTATAGATAATAGCTACAGATTTAATAAAACTTTAATTATAATAATTGTAAAGTTCTTTTTCCCTATATTTTTTATAAATATCGAATATCTTTATCCCTAGATCTCATACGCAAGACCCAAAGGCTATATCTTTTTCTGGATAGTGTACAGATAAATAATTACAAGTGATGTAATAGAATCTATATAACATACAAGTCACTGAATTTTATACGTATTCACTGAAACCCTACGAGCATCAACTATACTTGCGTCTTATGCTTTTTATATTTATATGGATTTGTTTCTTAAAACAAAGCACAAAGTTTAAAAATTGCCATTATTTTTAACAGAAAATAGCAACGATCCAAAATTCTTAAAGGAATCAGATGTAGAGTGAGCGAGTTTTCATGTTATCCGCAGAATATATACAACACACGATTTTCGCGTGCGACGAAACAGAGGGTACATGCTCGAGTCTCTCTCTCTCTCTCCCAGCAGGTCACCACTGCATTTCTGTATATTCGACGCTATGTGTATATATCTCGAGGGAATATAGCTACCAGTTCTCCATCCTCTCCCTCTCTTTCTCTCTTCAGTTTCCTTGAACGTCGGGCTCACGTAACGTAATAACATAATACCCGTCCGTCCGTAGAACACGAACTGGCCGGGGGGATAGTTAGCCAATATGGCCAGCAGCCGTCTACACGTTGCCGCACGCGGAACCCCCGGAGAAGGAGGAACGGAGGGAACGGAAAACGAGTCGCCTGCATCCACCCGAGATGGCCATCGTTGACTCGATCTTATATCAACCTTTTGTAATTTCGATAAGACAAAGACAAGACGAAGTGAAACCTAAGCGAAAGATAAAATCTTTGCAAAATTCTGAGCGGGCTTTGCATATCACTTATTGCCTAGATTTTTATTTTCCATTTTCCATTTTCGGCGTGATAAGAAGATGTTAGAATCAGTTAACAATCACGCACTGCTTAAAATTAATCTGACGCTTTTCACTGGATCATTTTTGTACATATGACTACTACTTATTTTCGGCGATTGTTATAATTATTTTTTTATTCATAAATTACTTTTAAATCGAATTAAACTATTAATATAAATATATGCATATTAAATTTATTTCGCGAAAACAGTTTTAAAGTAGAAAATTGTATACTGTTACATTACTGGCAAAATATCAGTAGTCAGCGTCAAAGTTTAGTCAGACAAGTGCACGTACGTTCTTCTTCTTAATTATAACACTGATAACTGTCTTCAGTTTATGAATATACAGGTTTTGTTTTTTTATACATGGTATATATCTTCTATTTTGTGCAATAGGATAGAAGTGTGATTTTTTTAACATTTTTAACGATAAAGGCCTTAAATAGTAAACAATAAAAAAAGGTCGAATTTGTAAAGAATAAAACGTTCACTGATTTATCGAATTAAATAATTCTTTAGTTAATAATGTAATAAAGAAACGGAAACTTTTTACTTTCAGATTTTATACATTTATGTCTTTTTAAATTATGTGGTCGAGGAAACGTTTCCTATAACGGGTTGAAAACACCTATGCGCGTTGGCATCGTCCTTTATATTTTTAGGAGTAAGTCGTTGGCAACAGAAATCTTACATAAAACCTTGATAGCCTCTTCAAAAGCTCTCAGAACGTATCTTTATCACTTTTTTATACATAATCCGTAAAAACGTAAGCCAACATTAATTCCTGATATATTTTTGAAGTAAAATAGTCAGCTGTTTGACTAATTCACAATCTTAACCTGTAGACTAATTAAATTAAATGCGTATTGCTGAAATATTTAAATGTTATACCAGTCAATCATCGAATAAAAGAAGGGTGCATACAAAAAGAGAATTGAAATTGATAAATAAATTCAAAATTATTATACGTGTGTATACATGTGTAAGTAACCGTAAATAACACGTATTTCTGTGTAAATTTATACATCGGTTTAAAACACTTTGGCAAACACGTAATCATCCTACTAATGGTTTATCAATAAACTTCTAAAATAAATGATGAGTGTACGTTTATTTAGATTTAATAGAGTTAAGATAAACATTGATTCCTACTTCGTAAGTAAGTAGTTAGTAGAATATTCATTGTATATTTTAGTTTGAATAAGAACATTACACAGTGTACGTGTGTCTAGGGAGTTATAGATTTCGAAAGTCGACGGAGTCGTTAGATAATGAAAAACGGCTAGAAAAGAGATAACCAGTCATACGAATGATACTTTTATTTATTTTTTACGTTCAGGATGTTTTTTAACGGTACACGTCACTGTGGTCCGTGTGGTACCTCCTCCTCTCCTTCACCGTTCTCGATCTCTTTTCTTCTTTTTGTAGAATTTCCGGAGTCTTTGTCACTATCAAACAATGTCTTTTTCTCATGTCTGTCCTTGCCTTCCGAGAATGTCTATATATCCGCCCACCTTCTACCACCTATTACTTGTTCTCCTAGAGTTCGTACGCGAAGCTCGCTTTCTTACCTCGTTTTCTTCCTCCCTCATCTCTAGAGAGAGTGTGAGAAAGAGAAAGAGTGAGACGGAGAGTTGCACTCCTCTCACTCTATTACTTTCTTATTTTCCTGTGCCTTGTTCTACCACCTTTTTTCGGGTTGAAAGTACATAACGAAGAGCAGCATGTCTTTCTCTTATTGTAACGCATTCGTTTCGCTTTCCGTAGCTCTTTTTTCTGGTTACCTTCTCTCACTGTCTTACTCCTCTCGTACCGTTAGGGCAGCAATGAATAAACACTTTTTCAGAAATATTCGCGAATAAAATCAGCAGAGACTGACAACGAGGAGACTTGCTCGCATTTTTTATTTATGATACACATAAACGCTGTAGGGAGAATTTAAAAGGTAGCTTTTAGTTAAGTGAAATTAGTCCTTCGAGAAAAAAATATGGTGGAATTTACTCGGAACTTCCATTAGGAAATTTTTTTCTATTTTTGACATTTGCATTTGCTAGTTATACTTCCATCAAATTGATATAATTATATTAATATTTATGAATTTATAGTAGTAATACTCGATGTCGTTTTAAATTGTAATTATATACGTAATTATATCGCATTTTTAAATTCTTTTTATAGTTATATCCACAGAATTGACTTTGATCATTTTTTCTGATTTACTACGTTATTCGTTGAAAATTCGGAAAAAATACTTAATTTAACGTTTTAAAATGTTTTTTTTATTCTACGCAGGTTACTTAGGGCGTTACAAATCGAATCGAAGTAACGTAAAGTTTTGTTAAAACTTTACTTTTTTATTTTAAAAGCCAGATATACAGTGCAGGGGAATAATTGATAAAATATAATCCAAACTTTTAAAAAACCTTTCAACGACTTGGAAATTACATCCATCCTCTTCAAAGAATAATTTATTGTTGTTTAATTTAATTGTAGCAATTTTTATGAACAAGAGTATTGAGAGAGATATAAAATAATATTACGGTATTTTATTTATTATATTCCATAATATAGTAAAATCAATGAGTACTATTGTTGTATACACTAAAAAATTAAGTTAATTAATACAATTTTTATTAAATGTTTTTTAATGTGGAGTGAATAGTTATAACTTAAAATAATCAAAGTGGACAGGCACCGTACGCGCGCGCGTTTATATGTATACGTTGTAGGAAAAGTTGGGTATAGACAGTGGAATAGTTAGATCGTCGCGAAATAGAAACAACCAAATAGTTTCGGAATGTAGGGGCTAATAGGTAGTCCGTCGATGACAAACAGTCAAACAGAAGACAGCGGTAACCTTGGTTGATCAAAGAGTTAGGGAGGATTGCTAAGGAACGGGCTGGTCGGGGTTAAGCAAGTCGGACGTCGAGGAACGAAGAGACGGAGGAGGAGAACCGCTGGTGGTTTACTAAGGTCGCTTGGGTACAGGATGGTGGCGTTCGAGGGTGATCCTCGGAATTATATATACTCAGTGCTCAAAGGATGTATCGATACGCTATTAGAGCGTAGTTGCCGCATGGATCGAGATAGTCCGTTCTTCCGCAGGAATGGCCATCTCTTGATATAATGCGATTGCCTTTCTCCCAATGTGATATCCGACGATAATTAACGAGGAGCCGCATCCCGCGTATTTTGATGGATTGCCAGGGATAAGTTGAGCGGTGGAGGTTGCTTACGCGTGCCGGTATCAGACGACGTAATTGCACTGTTTGGTCATGATTACTAGTCTCGTCCAATCAGACTGAGCGCCACGGAAAGACAGAGAGGCATGGCGAAACGATAGAGATGGAACTCAAAGGCATTTCCTATTAGACTTAGCCAGTTTGCTGTTTCGCTCCTGTTGTACACTATCGTAAAATTTAATTAGAATTCACTAAAATACAGTTGATTACTCAAACTGATTAGCTTCTAATAATGCCTTCTCTTTTTTTCAAAATTACATGATTTTTACAGAGTTTCTTAAATTATATAGTATTATTTAATTATAATACAAAATGTTATATTTCGAAAAATATTATTAATTTCTGATTGAAACGTATAGCTAGATAAAAAAACTTAATGTATTTGTGTAAAAAAAAAAGTACACACTATGTGAAAAATGTAATAAAAAATTTATTAAAATAGAAAAATAAAGGCCATTTTGTGCAATTTGCAATTAATATTATTAATCTTCTTTTTCAAATATTACAAGAATTTTTCTTCATTGTAACAAAATTATGTACAATGATATTAAATTAAAAATATAATCTTATTTATACTTTTCTTTAAATTTTTTAAAAACATTTTCATCCAAAAATACTATACTAAAGTTATTATATTGAACACATAATTATCAATGAATTGACAGCGATTTTTGTTCACAATAAGAAAATTCTGTTCAATAAGATTGAATTTTTCGCAACTGACATAAAAAACTTTTGATGATATCAATTAAAAACATAAAAATTTATCTTTTTTTGTTTTTCTTTGGATTGTCTAAAAACATTTTCTTCCAATAATATGGTTAGTTCCTACATTAGGTTACGTTATAAGTAAACACAATTTTAATACAAATTACATTTTAGATTACAATTTTTTTGTCAAAATCTAATTCATAAATGACTATGAAATTTTTACAGCATAATGCTATTATTATGTTCTATTTCTACAATTTTTCAACATATTTAATTAATTATTTTTTGAGATAAAAGCAATCAAACATTTTGTACAAAAATATATAAAGCTTAATAACTCAAGTAATTTAACTATTTTGAGCTGAAAAACAATAGGGATCAAAACTACTAAAAAGAGTATTCTTTTCCAAAATTTCAATTATATTGAATGCTTCTTATTCCCGAAAACGTTCGACATAAAAACCCCAATTTTTTCATATTTTTATTTTTTCAATGAAAACTAGCGGCAGGGGTCTGTTTCTGCACACAGGAATTAAACACATAATGTTTGTGCACAAAAATTCTGCACTTTACTTTTATGCACGGTGCACAAATATTTTACAAAATAATTTAAATTAATAAAAATAATCGTTTATTTTGAGCACATAAAAATTGTGCACATAAAAATTGTGCACATTAAAATTGTACACATAAATATTTTTTTACTCTTATTTTGATGTGCATAATATTTACGTGTACAATTTTTATGTGCACAAAATAAACGATTATTTTTATTAATTTAAATTATTTTGTAAAATATTTGTGCACCGTGCATAAAAGTAAAGTGCAGAATTTTTGTGCACAAACATTATGTGTTTAATTCCTGTGTGCAGAAACAGACCCCTGCCAAACTAGCCGATATAATTACTTGAAATTTTTACTTTTTTAATAAAATAATTAAAAAAAATGATTTTTTTTTAAAAAACAAAAATAATAGAGATTATTTGTGAATCCAGAATCGAGCAGATAGATTTTTTTATTCTCTATAAAGTACATTTGGTCTAATTAAAAAAAATTAATAATATTATCAAAATTTTTCAAAAATTAATTTTAAAAACCGAAAATTGTTTTTAAAACAAAAACTATTTTGAGTATAAATAAACAGTCTTTTCCTGAATTCGGAAAGCAAACTACACATGCATACTGATCGATATTGACCGAGTACACATACTCACACACACGCACACGCACACGCGCATACGCACACGCACACACATCCATACAGACATATTCTAAAAACACATGATTTCGACTCCTGACATGTTAAAATATACTTATAACATGTTTTCAGCGAGTCGAGAAATTTTACTATTACAAAACTTTCTCTATGAGGAAGCAAAACTAATTACTTTTTCGATAATTAATGTCGTTCTATTAGATAATAAACTAATTTTTATTTAAAATACTTTAATACTCTCTTTGTATATATTTATTTGCCGAACTTTTATATCCTAACATTACCATTAACGAATATTAAAATATAAACTATTTAACATCAAATTTTAATTAACTTTTAAAAAAAGTATGTTAATATACTATACTTAAGAATATTTTTAGGATCAATATATTGCTGTTGTGTTTATAGAAATACTATTTTTATTATTTAGATGCAAGCAACCAAACAAAGAAGCACAAAATAATGAATGAAACATTACAAAAAAATCATATTTTTTATTCTACAATTAAATAATCCAAGATATATATTTAAATTTATTTAACATGAAACTTAAATATTCAATTGATGTTACATTCCCAATGTTAAATATTTCATTGGAAATATTATATTTAGAAGCGAATAAAATTTTCATCCGGGTTTCTGACTTTCTAAAACTTTACATTCGATTTGGCAAGTGTTATATATTTATATTGGTTGGGATGAATCGTTGATTTTAGTGCAAAGTAATCGATATTTATGCGTAATGGAAAATAGCAGTTTGATATAAGATAACTTAACATGTAACAATCACATTCACGTCGTGTAACATCAACATATTTGTATACATTGCCATATACAAATATCTGGGGATAAGTGGTCTGCACAACGTTGCAAAGTTAAATGCATAAGCTTCAAGAGTATCGAGTCTGTTATCTTTCTAAGAAATGATAATAAACCACTGCATCTAGCTCGATTTCGCAACGTAGGATCAGATTACTCGTCAGAGACGATAGGTAGTAGATTAAACTGTACTAATAGAGGGAATCTTGCCCCTGTCGATCATCCCGCCCAAAAATGTCATCTGCGGAGAATCAACCGAAAGAAGTTCGGCTTATATTACGAGTAATACCGAAAAAATAGATCTTCTTTTCACTAACGATCATCTATAGCAATGTCACTTGTGAGACATTTTATGTTAGAACGAATTATGTAATTTGTGTAATTACAATACAAATCTAAAAAGTTGCACCTAAAAATTATATAAGTAATTCATCTTCTTTGTATCTCCAATCGAGAAGCTAAATTATTTTTTATTTAATCGTTTCTTACCATATGTATACCATACTTTAATCCAAAATACCTTAAAATAGATTAAGAAAATGTATTATTAATTCTGATTGCATTTAAATTTGTTTATTGCATTTGCATAGTGTATACACATTATCATTAGTTTTGTAATGCCTAAAATATATATTTCGCAGTGCAGTGTAATGTAAAATACAGTATAATGTCGCGGCGCGGCGTATCTAAAAGCGCAATCAGCGGTCTGTTCATTCTTTCATTACGGTTAAACGTTCAAAGCGCAGTAAAATGAAAAAGGAAATGCAAGAGTTACCGTATCTGCAAATAAATGCACTAGAAAACGGAATTCAGTAAAAAGGAAAAAACAGGTAGAAGCAGATAAAAGACAAAAAGACACACAGAGAGAGAGAGAGAGAGAGAGAGAGAGAGAGAGAGAGAGGGAGAAGGAGAGTCAAGAATGAAGAAGAAAAGGAGCAAGAAGAAGGGGGAGGAGGAGGGGGAGAGAAAAACGGCTCGGAAGCGAAGAAATAAACAAAACAGTGGAAAGCATACAGAGAAAGTAGGGAATCGAGGTTCGCACGAAGGTAAAGAGGCATCGCACGGATGCAGGATCGTAGGGTGCAGTTGAAGTCGGCCAGCCGTTTACTTGCATTTCGGTGCCTGCTCGCTCGCTCGCTCGCTCGTTCTCGGTTAATTAAGAAAAACGGCTTTCGCGGCTTCGTGGCCCTGGGAATTTAATTAAATCAACGCGCGATAAATTAAAAGACGCTTCCTCTCTCGTACTCTTCTTTCGGCTCCGTTGGCCAAAACTTACCAGCTAGCTTCTCTCGCTCCGTCGCTCTTTCTCTCGCTCCGTCGCTCTTTCTCTCGCTCCCTCGCTCCCTCGCTCTCTACCTCCCTCTTGAGCGTGATGTGTCGCGCGTAAAACAACGTTCAACGCCGATTCTCGCGCTTGCTTTTCGACTCTTCTCTGGCCGCGCTGCGCCCACGGCTACCTTCTTCTTCTTCTTCTTCTTCTGCGTTGGCTTCTTTGAGTGGAAAAGTTTACTACCGCTCCAGAAAGTGGGGACTTTGTAGCGAATTAAGGTATAATTAAGAAATTAGGAAGGTAAGGGCCTTCAAAGGATATAATGAGATAAATCCAGGCGCGTTTGTAATGTCGGTTTAATTAATAAGGCTCGCGCGTATTACGAATAATCTGTTTAACTGTCATATAGCTTGTTAACTTATTTTTTAGGATCTGCTTGTTAGTACGCTACCATTCAGCGAAATTTTCATGTTATTCCCTCCAGGGCTAATGGAAAATTAATTTAACGTTAAATCAAAAATTTAATGCACGCGTCAACTCGAATATTATGTATCTTTAATCATACACGCAATTCTTGTTTAATCGAAACAAAGATCTACATAATTATAAAATTATTTAATACACTAATTCCAATCGTACATTGTTTTATTGTTTGCTTTAATAAATTCGCATACTCTTTCCCGAATGCCGTACGTTTGTTAACTATCAATAAAACAGAACGAAAATTAACTTTTTATTATTAAATATATATTTACGTTAAACGTAGTAACTCTGACATATTACGAGTTCCTGCAATAAATTTAACAATGCGAATGTTACACATTTGTTATATTAAAAAAGTTAAACTATTTGCGAAAATGCAATAATTACTACTAAATAATAGATAAGAGGTATTTATTCGAATGTAGTCCAGTGAAATGTTCTTATTGATATAATTAAGCAAGTTTTTAACAAGTTTACTATAACATTTCATATTTTCTGTGCTTTGAAGTTTACTCTGTTGTACACTGAGAGTATACTGTGTTCTTATTTTTGTTGATTTTATTTTGATTTTACTTTTATTAGAATTGAAAATTACATGTACTCGGACACAACAGATGCATGTTATAGAAATACATCCTAGAAGCTCATATTACGAAATACAAATTATATTTAGTATAAAATACTGACTTTTCTGAAAGAATTTTTTAAAACAAAAATAAATGAAAAAGTTTGTTCCAAGTTTCACGGTAGTATTGCACATGCTAACGGAAAAAATGTGAACTAAGTATACACATTTTAACCTCAAAAGGAAATATACATTTATGAAATTTCTTTTAAATACGCAAGTGTTTATTATATAGGTTTAAGTACCATTTTATATAAATGCTGTTTTTTGCAACTATATTTCTAGGCAATTAAAATTATAAAATGAATAATACTTCAGCTAAATTGTCTTAGTACTAAGAGGACGTAAACCCCAAAAAAAAACAAAAAAATAATTTATTTTTTATTACACGAGGAACTTAACTTATTGGAAAAAACGTTCTTTAACGACGATGTATAATTTTCTTTGAAGATATTCTGTGATTTTTTTCAAATTTTTATATTAATAAATTAGCAAGATTTTAGAGTAGCTGTGAATCATTGTTTTATAGTATATATTACCTACCAAAAATGGCTATTTTCATATAATCAATTAATAACTAATTATTTTGTAAAAAATCTCTCTATCACACTATTTAATTTGTTTTAAACAGTATTTGTAATTTTTTAAAATTTTTCTTACAATTAGGTTTTAAAATTTTTGGGATTTTCTAAGTAGATCTCAGCAATTCGGGTATCACATCCTCTTAATTGTAGTTCGCAGTATGTGTTTGTTCAAATTCTAAAAAATAGTACATTGCGATACAAACGTGCAAAGTTGGTGATTCTCGCTCGAGTTGGATGTTCAGGCCTATCGATCAAACGAATGGGGCAAAAAGAGATAAGTGAGAGTTACCTGTCAGTTCGCAAAACATTAGTTATAGTTTTTCTAATAAGCTGCGCAAAATTCGATTTTGCAAACGCATATGAGTGTGGGAAATAAAATATTTGCTGCACGGAGTTAGCAAAAAACGGTAGATATAGCCCATAAAAGGTCAGAAGAGAGTAGATATTTTCTGGTGATTACCTAAACGCATAAAAAAAAGTTTTCTTTTGATTGAGTAAGGAATGCAATCAGATTACCCCACATCGTTTGCGATTGTAGATATACATTAATTTAGAGACAGAGAGAGGGAGAGGGGCGGGGCGCAAAAGAGTGGGAGAGAGAGAGAGAGAGCGAGTGAGTGAATAGCGAGTAAAGAAGGATCGCGTCATCTTTGGTGGGAGAAGATCGGCGCAGCCAGATATCTCTTGGAAATTCGCGGCATCGGAAATTCCTGAACGTTCCGAGAGTTGCAGGGTTAGGGTGCCTCGGGGACTCCTTTGTATGACTGGCGGGCGTAAGACGCTACAGCGCGGAAAGAAGGAATCCGACGGAGAATTAAGAGACGGTGAAAGGCAGCTAGAGTAAAAAGGCGGCTACGAGAGGAGAAAGAGAGCCGGGTCGGAACTCGTTCTGCAGATTTAGTAGATCAATCACACGGGGGATATGCAAAGTAGCCCGCGCCTTCACGGATCCGAGCAGCCCTCACCCATCGCATTCCCTCTCACCTCATCAGCCTTTTCTCTCGAGCGGCCCTTTCTGCCACCCCACGAGCGCGCGATTCTTTCCAATTCCGAGGCTCAGTCGCAGTGGCAGCCATTGGCGCCTTATATCCCGGACTCCTTTCTCTCTACCCGGAAATTTTTTTACCCCACTGACGTTTCTCGGTCGATCGCTATCTTTCTCAGGCTTCTGTACACTTCGGGCGACAATTTCTGCAGAAATCTGCGGAAGGAACGACGGCTTGGTTTTTTATTGGCGTTTCTCGAGACTTCTCTCTCCCTCCCCCTCCCCCCCCTCTCTCTCTCTCTCTCTCTCTTACTCACTCACTCTTCCGTCCTTTCTCTCGCGGAATCGGCTCGAGATTACGGAACCTCGCCAGATTGCTTGTGTTACGTAACTTACCGTTCTCGGCGAATCAACACCGGCTTTGACTCACGATAAATGGCATTTTAGATGCTTGTATTCGCCAAAATATCGGGAAAAGAATCAGTTCAATTGTAATCGGTGAAACGTTAGCTACTTTACTTATAATAGAACTAACGTTCGATATAATTCTGCACGCATAAACTTTTTTCAATCTCATCCAATTTTACTATTTTGCAATTGAAGTTGAAAATTACATCACTTCTCGTTTGTAGAATTTCAGAACTAAGAATGTTATTTCTACATAAACTTATCGTCCGTATATATTAATAGTAGAGTATTAAAATTGAACTTATGTTCTCATTCAACTTACGTGCATTTTGCTCATATAAACTGATAAATTAATGTTGAAATAATCAAATTAAGCGGCATTAGAGTCGCTTATAATAATTTATGTACTGAAATTTATTAATTAAATTAGTAACATTACTTAAACAGGCTAATAATCTTAAAATCTAAAGTAAATGATAATTATTATTATATGATTACTGTTATATGCATTATTTAAAATTTGACTAATCACTATAGTAAAGTGTATTTGATTATTTTATTTACTCTGTCTGGACATAAATATAGAATGTTATATTTATTTGTTTGTTTTTTTCAAAATTATTAGACATATTCATTTCTTTTACAATGTCTAAAATGTTTATGTTTACAGGATTATTTATCATCATTTTATTACTGTTGATAAAAAATCGTTCCACTCACTGTAGATGTTAATTTTTAATAACAAATTGCAAATATATTTATTTTTATTTTTGATAGCAGTCCCTATAATAAGAATTGACAATGTTATTTTTGAAGCTGAATTAATTAATCTATCAATTAGTATAATCAATACTAATGGCTGTCAATTTCGTTAAATAACATTATTATGTAACCTTTTAAGGTATAATAAGGAAAAATGGTTCAATTATCATAGTAATTATTTTTGCTGCTTTTAATCGTTCTTATTTATGCTTTAAATTGTAATTTGGTATTTGAGATATGCCAGATGGGTATAATGAATTGACTAAATATAGATAGATAATGTAGAAATGAATTATCATTTAGAATTTCTAGTAAATTGCACTGAACATTGAGTTTTTTTGAATTTCACTGTAAAATCGGAGCAGCCCGCACTCCTTAAAATTCCGTACTACGAAAAGCAGAATGTCAGGTTGGAGGCTCGCGCGTTGCGCTGTAAAACGTATTGGTCGTTCGTTCCGGGTGCTTCCAAAGACAAATCACGAGTAATAATGGAGACCTTTCACGCTCGATCGAATCGGGAGATCACGATTCGGCTTTTACATCGGTTCGGTTAACCTTTAGGCGGTACGCCCCGAGGCTATGCTGCGTCTCGATCGGGTGAAGGGAGGAGAACTAGGGGCGCTATTTGTCGAAGAAAAGCGTAATTCAGGAAGGAGGAACTAGCCGAGCAGAAATTAAGATAGGGCTGCTGGATACTGTTCTGGAGGAATTGATCTTCGCGCGGGAATAAAAAATGGCGACCGACTCCGTCGAATCGAGTTTCTCTTAACGTTGATGTGATTGTTGCACTTTATTCGGTGTAGAAGAGCAACGAGCCAACCATTTTCAAAGACGGCATCCATGTATATATATATAGATATACATATATATATATACTTATATATAGATATATTTTTTTTTACTTTTTTGCCTCTTCCTCGAGATGGGTTCGATTTCTAGTTATTTATTAAATAACAGTGTTTATATTGAGTCTTTTATTCTGCCAAAACAAAAAAGCTTTTAGGTATATGAAACTATTTCCATGCTCCCTATCGATCTACGTTCCTCATGCGATATGTATTTTATTCGAGTCTCCTTCCAAAAGTTTCAATTTGAAAATAAGAAATAAGCGTTTCAAACTTGAAATACAATATTCGTGTATAAATAAAAATAAACTGAATATTATATGATAAACTTTTACAAATCAAGGTACAAAGTTTTTATATACTAATAGAGGCTCCTAATAGCTTCGAGTAGCTTTCTTCTCAGTTTTACGAACTGAGATCTGATTTTTAAACGTAATACTCCGAATATAGCTTTTATAATTATAACATAATACTAAAAGTGTATCTAATACAAAGTTTATATCGCTCAGAATATTTTTAAAATAATTAATATCACATATTTTTAATTATATTTTACTTATGCTGAAATTTATTACCAATAAAATGTAAACATTTAGATTTAAAAATAATAAGTGCAACTGAACGAAATACTGAAAAGTACCTATTTATAAGTACAATCATAGTACTAACTTGGTTAAATTTTTTCACCTTCCAGCATAATGGCTCACCTTCTAAAAGTAGACAAATTAAAGAAGGACTGATCACCAAGTCGTTGTCATTAGAAAAGCTATGGGCAGTGCAGTATAGCCCCGCCATTAAAAGCGTCCCGACTGTACTCGGTGGTATCAGACACACCTGAATTGCGCGAGGGATTAGGCGAGGCTGATACATCGTCCAACGGCTACGACGAGCTTCCGCCTCGTCCACGTATTCGCGTGTCCTAGGAAGCGCGACACTCGCGCTAATCGTCTGGAATGTATATTGCTGTGTCCTGGTCAGTTATCGAGTGGCTCATCGTCGTCGATCTTGGCGCACCCTATCCCTATACCCGATTTAAGTCACCAGATGCCAACCCCGCACGACACCTGATTTTTAACGAAATTCACTGATCGAAAAGAAGTTACATATACTTAGTTTTCTTTATAAATTTTTGCGACTTATTATGGTTAAGTATTTTTTACTAATTTATAAGTAGAACAAATTTATAATTATAGTTGCTGCTTCGATATTTTTCTAAAATAACTTTTCAGAATTAAAAATATATTTGCTTTCTCACTCCAATTCTAAACATATACGATATCTAAATTAATAGATAAGTAAGAGTTAACAAACCTACAATTTTTAATTGTTTCGCATTATTATCCATTGAAAAGCACTAAAACATTATTACAATGCTTGCATGCATAAATTGACCGGTAGTTGAACTTTTAAATGCTGTTCATGCAAATGTGTCAGTTAAAAAACAAACAGGTGGAATACTTATTTGTAATGTTATTTCAGTGGCACTAATTGCTACTTTCTTTCGAGCTGCTGTAAATAAAATAAAATAAATAAAACTATAATCGCAGTGTTTGGTGATAGTTTTCTTTTAATTTAATGCTAAGTTCATGTATCAAAAAAAAAATGAGGCTATCAATATATCGATTGTATATAAAATTAATTTTTTTACATTATGATTCGTATTTGAAATTATTTTATACAAATTATGAAAAAATACTAATTTATAAGTTAAACCTAAAAGTTTCAAATATAAATTAGCGCATAAGATTGAATAGTTACGTTTCAAATACGACATTTTTTTATTTCCTTTACTGACAAAGTAGAATAATAAATATATAACATCTATACCATATAAAGAATCCTATCTTTCATTTACATTTCATTCATCTACACCAGAAGAAAAACATTTAAACCAGAAAAGCTAAAGCGTTTAAAAAATTGCCTCTTATTTATTTGAATGTAAAAAATTTGATTCGGTTCTTGTATATTTGAAAAATAATTCCAGGGTTAAATGATTTAAAATATTCTCGAAAGAAGGATAAAAAGAATGGAATGTGGAGGTGCTTACTTTATAGCACGATATGGTTCACAACTCGAACGCATATCCTGCGTGTTAAACGTATTCAATACCCGTGTTCGCGCGCAATCGTTCGCTTTCATCAGTGACCATAGTGGTCGCATTTAACCAACCATCCCGCATCCCTCGAATAGCGATGGAAAAAGAAGGCGCATCGACAGTACTGCTGTGCCGAGGGGTAGAGGGATGAACAGAAGGGAAACGCGTAGTATAACCTGAGGGGGTTGAGAGAGGAGTACAGGGTGTACAGGGCGAGGGAAGATGAGCTCGACTTGTTATTCGCGTGTAGACGGGGTAGGTGGGGGAGGTCGGTGCACCGCACACCTAGGCGATAGTACTCGGAAAGTACAGTGGCAGTAATGGTCTACTAAATCACATTATATTGTTTCTTGAGGAGGGGGCGGGTAACATCAACGCGCACGCGCGCAAGCGAGAAACCCGTCGGATAGATGGTAAAAGAGAGAGAGAGAGAGAGAGAGAGAGAGAGTGAGAGAGAGTGTTGGTGAGGGACGGCGTACGGAGGGGGGGGGGGAGGGAAAGAGAATGCGCTTCCATACTACTGCGGTATTCCTAGGGCTCCGATGCAAAGGATCCGAGAAATGAGTTCCCCTCCGGTTTCTCGTATATATGCGCATCGGCTATAGATGAGAATACCGTGTAAATGTAAATATCTATGGCTCTCTTCGCACCTGTGTTAATATCAAATTTTACACGATTCCAGAATTCAATTTTATTGATAGAGATAATAGAACAATATTTTATTTTACTACCACTTATTTCAATGATACTGGATTCTACATTTTCTCAGTTAGTTACGCGTTGTAAACATTTTATTTCCTTTTTGCGTCTCATTCTTCATTATCAATGTTAAAGCTAGAAAATAATTACCTGTTTTTCAGACCAAGTAAGATTACCAAAGAAATTTGAAACTCCCGTTTACTTTAAAATATAATGCAGAAAATGATATAGATAAAATTATTGAAGATAAAAGACAATAGATGGCTTGGTATAACAAGTTAAAAGCAACAGGATATACCCGTAAATATATACAAATTATTATTTATACGTATACATCCAGCTTCTTAATTTTAAACAAACGAATTTCCTGAAAGTAATGATTACAAAAGTATAAGTATTACGAAGTAGAAATATAATATTCCGGAAAGTTTTGGTTATATCTTGTTAATTATTTAGGGTAGGTCTTACCAAAAGATCAGGAAAAAGTGCTTTCAACGTCCGGAAAGTTTCGAGCCGAATCAAGGTTACTTCTTACTTCCTCGAGTGAGTCTCGGTCTAGATTTTCTCTCGGGTTGAAGCGAGTATATCAGCGAAAGCCAAGGCCAACGCAACGTGAGAGCGGAAAGGTTGTACCCACATCTGGGAAGAGAAATATATAGTGGGTAAACGAGAGAGGTAGGAACGTTCACTCTCCTCGCGAGTCCGAGTAGGAAAGTACGTGAGCTTGCGTCGCTCTTAATGGCTGGATGCTTCGCAGCTTCTGTGTACATATACGAACGAAAGCATTAACTTACCCTACCGTAAGCCGCATAAGGAGAATCATCCAAAAGTTGGATGAACTTCTGACCGTGAGTAATCGAGCACTGCACTGCAGCGTACCTTATTATTATGCAGATCGATGACATTTTTTATTTAATATCATCCTGTAAAGTATACGCTATTTTTTATTCTTTCAATAAAAACGCGCGGAGAATTTATTCGATTTAATGCTACACGCATATTTAAAGTAAACAAACCTTCGATTAAAACTCGCATCATTAATGTATTTATTAAATTTATAGAGAACCCTGGTAGAAAATTGAGCCTATTTCTGGTCAGAATTTCTAGTAAAAATTTTTCAAAATAAGATATTGTTAGAAATCCTTTTCAGAAAATTTGCAGAATTTCTAGATATACACCAATTTAACATGTATTGACCAGAAATTCTGGTCAGAATCTGCGCTATTTTCTACCAGGGAGTTATTAAAACTATTTATTCGAAACTTATATTTTTGATTGCACTAATGTATATACACAACGTAACTCGTCTAGTACATGTTCTGTATAGTCTAAGATACAATTTTTAAAGGTACAGTATAACCCAGTATCAAAAATATAAATAAAATATATCAATATTAATAAATTAGATACATTTCGACACTAGGGTACTATGTTTCAATAAGTATTCTCGTGGCAAACTTTGATGAAAATTAATTCAGGTGAAAATGAATAATCTTGATGGTGAATTCACAATGCCACTTCGAAAGGATTTTCTTAGTTCATTGAATGTGAAATTAATAATTACCAAAAGTTAATTCTAGTTGAGAATAATTCTCCTAGACGTAAAGGGGGAACATTACATTAATACGATAAGTTTTACTGCTCAGTCCCGTTGCAACTAAGTTGCGTCATTGTTACATTCTAGTTACTCTTCGGCTCGTTTCCCAGCCATCGTCGGTCGAGTCTCGGAGGTATAAGTACCGATTAGAGATGCTTTCACTGTATTTACCATTCCTTTCCGAATGGCACTTTGAAAACTTATATTTTAGAAAGTGCTTCCCATTAAACAGGGCAATTTTATTTATTCCCTGCTGGTGAGACCAATACTATCGATATACCTACGTTGTACTTAACATTTCGCCAGCGCGATGCGTAAAATCAACAACTGTTCGGTATGATATTTTAGGTACACATTGTTCCTATCTACTAGTGTATGCGTATTAGATTTATAATTTATAAGGGGCTTTTTGATATAGTGGTTTTGCAAATTAACGACCTGTTCCATTGTGTTTTTAGTATCATATGCTAGGAAAATAAATTTTTTAATACTTGCTAATAATTATCTATGAAAAGTACCAAATACTATAGTCAAATTACGTTATGATACCCCGGTAGAATTAATATTATTTTCAATAATTATTACTCGGAGAAAAAATTTTCATTTAAAGTATATCAATGCATCCAGGTAAATATTGTAAGTATGGTAAAAATACTAAAACAAAACATGTGTTTGAAAAGTCTCCGTCAAAGATAAATTACTATATCGTATGGTCAGCATTTTAATGTAATTCTCAATTTTTACATAAGTTCTGGAAAAAATTATAAAAACAATTAAACGTCGACATTTCATTCGGAAGATTTGGATAAATTTTATTCAACTTTTCTCTCCGTGTATATTTGCATAGTAAAAATGTGAAATCAAACTTCCATTATTATTGTTTATGTATAATTTTGTTGAATCAGTGTTTTTCTAATGATAGTATATAATAGCATTAAATCTAAGTAAACGAATAATCGACATCCGATCGTTCGAATAAAAGGATTTTTAAATATCAAACTATATTATTTTCGGTATACGTATCTTCTTTTATTCATTTATTCGGTTGATAGTGGAGATAGCTGTTGGTTCGTCCGTCTAAATGGAATTCATAGAGGGGACCGAGCGATGAAAATGCAGATGGCAACGCGAGCGTGCGCGTAGCCCGGTTTGCGAATAGAAACAGGGGGGAAATTGATTCCGGCGAAAGTGAAAAGTAAAGTTCAACGATGAAATCGTTCGGGCGCGAAAAAAAGCGCCTCGTGAATTTTAATCAACTCATTACTCCACCATCGGTTTCAAGTACGACTATATATACATTCAACCCCGTCTATATATAGATTCATCGATAGTATTGCGGTCCGCCAATGGAGAACTGGGGTAGAGAAGGGCAGGGTTACATTTGTAATGTAAATTTACGCCGATGATCTATAGGTGTATATCGTGCGATCGGACGGTGAAATCCACCGGCAAAGTTAAAAGGCCGCTAATCCTTATCGATGAAAGAGTAGAGCTTACTCCCACCAACCCCTTACCTCATCCCTCACCTCGACCCCTCCTATCCCAGAGGTTTGACACGACTTCACCCTAGGCGTTTTAATGACTTTCGACCTGGCTTCCTTCCTACTGGTTTACACCCTCGAATTTACCCCATCCTTCGAGGTATCCTGTTTTAACGGCGTTTCGTACGCGTATGCTCGGCTTTCAGCAAAAATTAAAACAACCCCGTGCTATTTTATCTCGGGGGTGACACCGCGAATATGCTACTTAATGGCCTGTAAGGGATTTCAATTGAATCTTTACGAAAATTCATTTCCTTCGTATTACTTTATTTTATTTTATCTTTACACATATTAATTATTTCTAACATATTTATAATATAAACCAATAATCATTCATTTTTATCAAAACTTTCTATTTAATTATATTTATATCCAAATTATAGATGTAAGAATTTAATGATCTTCCTGAATCAAAATGTAGGGTAAAAAAAATATTTAATTACAGAAGTATGTTATTATAATATTTTGTGCCAGCCATATTTATGCTAAAAATACTCTAATTATTAATTTACAAAATGTTTATAAACAAAAATAGCAATGTAAATATGCGTTCACCAGTAGTAGAAAGAATTTCTCATATTTGCCCAAATAGACAGGAAATACATACCCATATGATTTAATTAAATATTTAAAAAATACTTAAACAAAGTAATATGTATAAGTATTCTATGTCGATATTTGTATTTTAAAAATATTAAATTTGAATTTTAAGAATGAGAAACACTGCATCTAGAAGGTGCGACTCAAAAAAAAATGTCACCCAAAACGGACAATTTCCCGTGGAATACCACTACATGCTATATTACTTTGCGCTCGAAATAGTACTCGCAATTAAAATTACATATATAGACGTTAAATTGTCTATGTATGTTAAAAATAGTTTGTAACAAAAGTATTTTCAATCTGGTATTTTTAACTATATATGAGATGTGTTTATTAAAGAGATTAATGTTAGAGATTTAAAAGTTATATTTTTACTTTATCTGAATATAATTGTTATTTTCAATCCGAAGTTTTACAGAAAATTGAGTGCTTAGTACTGTAAAATTTATTATTATTCACATACATTGTCTAAATATTTATTAAAATGATACATTGATTGTTGAAGTTTACAGTAACTTTATGTAAACGCAATGTAATAAAAATAGAAAAACATTTAGATTTAAAACAGTTTCTGTTATATACATTTGTTAATTTTTTTGACATACCTGTAAGTTATGTCTTTTCAGCTAATTATTTTACACAATAAGCAAATATGCGTAAAAACTGCAAGTCATTTCTTTTTAGACGTTTATACTCTTTGCGTGTTAAATTTTAAGTAACATATTCAAGTAGAGTTATTTGCGTATTTTTAAGTACTTTACTAAGCAATGACGTAGTATAAATACAATAAGATGAAGTGTAAATTATAATATTAATTATTTGTAAAATGTTTTTAAATCGATACTGTGAAATGATTCTTGAATTTTAAAACTAGTATAATCTAGTTTTACCTTCGCAAATAGTTTTACTTTTTTATTCGTTCATAGTATTTAAATGTATTCGATTACTCTTTAGTTTAACTCAATATCGTCGTGCCTTACGAAGACTAGCACATCTGAATGCTTTATTAAATGTAAACGTGCTACTCTTCGTAATGTACGACGATATAATAATTATAGATATATTATAATTCATTACATACATTTTATTTTGATTTCAGGTAAGAGTTACATCGTTTTACAATATATCCATATAATCTGGGTGGTAAGTAAAGTAATAACTATATATAACGGTACATGTTACACCCTTTAATGCAATTAAATATTCAATCACTTAAATAGTACTCATCTACTCTGATTATATAGTCAAGATTATTACGGTGATACATTTCTTAACTCTGATAAGATTAATGGAAACGATAAACTGTCAAATTAGTAACGTATTTATTGTGTCAGAATACATCGTAATAGAAAGATTTAGAGATTGATTTTTAATTAGCTCGAATTAAAATTGAAATGTAATTCTCTAAAAGTAGCTTGGAAAATAATATTAGATGTATTATGAACACCAAAATAAATATAATAACATAATACGTTTATAGAAAACAAATGTTGGTAATCAATTTTGATTATTTTATCGTTGAGATATTCAATTTGATTCAACTAGCTAGTACTTTTTCCTCGTTATTGTATCATTTCATGCCAGTGATAGATAAAATAAGTTTAAAACAGCCATCCGAGAGCAATGCATTACTCTGTTATCAAGTTGAAAAGCGTGTACAATCCCATAATAAGACTAGAAAAGGAGACGATGAGGACGACAGAAAGATAGAGAGGGAGAGGGAGAGGGGGAGAGGGAGAGAGAAGAGAGAGAAAGTGAAAGCTGCTCACCCAAATTCTATATTCCGTGAGTATATCCTGCGACAAGAATGCGACGTTAAAAAGATCATTTACGGCCATCAAGCGCGCCTTATCAGAAGAAGACAACGTAAAAATAGACACGCGAGTGGGTGTCTGCCAAGCGGGAAAAAGTTGGGGCTCTACCGAAAAGTAAAACGAGCACGACTGAGAGAGAGAAAGAGAGAAAGACGGAGTAGAATGAAAGTAGAAGGCGCAAGCGAAACGTAGGTATCGGTTTGCGATTGTCGACACTCAAAGTTTAATGAGCCAACCCTCGGAAAAGGGACCGATGTGCAACACACAGACAGTCCAGAATAGAGAAAGAGAGAGAGAGAGAGAGAGAATACGACATTATACGCAGATGTTATCCGCAGCTCGTTAGCGCCATTCTTTATTACGCCGATACATACTTAAAATTTATGGTGAGGCGTTCGCGTGTGCGCAAGTTGCGCTCGTTGTATATAGGGGTCCCCGGTCCCTCGAGCCCTCCGTCGATTACTCTTCCACTCAAGAAAATCGATTCCCCATTTCTCAAGCTCCGTAGAGAGGAAAAGAGAGACAGAGAGTCGAGAGAAATTATCGCGCGAATTACCCGTGATCGAGGAAGAGCGCAGGGTGAGGAATGCCGGAGGGAAAAGGTAACGATACGAGTTACGGGTTAGCGCGTACACACAGACTCCTGGAATTTTACGTTCAAGGTCGTACACTCCTGAAGAGGGGAAATAACCGTCCGTGCCTTATGAGCCTCCATTCGTTAGCGCTTAAAACGATACTACCTGCCCGCTCTCCTACCTCACGCGTACACACGTATACCTATATACCTATATACGCGTATGGGTGGGCGCGCATGCAGGGTATACACATCTCTCGACTTTACGTATACAGAGGAAGGCGGAAAGGGTAGTTTGACTAACGAATTTTATTGGTTTAGCCTTAATTGGGTGTCTGGTGTCCACAGCAACCCAGGTCAACTTCAAACTCGCGAGATTGTTCTATATTACGACGTTACAAATTTACCGAGTCATCTTGATGTAATTTTATATACTACCTTAATCGATTGTTGTCGCTCAACTATTTCAATCCAATTAATCTCACATTTTAACTTGATATAATAAATTAATAACACTGACGTTATTGCCACAACCGAGATTTCTACCCTCTTTTAATAAATTAATACATGAAATATTGTTCTACACTGCATTTACTATCTTTACTCAACTTTAATTTAATCGCATCGATAATTACTCTTTGATTCATAATGATTTAGTGATTTATCTTAATCTTTATTAATATAATTAAATAGCTATGCGCATGTATTTTACTACTTAAGGGGATGTCGGACCCAGAAAATGGTCATTTTGTACTTTTTTTATAAACAAATGAATAAAGTTTTTAAATGTCAAGCCCTTAGGCATATGTTTAAATAATATACCCAAATTTTTCCAGATTTTTAAATCCATAATTTGATCACGATGTTTGGGTTGAAATATTATGCTTTTTTTGACTAATAATTACCGTTTTTTCATTAAAAAATCAAAACGTTCAGCCCTTCCTTATGTTTTCAGCTATCCGTATGAATTTTTTCAGATTTTTAATGCAATATTTTAAATATAACTTTTGGATTGAAATGTGAAGATTCCTGTAATTTGGGTTCGACATCCCGTTAAACAGGTATATATTAGTCTTGAGATACTTTATTTTCTGGAATTCTTATTTAAGATCACCACTATTTTTGCTTTTATATTTCACTAAATATTAGATTACAGATTAATGTTTAAGCAGTAGGTGTACTTATTGGTACGGTGTAAATCAATTTTTAGCAAAAATAACTTGATTAACAGTTCCCTCATGTCCGTACTTTTTCATATATCTTGACCATTTCTTAGATGGACATAACCTTCATCAAATATGAAACAACTTTTCGGGTAATCCTGTAAACAAAACTTAAAGCGTGTTGTGAAATTTGATCGGTTTTACCATTTGTAATAGATACAGACGATTGTTTACGCTATATAAATAGTACATTTAAAGATATTTCGACGTTTATCATTTTTGTCTCAAATTGAGCCAAATCATTTTTCGGAGCTTGTTCATAGCTATTAATCCTAGCTAAAATGGCCAATTTTTCTTAGTCTACTTAAAATTCCAAAAGCATTTTTGATGGTCAGAAAAGGTTTATAAATTGGAATGAAAACTATGAAATGGGCAGGAAAGGTTCGAAAAAGCGTTTCATTCTTGTACACGACCTGACCAAGCGTCCTAGTTAGTTTATAGATTGACATGAGAACGCTACTCAGTAAATGGCTACAAAATTTTTGTTGATTCCACCAGGGTATATTCTTCAATAATTTTTAACAAAGTTAAAACTATTTTAAACAAATTATGATTCACTATATACGAGGCACTATATACTAACGAACTAAATGTTTTAAACAGCCTTATAAATGTAATTATCGAATTTTTTTATTAAAGAATGTATTGTACATCTTTTAACAACAATTTTAATTTGAAAACGAGAAATAACTATGTGTACACGTATAAGAATAACAGCAGATCCACACTTTGATAAGATATTAGTAGTTACACTCTAATTAATCAAGATTGATATGACATTATCAAACGATACAAAAAAAGTAATAGTAATTTAAAAATAAAAATCACCTTAAACTCGAAGGTTCTGCGAAACTGACACATTCCGATCAAAATGTTGGATTTATTTATTCAATTGAGAGAAGGGCATTCACATATATATGCTTTTATGGCGGGATGCCTGTGCCGGATCTCGGTATGTTCACTGCAGCTTTAATCCCCGGTGTGCGGGGGCCGTGGATCGTCTTGATTAGAAGTACTCGCATTTCCCTGGGGTGCTGACCGCGACGTAGGCAGACCGCATGGACTCAAGCCTATCAGCCGAGTGTGTACACTACGGTGCAGTTGGCGTTTGTCAAATTTAAATTTTGATGTATATGTACGCACCAATCCTAATGTTGGATACATATGCTGGGTGTGCATATATACGCGGCTCGAGGTGTGAATGAAAATTTCGTGGTACCGGGCGAGGTATGCGGGAGATGCATATTTCGAAATTTTGACTGTCCGCCTCTGTAGAAAGAATTTACCTTATCTCATAAATTGCATTTTACTATCCACGCGTTATCATAAATTCATTCTTATACGTAAATAAACTCTCCATCGAAAACAGTTAATGAATAATAGAGAATCATTACTATACGTTACTACAAACATCCCGGTGTATCGCTTGTAAATAATAAAAATTGCAAAATTTGCGTTTGTTGATTAAATATACGAAATATAGGTAAATGAAAATATTGGTATTTATTTATACGTACGTACGTTTGCGCTCATCGTATAACTTTATTACAAATGAGTATATTTCATTGAATCTAACGAAACGTTCATAATTATTTCATAATTTTTGTAAATTCAATTTCTACGATATTCCACATTTTCTTATATTTAATTTAAAAGCATTTACAAAGCATTAACGATATAGAGAAAACTAGATAAGGGTCCGGCAAAAAAGTTCAAGGCGATCGAACTTACAGTCTGGGAGATCGTTGCCTTATGAGAAGAATAAGAGGACATTGTACGTGGACGCTTTGAGAGAGAGAGAGAGAGAGAGAGAGAGAGAGAGAGAGAGAGAGAGAGAGAGAGAGAGAGAGAAAGAGAGAGAGAGAGTAGGTGGCTGTATAGAAGCACAATTGCTGGAGTCACATAAGGGTGCCGGAGACAGGGATATATCGATTCGAGCGAGACGCGCGCGTAATAGGCGTCCTTGCCAACAATGTCTCCTTCTTCGCTAGATACTCCGACAGCGAAGTGAGCAAGAGAAAGGGAAGGAGAAACGACGCATACCGGTATTATAGGGTTATGATAACTGTACCAGATAGGTCTTGATTGCCTGAGAAACCGAGTCTTTGTCGTACCTACCTAGGTGCGACAAAATAGCAACAGCAAAAGCTTTTATACGACCCGTAAAGATGTAACCCTGGAGATTATGTAATTTTAGAGTGGCATTTAGGGGGATTAACCCTTTATCCTACACACACCCACGCACACACACACAGGTTATACTTGACACTGATTTTTATTGCTTCCATCATATTTTCTATGAGCAAAAATCGATGTATCATAATTACCTTAGTGTAACCAGTAAAGTAATTATTTAATCTAAAAATTAAAAATATAGTGTTATGCAAAGTTTCTACAGTTTTTCTTTTATCTACACTGATAAAATTTTTTAAAAAAACTTATTGTTTTAGTGGTGAACGGAGGACAGACTTGCACAATTACAAAAATTGTTATTAATAATGGTAATTTTTCCAAAATGGTGGCAATTTTTACCATTATTAATAGCAATTTTTACAATTGTGCAAGTCTGTCCTCCTTTTACCATTAAAATAGTAATTTATATTAGCAAATTTTTCTGAGTGTAACATTTACATTCTTTAAATATTTCAAGTATTCACACATTACCGTGTAAAATTTGCAATCTTTTTTAATACTTTAAATTAATACTATTATTTAATGCTATTAAATAAAAGTTATATAATAATTCATAAATATAATGTACTTAAGGGTAGAGTTAGGTCAAAAAATATTTTTTTGTTTTTCCTCTTACGATTTAAAACATTTGTGGCATATTTGTAGTAAAAATATAAACTTTTTTAAAATATTTCAACACGACATTATTTTAACCAAATTTATGCAGAAGAATGCATCAAACTTAGTGTTCGGTGCCAAATACTCCTTGCGGTACATTAATTTTTTGATTTATTTGAACGCCAATGAAATATATTGACAGTATATTTATATATATATCGAACATTTGTATCTATAGGTATACATTTAATGCTAAAAATGAAATTCTAATATGCGGTTTTTCCCTTCAATTCCCGAAACTTTGATTTTTTAAAGATGCCATCATTGAAAATAAACGATAATCTACGATTCATACATCTTGTAACGTTTCAACAATTTTTTGTCATTTTTCTTTCAAGTAATTGTTTTAACTTTACACATTTATGTTTCCATAAAAAAATTACTTTTTAAATATTTTTTTTGATAAACAAAAAACTGTTAAAAAAAAGTCCATGTAAACCATGTAAACAAAAAGTTCAAACAATTACTTGATACATTTTTCTACATAACTTTAGGTAAAATAATTCTGTCATGTTGAAATTTTCCAGAAAAGTTTATATATTTTTAGTAAAAACATGCCACAAAAATTTTAAATTAAGTTGGAAAACTAATCAAAATTTTTTTAAAATTACTTAACCTAACTCTACCCTTAATTAATATATTAGGATGGTATATATACGTATTCCGCTTTTCATATAAATTATATTGAACGTTTAACTTTAATAAGTCACACAAAATATTTTTTATTTAAATTTTTTTTTCGTATACCATCTAATATTATTTGATATTTAGCCTTTGTTGTGAGTAACCATAAAGTGATTATACATGTAAAATCAAGTTATCCGAAGGATATATTCCTGTCGTAGTCTAGGTACACTTCCCTCGGGTAAACAAGGACGGGTGCCGACATTTACGAAGAGCATATCCTCGACTACGAGCTTTCCACAGGTGAAATTCCCCTGTTGGTCAAATGGTATGCTACGTTTACGTGAAATTGCAGACGTTCGATGTTTCCTTCTTCAGTGGAAGATTGACAGATAGAGTTATAAACGATCTACTGAATCCTATCTGATACCCAATGATATGATTCATTTCGTATTTCTGATCGAAACGATTGACGCTTTTCCATATTATTAAAATGAATTTTCTCCTTTATCAATTAATTTTGTAATTGATGGAACGATTTATAAATGGCAAAGTTCATGTACGGACCGATATTAAAATAGTATTATATATGTAATGCAGATTTATCATTCTTTATAAGGTATAAAGAATAAATTTCATAATTCCATTTTCGAAATTACCTGACAATAATTATTTTTGCTCGACTTAACTTAATATATCATTAGAAGTATCATATGTTACTTTATTTGGTAAAATTTTAGTAATAAAATATTTCTATTGAGAATTTACGTATAAAATAGTGTATCGTTACATTTTAATTTATTTATATTTTTTATTTACCTATAGTAATATAAAATATCAGTCAGTGTTTACTTTCCGTCTCTTCTATAATTCAAATAAAACTGGCTGTGTTGAATTACAACTTGCACCATTAAATATACGAAATTAATTAAAACAGTTGTAATATATTTTATTGAGCGTTCTACTCACGGAAATAATGCTTTAACAAGCTCATGCTTTAGTATCAAATTTTAATCAAAATTAAAACAAATGAGGACAAAACAATTGAATTTTGATGCTTTAAACAACAAAATGCTGTATACAAAAAATTTTTTAAATCAAATTACGAATAAAACGAATGTGTTTATTTACATTACACTCGTGCACTTTTATATTGCCGTGAAAATTGCTCTAGCTCGTAATAAAGGATAATTAATCTCGTATAAATCTCGCGAAAGTTAAAATAAGATTAAATGTTAAATGAGTACATATTCTTGTTACGATTAATCCTATTACCAACCACTTTACCCAATATTCGAATCCCCGGGTTTCGTTCCACGCATTCGATGTATCATCATCAAACTTTTCCTGATTCTGTCAAAGAAAATTATCAAAACTCAACGTTATACGCATTCCCCTGACGTGTAAAAACAAGCGGAAAATCAAGTAGCTTCAGTCACGTGCAGAGGTGCATTGCAATGAAAAATAGACTCCTGCATATAAAAGAACAGACAAAAAAATTGTAGGGAGTGAGGAAAAACCGCGCGTTCGATAAAAAGAAACATTCAACAACAAAAAAAAAGGCATATAAAACGAAACACGTTGGACAGTTGGTCTGAAAAAAATAAATGCGAAACATGTGCGGTTGTAATGTTACGAAGTTCCTTCGCACCGACAATGAGTATAATGAGAAGCAAGAGAAGGAAGGTAGAATCGCCGGTCGCACTTGACACAGCGCCGAAAAACACGTTTCCACGCATAACTCGTGGTCCGTACGCGAATCAACCTGGTTATTTATATTTCTCGCTCCTCTTCGTGTCATGTGCAAACCTATATACTTTTGTGCGTGTGAGAGTGTGGGTAGGAATGTGCGTGTATGTATGTATGTACGTACGTATAAATACGTGGATGTGTGGGAGCACATGGTGGCGCGTGCTGCGGCAGATTCAATTATATCGATACACATAAGCGCGGTGCTACGCCCGAGGGGGCGACTGCATGTCGGCTCTCATCGGCACGAAACAACACTGTATCAATAGGCCATTGTCTATTGATACACGGATACGGCTAGCCACTCTCCCTCTCCCTCTCCCACTCTCTGCCTCTTCGGCCTCTCGTGTTTTATCCCTTCCAACACGTCCAACTTGCCTTTATTTCCTTGCATGCTAGTTTACCTTTTTTTTATATCACTCTACAGTATAGCTTCCTTCGTCTAGTCAGTCTCACTTTTCGTAGATCTGCTTGTCTTTCTTGCTTTCCCTCGTTCTGCTCGACTTTATCCTCGACACTTTTCTCTTCTCTTTCTTTTTTTTTCCTACACTTTTATACACGTTCACGCATATATGTTCTCTTTCCGTTTGTATTCGGGTGGTTATTTACATTTATCTTTTTTCCAATTCTCATCGGTGTGTACGTTGTTTTTTCCCCATTTTATATAGAAATGCACACTGGAAAACAAACCAATGCGTAACATTTACATTGGAAACTGCGTATAATATTCGTAGGTATATATAGGTACCTCTGTTGTGCTGAGAGGGTATGTAGCTGTAAACATATATGTAGACGTTTCATTATATATCGGTTTATTATTGCAAATGACAATAGTGCATAAAATAATAAATAGAAGTATGTTTTAGTAGATTATTTTATTATGCTAACGTAGAAATAATTAACACATTTCAATGAGCAAAAACACTGAAGAAACCTTTATTATTTTACGGGTACCTAAAATCAATAACTTATATTGATAAATTCTTTTTATTTATTTAATTAGAGCATATTGTTTGCTTTTATAACTGTCATCGATATAAGAAAGTTTCTTATCAACAAAATTGAAACTTTAATTCCGGTTAGCCTAAACACATTTTCATATTATACTTTGCAAATACTAATTTTTATAGACTAATGTTTTCGTTTTCTGTTTTTATTCGTATTTTAAAGTTTTATACGTGTGATTAAAGTATCTAAAATTGAATAAATGTATTGCTTTTTCTAATGCACCGTTCAACTCGTAGTGCAGAAATAATTCAATAGGAATACTATACATATATTTAAATTAGGTAGGATATAAATAAGCATCAAATATGTACAAAAATTAATAAATTAATATATGAGTAATCAAGTTATGGAATTTAAGTATATTTTGATGTTTCATAAGTTTAATATGGAAAGCTTTGCAGTCGGTTCAGACCTCATATTCGCGTCACTTAATTTGCACACGTATTTATATACATTTTTAAAAAGAGAAAAAGAGAGAGGGAGGACTAGAAGGCGAGAGCGTATGTGGATATGTATCAAGCACACGTCACACTTCACTTACGGAAACAGCGAAGAATTTGTAAACCAATTACGCTCTTATACATTCGATAACCGAATGGACGTATTGCATCGTGTTTGACGTATTTATACCATTCATTAATTTAATAATTATAAAGACAATTTTATACAGTAATTTAATTATTACGATTAATGGAATCCGTGTTTCCGTCAGTATAATAATAAACGTTTTAAGCGTGTTATACCAAAAGATTACCAGGTACTTTTCAGCTTTTTTTACGCCTCTATAAATTATAGTTTTGAAAATAATAGAGATTTTATGGAAATAGAACATAAATTTCTCTTGAATCATGATGTACAAAGGTAATACCGTACACCCATGCACGTGCTTTAGTTCTGATAAACCGTTTTCAGAAGAGTAAATGTTTTATGATCGGCAAGATTTCATATAAAATTATGCGCTTTATATCATGCTTCTTGTATTTACAGTTATTATTGTGACTGTATATTACATATATATATATATATATATTGGAAAATTCAATTTATATAAATATTGCGTTTTATATTTATTACACAACAGATTCATGTATTTGTTTGTTATTTGATGACACATTTTAAAAACAGTAGATTTATATATATACGTTTCTAATAAAACGTATGCCTCTTTTTAGTACAAACAATTAACTTAATCATGGGCATATTCAATGACATAATTAAAATATTTGTTATGTTTGTAGTGCACTAAAAGTGAATTGAGTGAATTTAAATAAATATTCTATATAAAACCATTATTATTAAACCATCGTTCTGCGATCCAGCAACTATACATTATTGTTAGTTAAAAGAAAGGAATTCACTTCTTGAAGTAAAGGTAGTGTTTCTAACTTTCCATTTACTGTTAATAATTAGTATTAACCTGTAACGAACTTTGTTTGTAACATATTTTCTATCACGATAAATTTTGCATTTGATACGATCCTCGCTACTCCACAGAATTCCGTATCTGACTTGATTTTTTTCAGTATACTGTTTGAATGACGACACTTCCCGGATTAGAACGCACGGTGGAAGGTAGTGCGCGCGCACACGTGGCATATGATTTACCGGCAAGCGTAAGAGATATGCTTCGCGCGCCGTGAGCTAGATTATGCCCACACGCTTCGGTATATATTCGCGGTCTCGCGGAGTAAAAGAGGGACGGCAGAGGGAGAGAGAGAGAGAGAGAGTACGCCTCTGTGCGCAAGTGTATGCGTGTGTGTGTGTGTGTGTGTGCAAGTGAGCCATGGTTCACATGGGAAATGAATGTTCTGTCGCGGTTGGAACAAGCCCCAAACGCGATACGCGATTCCATGAAACTTGGTTGCCCTCTATATTCTTTATCCTAACTTATATTTCAACATAGACAATTCTGTAGAAATCATGAATTATTTTATCTTTTTTTTACTCGTCGTTATAATATTTTAAGACAGTTTTTGTGGATTCATGGAAATCCCAATGTGACGCGTCGGAATGTTTAGAAAAAAAAATTAATCGGTTATTAATTAAAAATGTTAAATACTAGTATTTAATATGCTAAATTGTTACAAATAAGATAAACTTTAACAACAGAATTATCCAAATGATCTATGATTTGTTAACTAACTTTTCTCTCAATATTATTAAAAAAAACTTCTCCTATGCCGCCGCCGCCGCCGCCGCCGCCGTGTCAGTAAAAAATGTATATATATAGTATATGTATATGTATATATATACATATACTTATTAATGTATTAGGGATATTTGCACTTATTTCGGGAATTCTGGGAATTTCGAAAGTATTCCGGGATATTTGCATAAATATCTGGATTTTTCGGAAATTCCGGGAATTTTTAAAGTGTTTCGAGATATTAGCACTAAATATGATATTTTTCGGGATTTCCAGTATATTTGTATCAATTTCTGGATATTTAAGTAATTCTGGGATTTTTTAAGGTAATTCGGGATATTTGCACTAATTACGGGATTTTTCAGAAATTCATGGATATTTGCATCAATATCAAGATATATCGAAAAATCTGGGAATTTTTAAGGTATTTCGAGATATTTGCACTTATTTCGGAAATTCCGCGAAGTTTTAAGGACTTTCGGGATATTTGCATAAATTTCTGGATTTTTCGAGAAGTCTGGAAATTTTGAAGGTATTTTGGGATATTTACATAAATTTCTGGATTTTTCGGGAATTTATGGATATTTGCATAGGATATTTCGGGAAATCTGGGAATTTCGAAGGTATTTCGGGATATTTGCACTTATTACGGCATTTTCGGAAATTCTACGATTTGTTAAGGTATTTCGGGGTTTTTGCATAAATTTCTGGGTTTTTCGGGAAGTCGAGAAATTTTGAAGGTATTTTGGGATATTTACATAAATTTTTGGATTTTTCGGGGAATCTGGGAATTTTGAAGGTGTATCGGGGTTTTTGCACTTTTTACGAGATTTTTCGGGAATTCATGGATATATTCATTAATTATTGCTTTTTTTGGGAAAATGTTTCATGTATTTAACCTGTAATTCAAATCAATAATTAGTATTGTTATCAGTATCTAAAATTATAATCTTTTGGATCAAAATTTGATTTTTATCTTTAATATATAAATATATACGGGTGGTTCTCTGTGACATCGAAGATGAAAAAAATAAATATTGCTATAACTGTGGGAATATGTTTTAGAGGTTTCCAGTAGTTCTCCTGAATTTTTTCAGATTTTTTCTGGGCCATTATTTTAAGTTACAGAGAGTCAAAGTTGACATTTTAGCACTTTTTTGCATTATATGCCCATTTTCATGAATTTTTAGCTCCCAGGGGATGCATTTTTCACTAAAAACATAAGTATGACTTTTTTTGTCAAATTTTCCGAACTTTTCATTAAAAATACTTTTAAAGACATAAATGTATGCTGTCACACTCTTGTAAGCCATTTAAACCTTAAATAGTGAAAATCAGCAATTCTGCTCCGGACTCTGGTAACCTAATACTGTCTAAAAAATGTATATATATAGTATATGTATATTACACTTATTTCGGGAATTCTGGGAATTTCGAAAGTATTCCGGGATATTTGCATAAATATCTGGATTTTTCGGAAATTCCGGGAATTTTTAAAATGTTTCGAGATATTAGCACTAAATATGATATTTTTCGGGAAATCCAGTATATTTGTATCAATTTCTGGATATTTAAGTAATTCTGGGAATTTTTAAGGTATTTCGGGATATTTGCACTAATTACGGGATTTTTCAGAACTTCATGGATATTTGCATCAATTTCAAGATATATCGAGAAATCTGGGAATTTTAAGGTATTTCGGGATATTTGCACTAATTACGGGATTTTTCAGAACTTCATGGATATTGCATCAATTTCAAGATATATCGAGAAATCTGGGAATTTTTAAGGTATTTCGGGATATTTGCACTTATTACGGGATTTTCGGAAATTCCGCGAAGTTTTAAGGTCTTTCGGGATATTTGCATAAATTTCTGGATTTTTTGAGAAGTCTGGAAATTTTGAAGGTATTTTGGGATATTTGCATACATTTCTGGATTTTTCGGGGAATCTGGGAATTTTGAAGGTGTATCGGGGTTTTTGCACTTTTTACGAGATTTTTCGGGAATTCATGGATATATTCATTAATTATTGCTTTTTTTGGGAAAATGTTTCATGTATTTAACCTGTAATTCAAATCAATAATTAGTATTGTTATCAGTATCTAAAATTATAATCTTTTTGGATCAAAATTTGATTTTTATCTTTAATATATAAATATATACGGGTGGTTCTCTGTGACATCGAAGATGAAAAAAATAAATATTGCTATAACTGTGGGAATATGTTTTAGAGGTTTCCAGTAGTTCTCCTGAATTTTTTCAGATTTTTTCTGGGCCATTATTTTAAGTTACAGAGAGTCAAAGTTGACATTTTAGCACTTTTTTGCATTATATGCCCATTTCATGAATTTTTAGCTCCCAGGGGATGCATTTTTCACTAAAACATAAGTATGACTTTTTTTGTCAAATTTTCCGAACTTTTCATTAAAAATACTTTTAAAGACATAAATGTATGCTGTCACACTCTTGTAAGCCATTTAAACCTTAAATAGTGAAAATCAGCAATTCTGCTCCGGACTCTGGTAACCTAATACTGTCTAAAAGATGTCTTTTTATAGTCAGAAACTGCCTAAAAATTTCCAGAGTGGGTCTAAATCATTAAGATCACTTATGGTCAAATATCCGGCAAAAGTGCCCGAAATATTATTAGAAATGTATATTTGTTTGCCTTATAACGATGAATCTATTAGCATGATCATTGCAAAAAAATTTGGCACTTACCTTGGAGTGGTAGAAAAGTATCTTCACTTGTTTCAGTATCCATCTAATCCCCTGTAAGCTGCTAAAAATACAAATATTATTATACAAATGTAAAAAATTAATTTTTAAACATTTATAAAGCTGGATTTTTAGTTTTACATCCCTTACAAGAATTATAATACTAATCTGAAGGATTACTATAAATATATAAACATCATTATTACAATAACTGAATATACGTATTTATACAAAAGATATATAAATAAATCGGATATATAATTATAATGAATAATATGATAACGTGACAGTGACAAGTTTGTGAAATCTAAACAATGTATTGCTGAATAATAATAATAATAATAATGTTGATACTTTTATAGTAATCCTTCAGATTAGTATTATAATTCTTGTAAGGGATGTAAAACTAAAAATCCAGCATTATAAATGTTATAAATGCTAAAAATTCATGAAAATGGGCATATAATGCAAAAAGTGCTAAAATGTCAACTTTGACTCTCTGTAACTTAAAATAATGGCCCAGAAAAAATCTGAAAAATTCAGGGAGAACTACTGGAAACCTCTAAAACATATTCCCACAGTTATAGCAATATTTATTTTTTTCATCTTCGATGTCACAGAGAACCACCCATACATATAATTACACAGATTTATAAAATAATAATTTTTATTAAAGTAGTTATTTTATATATGAATGACCAAAAAATTTTAATTAGAACTTAATAATAATATTAGAAAAAAAATAAAAGAAATGTTTTAAATGGTTATAAAAGAATTATTAATTTTTAAAATTAATTATTTTTTATATTAACCCAGACATTTAATCTTAAGGTATTCCAGTAATTTTGCACTAATTACGGGATTTTTCAGAACTTCATGGATATTTGCATCAATTTCAAGATATATCGAGAAATCTGGGAATTTTTAAGGTATTTCGGGATATTTGCACTTATTACGGGATTTTCGGAAATTCCGCGAAGTTTTAAGGTCTTTCGGGATATTTGCATAAATTTCTGGATTTTTTGAGAAGTCTGGAAATTTTGAAGGTATTTGGGATATTTGCATACATTTCTGGATTTTTCGGGGAATCTGGGAATTTTGAAGGTGTATCGGGGTTTTTGCACTTTTTACGAGATTTTTCGGGAATTCATGGATATATTCATTAATTATTGCTTTTTTTGGGAAAATGTTTCATGTATTTAACCTGTAAATTCAAATCAATAATTAGTATTGTTATCAGTATCTAAAATTATAATCTTTTTGGATCAAAATTTGATTTTTATCTTTAATATATAAATATATACGGGTGGTTCTCTGTGACATCGAAGATGAAAAAAATAAATATTGCTATAACTGTGGGAATATGTTTTAGAGGTTTCCAGTAGTTCTCCTGAATTTTTTCAGATTTTTTCTGGGCCATTATTTTAAGTTACAGAGAGTCAAAGTTGACATTTTAGCACTTTTTTGCATTATATGCCCATTTTCATGAATTTTTAGCTCCCAGGGGATGCATTTTTCACTAAAAACATAAGTATGACTTTTTTTGTCAAATTTTCCGAACTTTTCATTAAAAATACTTTTAAAGACATAAATGTATGCTGTCACACTCTTGTAAGCCATTTAAACCTTAAATAGTGAAAATCAGCAATTCTGCTCCGGACTCTGGTAACCTAATACTGTCTAAAAGATGTCTTTTTATAGTCAGAAACTGCCTAAAAATTTCCAGAGTGGGTCTAAATCATTAAGATCACTTATGGTCAAAATATCCGGCAAAAGTGCCCGAAATATTATTAGAAATGTATATTTGTTGCCTTATAACGATGAATCTATTAGCATGATCATTGCAAAAAAATTTGTGCACTTACCTTGGAGTGGTAGAAAAGTATCTTCACTTGTTTCAGTATCCATCTAATCCCCTGTAAGCTGCTAAAAATACAAATATTATTATACAAATGTAAAAAATTAATTTTTAAACATTTATAAAGCTGGATTTTTAGTTTTACATCCCTTACAAGAATTATAATACTAATCTGAAGGATTACTATAAATATATAAACATCATTATTACAATAACTGAATATACGTATTTAATACAAAAGATATATAAATAAATCGGATATATAATTATAATGAATAATATGATAACGTGACAGTGACAAGTTTGTGAAATCTAAACAATGTATTGCTGAATAATAATAATAATAATAATGTTGATACTTTTATAGTAATCCTTCAGATTAGTATTATAATTCTTGTAAGGGATGTAAAACTAAAAATCCAGCATTATAAATGTTATAAATGCTAAAAATTCATGAAAATGGGCATATAATGCAAAAAAGTGCTAAAATGTCAACTTTGACTCTCTGTAACTTAAAATAATGGCCCAGAAAAAATCTGAAAAAATTCAGGAGAACTACTGGAAACCTCTAAAACATATTCCCACAGTTATAGCAATATTTATTTTTTTCATCTTCGATGTCACAGAGAACCACCCATACATATAATTACACAGATTTATAAAATAATAATTTTTATTAAAGTAGTTATTTTATATATGATGACCAAAAAATTTAATTAGAACTTAATAATAATATTATAAAAAAAATAAAAGAAATGTTTTAAATGGTTATAAAAGAATTATTAATTTTTAAAATTAATTATTTTTTTATATTAACCCAGACATTTAATCTTAAGGTATTCCAGTAATTTTACATTAATTACGGACATTATAATTTATCACTTGATACTTGATATTCACTTAGGGAGTAAAATAGGCATTTATTCCCGGGATGAAAGTTGCTGCTCGAGCTTTAGCTTTTGGCCGTAATTCATCCAAGGGAATAGTCGCCTTTTACTCCCGTAGTGCCAACAACTAACAATTTATTGTATTAATTTCTAAATTTTTTTAAAATCGTAAAATTTTTTTATATATTTAATTTAATTTTATTTATAGAAAAAGTGTAAACTAGGTGTTAAAAATAAAAGAGTAAGTCTACGATGAATAAAATGGATGTACGTGAAATAAAATGAGTCTACGGGGAGTAAAGTTAATCTACGGGGAATAAAATGATGGAAGGAATAAAATGCAATTTTACTCCACTCGTACAGGCTAATAAAACAAACTTTTTAGATTATCAGGGTAAGAAGCTATTTCTCATAGATTCTACACTGTACCTGTAAATTGAGTAATTTCGTAACACGAATTATTTATTTGAGATAATCGCACAGTAAATTAAGTTTTAAAAACATTGTCTTTAAAACTCATATTGTTATCATTACAAATGTGATAAATATTACAATTATGTCTGACTTAAGAGGTTTCGTTCTACTTACAGTTATCTTAAAGTTTGTCCTTTAATGTTAGCTTTAATTTATTAAAAAAAACGAATATTATTCCTTTTCTTTGATTTCTTGTACTGAAATTAATAACAAAATATTATTTTAACTTTGTTAAGTAATTTATTGTAAATAAATTACGGCCATCGCAATTTAGCGCAATTTTGAAAAATACTTTGTATTTCACACAATTTATATTGTTCAATTAAACGTATTATTTAAAATAGTATGTTGTATGTAATGTATTTTTGTAAATGTAATCATAAATGTTTGTTTTTTAATCAGTGAACTATTTATTAAAGAAAGTTCAATACCAATTTAGTACAGCAAAAATAAACTGATAGTAAAAACATTCCGGTAGAAGTAAATTAATTTTATAGCAATTCATATTTTAATATCTGCAATTAGTTGAATTTTTCTATTTTAAATAATAATTTAAAACTTACTCTTGAAATCTATCTGTTCAATAAATTGATTCCAATTCCATTAAATAGTAATGCAAATTAAAAACGAATAAATACATTAAATTCTATAAAAGTACGTGTATCATATAAATCGATCCAAAGGAATTATTATTATATCTGAATAATTATAATATTTTGCAGTAGTGTATGAAAAATATTTTGAAATTCGATATACAATAACAACAAACAAGATACGCAAATATATATGTTTCAATTAAAATTATTATTTTTAGAATAAAATGGGTAATATAATTTCCTGACTGCTAAAAATAAATATTATTATTAAAAATTGCTATGTTCGTGCATATAAACTGTAACGTAAAATTTATAAAATAAAAAGAATACAATTTTAAACGCTCTTCCTGTTACATGGCTGCAGTCGATGCTTTCGCATCCCTTTCTCTGCTTTATACCACGCTTCGATGCTGTCAACTACATAATACATACAGGGAATAGTCGCCTTTTACTCCCGTAGTGCCAACAACTAACAATTTATTTGTATTAATTTCTAAATTTTTTAAAATCGTAAAATTTTTTTATATTTAATTTAATTTTATTTATAGAAAAAGTGTAAACTAGGTATTAAAAATAAAAGAGTAAGTCTACGATGAATAAAATGGATGTACGTGAAATAAAATGAGTTATAAATAAATAAAGTTAATCTACGGGGAATAAAATGATGGAAGGAAGAAAATGCAATTTTACTCCACTCGTACAGGCTAATAAAACAGACTTTTTAGATTATCAGGGTAAGAAGCTATTTCTCATAGATTCTACACTGTACCTGTAAATTGAGTAATTTCGTAACACGAATTATTTATTTGAGATAATCGCACAGTAAATTAAGTTTTAAAACATTGTCTTTAAAACTCATATTGTTATCATTACAAATGTGATAAATATTACAATTATGTCTGACTTAAGAGGTTTCGTTCTACTTACAGTTATCTTATAGTTTGTCCTTTAATGTTAGCTTTAATTTATTAAAAAAAACGAATATTTATTCCTTTTCTTTGATTTCTTGTACTGAAATTAATAACAAAATATTATTTTAACTTTGTTAAGTAATTTATTGTAAATAAATTACGGCCTCGCAATTTAGCGCAATTTTTGAAAAATACTTTGTATTTCACACAATTTATATTGTTCAATTAAACTTATTATTTAAAATAGTATGTTGTATGTAATGTATTTTTGTAAATGTAATCATAAATGTTTGTTTTTTAATCAGTGAACTATTTATTAAAGAAAGTTCAATACCAATTTAGTTACAGCAAAAATAAACTGATAGTAAAAACATTCCGGTAGAAGTAAATTAATTTTATAGCAATTCATATTTTAATATCTGCAATTAGTTGAATTTTTCTATTTTAAATAATAATTTAAAACTTACTCTTGAAATCTATCTGTTCAATAAATTGATTCCAATTCCATTAAATAGTAATGCAAATTAAAATACGTAATAAATACATTAAATTCTATAAAAGTACGTGTATCATATAAATCGATCCAAAGGAATTATTATTATATCTGAATAATTATAATATTTTGCAGTAGTGTATGAAAAATTCGATATACAATAACAACAAACAAGATACGCAAATATATATGTTTCAATTAAAATTATTATTTTTAGAATAAAATGGGTAATATAATTTCCTGACTGCTAAAAATAAATATTATTATTAAAAATTGCTATGTTCGTGCATATAAACTGTAACGTAAAATTTATAAAATAAAAAGAATACAATTTTAAACGCTCTTCCTGTTACATGGCTGCAGTCGATGCTTTCGCATCCCTTTCTCTGCTTTATACCACGCTTCGATGCTGTCAACTACATAATACATACAGCGAATGGTCCCACATGTGCCATCTATAACGTGCATATAGAAGATTTGATACTGATAAATTCTACTTAAAAATTATATGTATTAAAGAAAGTTTAAATTTAAAGATTATCGTTATATTGTCAGTAAATTTAACTAATATTAATGTAATAAAAGATTATTGATTAAATTAAAAAAACGTATTTTTCGCGATACGACAATGTATGGCAGAGGTAATTTATAAATATTTATTTTATGCTATCTTTTTACCATTGAAGCAGTCCAATTACTGAAATCTACCTTCAAAAACCCACAAAAATTGTAACTAAATTATAGAAATAAATATTTTTAAAACTCTTGATTATTATAATAAACACCTCAAATGTACATATGAAATAGAAAATAATAATTGTATAAATTTTCTTGACCTCACATTAATCAAAGAAAACAATAGTATTATTACAATTTTATATTAAATTTGGTTATTAAATTTTAATTCTAATCACACAATACAACAGAAACGCAATATTATTTATAATTTAGCAGATAGGGCAATGATATTGTCTCAAAAACAGTTTCATAAAGAGAATCTAAATATTATTACAGAAATACTAAAAAGCAATGATTATCCTATTGAATTTATAAATACAGCAATAAATAAAAGAAAACGCAATATTACAATTAAAAATAATGTTAAAATAGATAAAAAAAATCTCAATATGTACCATATCACTACCTTATAATAAAGAGTTTTTCAATAAATGTTCCGAATGCTAAGAAAATATAATATTAACATTATTCCATTAATTAATCACAAACTAGATACTATTATAAAATTAGGCGAAGATAAAGCATCAAAATGGGAGGAGAAAGGGGTAGTTTACAAGTTATCTTGTATTAAATGCCCGGTTATTTATATTGGAGAAACAAAACGCTGCTTAAAAAATCAAATAAAAGAACATCAGAACAATAAAAATCCAGAAGCCGTTGTTACTGCACATATTTTAAATAACGTAAATCACAATTTTAACTGGGAAGATGCAAAAATAATAGATAAAGAATCTTGCTATAAAAAAAGACTCATTTCGGAAATGTTACTTTCTAAATGTGAATTAGTTAATAATCACTAAAAATATAGTGATAAGTCAGTCACTATCACAAAGTAGTGAATTGTTACTAATTCAATTAGTCAAAATTTACTATTTTAATAGTGAATATTCACTAATTTCATGTCAACAGTGACAGACGTATCACTATTTCATTTTTAGAGAGTACATATCAATCATCATAATTCGACGATTAACAGAATGGAAGATACTCAACATTTAAACCGTCAATATAGTAATGTTATGAATATAGTTTAAAGAGACTAATGTACACAAACTATGACGTATAGTTTGTAAACACACGCCTACTTTGTTTTTGTATAAATACTCGTTGATTTCGTATCAAATGTTATTCGACGAAGCTCACTTGGGCTGTAACATTATATTCATTATTAAGGTAAAACTTTATTTTTAATTCAAAGTATTGTAAAATTTGATATAATATTTGTAATTTTGTCCAATAAATTCAGCACCTGAAAGGTCTGCAAACCTAGCAGACGAACGTTTGCACTTACATAAATAAATTGGATTATTTATTATTGACCCTCAACAATCGACTATTACTAATACGATTGTATATTGTATAATCTAGTAAAGTATAACTGTATGAACTGAAAATAATGCAACAAATATTTTAGTGAATATAATGAAATGATCCCTGGTAGTAAATTCATATGCGTATTAGTTTAAAATAAAACTATATAAGGTATTAAATATACAGTTAATTCCTCTATAATGTACTAAAAATTATAACGTTATTGAGTAATCGAGAAATCGACTTGACATAAATATTACTACTGTATACAGGAAAATTTACTATGGATTTAATAATTTTTAATACCGTCAATATAGAAATGTTATGAATATAGTTTAGAGAGACTAATGTACACAAACTACGACGTATAGTTTGTAAACACACACCTACTTTGTTTTTGTATAAATACTCGTTGATTCGTATCAAATGTTATTCGACGAAGCTCACTTGGGCTGTAACATTATATTCATTATTAAGGTAAAACTTTAATTTTTTAATTCAAAGTATTGTAAAATTTGATATACATATTTATAATTTTGTCCAATAAATTCAGCACCTGAAAAGGTTTGCAAACCTAGCAGACGAAACGTTGTGCACTTACATAAATAAATTGGATTTATTTATTATTGACCCTCAACAATCAACTATTTACTAATACGATTGTATATTGTATAATCCAGTAAAGTATAACTGTATGAGCTGAAAATAGTGCAACAAATATTTTAGTGAATATAATGAAATGATCCCTGGTAGTAAATTCATATGTGTATTAGTTTAAAATAAAACTATATCCCTAGTAGAATTTTAAATATGAAAAATGGGCTTAAAACTAAGAAATGGCCAGTGAAACTGGTCAGGTTCTATCTCAAAATGAAACGCTTTTTCACACCTTTCTTGACCATTTCTTAGATGGACATAACCTTCATCAAATATGAAACAACTTTTCGAGTAATCCTGTAAACAAAACTTAAAGCGTGTTGTGAAATTTGATCGGTTTTACCATTTGTAATAGATACAGACGATTGTTTACGCTATATAAATATTACTTTTAAAGATAATTCGACGTTTATCATTTTTGTCTCAAATTGAGCCAAATCATTTTTAGGAGCTTGTTCATGGCTATTATACCTAGCTAAAATGGCCAATTTTTCTTAGTCTACTTAAAATTCCAAAAGCATTTTTGATGGTCAGAAAAGGTTTATAAATTGGAATGAAAACTATGAAATGGCCAGGAAAGGTTCGAAAAAGCGTTTCATTCTTGTACACGACCTGACCAAGCGTCCTAGTCAGTTTATAGATTGACATGAGAACGCTACTCAGTAAATGGCTACAAAATTTTTGTTGATTCCACCAGGGATAAGGTATTAAATATACAGTTAATTCCTCTATAATGTACTAAAAATTATAACGTTATTGAGTTAATCGAGAAATCGACTTGACATAAATATTACTACTGTATACAGGAAAATTTACTATGGATTTAATAATTTTTAATATACATCTGTTTCTCAATTACTCAATAACAGTGTATTTTTTGTAAAACCTTTTTCTCCGTGTAGCTTCGACAATTAATATAATATTTTGTTTATTTATTGATCAAAATATTTATTGTTTCTTTTGGCGAATATATATCGTAACCTATTATAAGACAAACGTTGAAACGTATGACTGTCCATTAAATAGTTTTATTTACAAGTACAAACGGCACATTGATCATTTTGTTTTATATAATCAAGTATTATCGAGGCGACCCCATAATTCTATGTAGATATCTATAGAAATGTATATAACTTAATCTAGTTCTATGTGGTCTGATATTACTTAGTTTTTTATAAAAATATCGACAGCTTATCCATGAAACTGGATAATTTTATATCAGGATTTGATCTCTATTAAGATAAAATATTAAATAGAAAGCTGGGAAGAATAAATCAGAATACAAACACTTTTTGATAAACCATCTCAAGAATATTGAGCATTATATCTTAAGTTTCTCTATATTTTACTAAATTTTAATAATCTCACATCTGATTCGTAATAACCGACCTGAAAAAAGTCTCTAGATCCAGCATATTTGAATTCATCCGCTTTTCGAACTTTATTATTCTGCTATTTAAATATTTAACTTAAAATTTCGCTTTCCTTTGAATCTGTGGAAATCTCTCAAAAACATAATAGGATAATATGCTTTTCAAACCAATTTCTTGCTCTGTGCGTTTATCCATACATTACATAATTATTTTTATCAGAATTAATATCTAATTAATCGTTTGCTTTATAAGATTAAATTTTAAAAATATGTTTAATTAACGCGTGTAACAAATGCATAATAGACCTTTTGAAAGTTACTCCGACATTATGAATTTTCATTATCTGCAACGTTGTACTAGATTTCAGAAGAAATATCATGTACGTATGAAAAAAAAATCAGTCCTACCGAATCGGCTTGGATATGTGTATAAAGCACTGATTTTTTCATTTGTATAGCAATTCGCGCATTCCCATGAAAATCACACGAGCGCTTTGCCCGATCACCGAATAAATGTTGATTTGTGATTTTTCGCACGTACTTCGGCAAACGGCTTCATTCCCACCCACATATCTCTTTCCTTGTTTGGTTTTTAATTTTCAAGCTGGTATCAATGATAAAGAATGGAAGAGATAGATAGATAGATAAATAGAGGGTGCAAGAGAAAGAGAGATAGAGGTGGGTGGGAAGAGAGAGATGGAAAGAGAAGAAGAGATATAGGCATTGGCTTTCGTGGTGAGCACTTCAAAGCAATCGTACGTTTTACTACCACGGATATGGTGAAGTAGTTTTCGTTCGGTTATAGCTATGTACATGACTATCTCATGGATTGACGTGAAATTTTTTTCTTTATATTATTCCGTGCTTATGTACTATGATCTATATGCTTTTTCGTTATTTTCCTACTATTAAAATATGTTTCATCGAGTTGATCGCGTTTACATTGATATACTGAAAAGAAGAGATTATAGCAATCACATTTGAATGAATGTTTTGATAGGAACTGGACTGTACAATCAACAAGTTTTTAGTTTTTTTTAGAAAGTATAGATTTTTAGATAAATTCTTTCTTTATAAATAATATTCTTTTTGTTTTATTAATTATAGCGAAACAGTTTTGTTATTTGCAAACTACGAATATATCAAGTATTTTTATTTTAAAACAATTTTTGCGGTAAAACTGGTAACGCACTGTTCTTGAATTGGATGGAGTTTTCAGTTTAAACCCGAGCTAAACCCTTTTTTATCGAAATTAAAAAAAAATTTTTAAATAATTTTAAATCAATCTTGCATATTTTTTCACATGCAATAGCGAATTGACATTTGTTAGAGAACAAAATTTACTTTGGAAAAATAGATAAAACTTTTGCCTTCATATTTATTCGATAACAATTTCAAATTATGATACTATACGAAGGATCGAAACTGCTTAATTAAAATGAAAAATAAAATAAATGTATATATTAATGTACTATATAGTTATCAGTGATAATTTGCACATTATGATAAAAAGGAAGGCAGAAAATATTAATATTTGACCTTCCAATGACAGGTTTATAAAATACACAAGCGCAGGTTATATTGATTCATGAAATTGTTAATATATTTTCGACTGAAATAACATTTACCTTGCCATCCTTAACTAATAAATGAAAAAATTTTCACTAGAGATAAAAATTGAAAATTTTTACTTTAACGTCGATATCTGCTTCGGAACGTAGCTGTAAATACATCGTAAAATTTTATACACCGCTTCCACGGATGTTTTCAACTATGTTTATCAACGTACACACGCATATAAAAGAACATGTCCATGAACTTTCCGTCACTTGATGTAGAATAATTTTACGATTAAAGCACCATTAAATATTGTATTCAAATTAAAGTAAAAAGCGATAAAACGCAAAAGCGCTTCGAAATTAGATAAGCATAACAACGCATCCCGTAAATAGCTGTACAACTAATGTATAATGCTGTTGTTCTCTTAGTTCTTTTTTTCATAACTTCATCGTCAAATCATATTATCTTTTGACATCTCTACTGTGATATTTAAATTTAAATGCATAATGGCGCGAAACATTGTGTAGTGTCTAAGAATAATAGTTGACCTTTTAATTTTATTTATACGTATACTCTCCTGAGCCTCGAATAAAATATAAATAATTTGCAGTATAATAAGCAATATTGTATGATAATATAACATGGATCTGTAGTTTTACACGTTTACTATTGAAATTCGCATTATCTTGCGATTCTCACCACGAGATTACTAATGCTTTTTTCGCGCTACGTTTACGTATACTTTCTCAGAGTAAATCGGGCATCTCTTTACAATGTTTAGCCCAACAGTACCAAAACGGAAGTTTTTCAATGAAAAATATAGGGAATTTTAATAGTTGCACGACAAAAAGTTGTAACGTACGCGAAAGAGCTAGTTTGTTGTTTTTCTCTTTCTTCCTCTTAGTAAAGGGCATATTGAAACAACAAAGTGTTAACGAGCGGAAACGAGATAACGGAGGCATTCGCTCGTAATGAGAATTTAAATGGAGAAGAACAAGATGAGACTGAGCAGGGGAAAATATTCTCGATATCCTAGTCGAGTTTGTGTTTTATGTATTTCACTCGGTTCTCAACATTACGAGTGTGAGGTATAGGTGTCTACCATTTTCCACTCTTTTCCCAAGTAATGAATAATTAAACCTTTTTGTTTCTTATACTTTGAATTTCAAGCTCGAAGTTTAATTCCTTAACTAGTTTGATGATTAAGATTGGAATAGTTATACACCCCGTGCTATCTGAAGTTTTCACTTATTCTTATTATCCTGGTGTAACAAGTCTTTATAATATGCAAATCTCACTGACAAAAGAATCAGATTACCTATCCTAATCGCAAACTCCTTTAAAAAAACGACCATATTTTGGTTTACAAACAAAACGAATACATTTTCGAAAAAAAACAGAGGTAAATGTTTAATTATTGAAGGAAAACCGAAGAAACAGAAATTTATCAGTCGACCAAGAATATATATATACCGCTGTTATCGTACATTCACGTTCAGTACTACTAGCACTATGCAAGATGCGGTCTCAGTTTACGTTCTTCTATAAGATCACATCTATTGGATTACTCGTACAATGATTTTTGTTACCTACATGGATTATACGTTTTATCCGCGTGTATCGAACAATCAGGTTCTTATCTATTTATGTGCGAGTTCGTTTGGTCACAGTGAAATGTATATCTTGATTTAATATGTACGAGCGTAACCTCACTCTTGAGTCTATCTCTAGTTTACTTAAAGTACGTAGTTAAAGTTGTGTTATAGTAATAATAATTTTAATTTACTACTAAGATATAGTAGGTGCTTTAGAGTTAATAAAAATACTATTTACAAGAGATGGTAAATGCAGCCTATTAAGAAGAACGTAACTAAGGTAAATCTGCAAATAACCACTTAGCTTCGTTACGTAAATAAATTACTATTACTTCCTGTATTTCTCTGGTAGTAAAACACATCGTTTAAGTTAACTCGTTGATTGTATAACTCTTTCACGGTAAGTAAACCTGAGACCTCCATTGCTTTGTCACAACACTTAAAAGCGTCAATACAATTAAGTAAGAAGAAAAGAAATTGTTTGACCTTTTGTTCAAAATAAAGAAGGATAGTCATATTGTTTTTAGCAATTTAAATAGATAAAATTTAAATGTAGAAGGATGCTCACTTTATCAAAACTGCACTATCTCCTTATTGAATAGCTGCGAATATCTCCCAATTGGATAAATCAATGTGTTCCTTCTAAAAAAAAGTACTACAAGAGGATAAAGAAAGGGGTGTAGGAGAGAGTTCTTTGGAAAGTGGTAATCAAGTGTTTCGCTGTTGTATGCATAAGACTCAGAGTTCCATGGACAAGGAAGCAAATACCTTTGGTGATGATCCACCATAGGTCCGTTTAGTCTCTCGCAAGGCACAACTTAACTACCAAGTGGAGAGCCAGGCTTTCGTGCCCCTCTGGGTTTGTTCAGACTCGGCTAAGGAAAACTCGGGTCGTCTTGGTCTACCCCATCTGTGTTTTCACGATGGTTTTTCGCGCCGCGAGAGCAAACACGCCGCGGGAAGTGCTCCGAGATATCTCCGCACGGGAACCCCAGAGGAGGGAGAAAAGGAAAATATAGCCTGGAGAGCCGGTTTCTCGAGACTCGTGCAGACAATTTTTATTCCCGCTCACTTAACCGACAATGTGTTTCTACCCACGTGTGTTAGTGAGCTATCAATTTAACCAGGTTCTGAACTCCTCGTGTTTAGTGGGAATTTGTGCAGGACATTGGATTTTTCGTCAACTCTACAGTTTTTCAATCCTCGCAATAGCTATAGTTAAGATCCATTCCGTACCGATATCATTTATTTAATTTTTTACTCTTGTACTAAAATATATAATCAAATGCTAAATACGCGTAGTATATTACTCTATAATGTATGTATAAACACTGCTCGTTGTACATTTCCTACATTAGGTACAGTAAAGCAAAATCAAAAATATCTTACGATATACAGATAATAATAATATTGACTAAGAAATATAATAAACCATTTAGTATAAAATAGCTCGATTGCTAAAAATAGCTGCAGAAGAATTAGTGAAGATACGCGAGTCAAAACGAGCCTGGACGCCAATAATATATACATAGTCACGTATCTATAGACTTCCACAAAGTTCTTCAACGCGTTTATCTCGTGGTGCTCTCCCTCCCTCCCTCTCCCTCTTTCTCTTTCTCTCTATATATATCTCTATCTCACTTTCCGCAGAAGTTCCGTTTTTCTTGAGCGAACGAACGAACGCGCGCGCGCGCGACCCATTCCGTTTTGATAGACTTACATATCTCGTTCCCTTTCTCCTCCTTTCGTTCGCTCGTTTCTCCCATTACCAAGTCCGATCCCGTAGTTATCCTCGGGAGAGCGATCGAGCTGCCGCCGAGTCGTTTTCTTTATTCTTCCGCGATAAAAGTCGTGGAATCGCTGCTTTATTTAGCAAAGAATCACAAAGATCTTCTTCTATCTTCGTCTGTGTAAACGTACACGTGAACATGCGTGTGTGCGTATATATATATATACGTCGATCTCTGTATATCAGAGTTTCTTCGTCCTACTTCTTTTCATTCTTACTTCCTCTTTATCTCTCATTTTTTAAGTATTTGGCCAACCCAGGGTAAATTCACCGGTCTGATATACAAAGATCGACGTATATATATATAGTACGCACACACCGCATGTTCACGTGTAACGTTTACACGACTAGATAGAAGAAGATCTTTGTGATTCTTTGCTAAATAAAGCGCGATTCCCACGACTTTTATCGCGGAAGAATAAGAAAACGACTCGGCGGCAGCTCGATCGCTCTCCCGAGATAACTACGGTATCGGCTTGGTAATGGGAGAAACGAGCGAACGAAAGGAGGAGAAAGGGAACGAGATATGTAAGTCTACAAAACGGAATGGGGTCGCGCGCGCGCGCGTTCGTTCGTTCGCTCAGAAAAACGGAACTTCTGCGGAAAGTGAGATAGAGATTATAGAGAGAAAGAGAAAGGAGGTATGGAGGGAGGGAGAGCACCACGAGATAAACGCGTTGAAGAACTTTGTGGAAGTCTATAGATACGTGACTATGTATATATTATTGGCGTCCAGGCTCGTTTTGACTCGCGTATCTTCACTATTCTTCTGCAGCTATTTTTACAATCATCGAGCTATTTTATACTACTAAATGGTTATTATATTTCTTAGTCAATATTATTATTATCTGTATATCGTAAATATTTTTGATTTTGCTTTACGTACCTAATGTAGGAAATGTACAACGAGCAGTGTTTATACATACATTATAGAGTATATACTACGCGTATTTAGCATTTGATTATATATTTTTAGTACAAGAGTAAAAATAATAAATGATTCGGTACGGAATGGATCTTAACTAAGCTATTGCGAGGATTGAAAAATGTAGAGTTGACGAAAAATCCAATGTCCTAGCCAATTCCCACTAAACACGAGGATTTCAGAACCTGGTTAAATTGATAGCTCACTAAACACACGTGGGTAGAAACACATTGTCGGTTAAGTGAGCGGGAATAAAATTGTCTGCACGAGTCGCGAGAAACCGGCTCCCAGCTATATTTCCTTTCTCCCTCCTCTGGGGTTCCCGTGCGGAGATATCTCGGAGCACTTCCCGCGGCGTGTTGCTCTCGCGGCGCGAAAACCTCGTGAAAACACAGATGGGGTAGACCAAGACGACCGAGTTTTCCTTAGCGAGTCTGAACAAACCCAGAGGGGCACGAAAGCCTGGCTCTCCACTTGGTAGTTAAGTTGTGCCTTGCGAGAGACTAAACGGACCTATGGTGGATACTCACCAAAGGTATTGCTTCCTCTGTCCATGGAACTCGAGTCTTATGCATACAACAGCGAAACACTTGATTACACTTTCCAAAGACTCTCTCCTACACCCCTTTCTTTATCCTCTTGTAGTATTTTTTTAGAAGGAACACATTGATTTATCCATTGGGAGATTCGCAGCTATTCATAAGGAGATAGTGCAGTTTGATAAAGTGAGCATCACCTACATTTAAATTTTTCTATTTAAATTGCTAAAAACAATATGACTATCCTTCTTTATTTGAACAAAAGGTCAAACAATTTCTTTTCTTCTTACTTAATTGTATTGACGCTTTTTAAGTGTTGTGACAAAGCATGGAGGTCTCAGGTTTACTTACCGTGAAAGAGTTATACAATCAACGAGTTAACTTAAACGATGTGTTTTACTACCGAGAAAAGGAAGTAATAGTAATTTATTTACGTAACGAAGCTAAGTGGTTATTTGCAGATTTACCTTAGTTACGTTCTTCTTAATAGGCTGCATTTACCATCTCTTGTAAATAGTATTTTTTTAACTCTAAAGCACCTACTTATCTTAGTAGTAAATTAAATTATTATTACTATAACACAACTTTAACTACGTACTTTAAGTAAACTAGATAGACTCAAGAGTGAGGTTACGCTCGTACATATTAAATCACGATATACATTTCACTGTGACCAAACGAACTCGCACATAAATAGATAAGAACCTGATTGTTTCGATACACGCGGATAAACGTATAATCCCTGTAGTAACAAAACATTGTACGAGTAATCAATAGATGTGATCTTATGATAACTAAACTGAGACCGCATCTTGCATAGTGCTAGTAGTACTGAACGTGAATGTACGATAACAGCGGTATATATATTCTGGTCGACTGATAATTTCTGTTTCTCTTCGGTTTTCCTTCAATATTAAACATTTACCTCTGTTTTTTTTTCGAAAATGTTTTCGTTTTGTTTTGTAAACCAAAATATGGTCGTTTTTTTAAAGGAGTTTGCGATTAGGATAGGTAATCTGATTCTTTTCAGTGAGATTTGCATATTATAAGACTTGTTACACCAGATAATAAGAATAAGTGAAAACTTCAGATAGCACGGGGTGTATAACTATTCCAATCTTAATCATCAACTAGTTAAGGAATTAAACTTCGAGCTTGAAATTCAAAGTATAAGAACAAAAAGGTTTAATTATTCATTACTTGGGAAAAGAGTGGAAAATGGTAGACACCTATACCTCACACTCGTAATGTTGAGAACCGAGTGAAATACATAAAACACAAACTCGACTAGGATATCGAGAATATTTTCCCCTGCTCAGTCTCATCTTGTTCTTCTCCATTTAAATTCTCATTACGAGGCGAATGCCTCCGTTCTCGTTTCCGCTCGTTAACACTTTGTTGTTTCAATATGCCCTTTACTAAGAGGAAGAAAGAGAAAAACAACAAACTAGCTCTTTCGCGTACGTTACAACTTTTTGTCGTGCAACTATTAAAATTCCCTATATTTTTCATTGAAAAACTTCCGTTTTGGTACTGTTGGGCTAAACATTGTAAAGAGATGCCCGATTACTCTGAGAAAGTATACGTAAAATAGCGCGAAAAAAGCATTAGTAATCTCGTGGTGAGAATCGCAAGATAATGCGAATTTCAGTAAACGTGTAAAACTACAGATCCATGTTATATTATCATACAATATTGCTTATTATACTGCAAATTATTATATTTTATTCGAGGCTCAGGAGAGTACGTATAAATAAAATTAAAAGGTCAACTATTATTCTTAGACACTACACAATGTTTCGCGCCATTATGCATTTAATTTAAATATCACAGTAGAGATGTCAAAATAATATGATTTGACGATGAAGTTATGAAAAAAGAACTAAGAGAACACAGCTTATACATTAGTTGTACAGCTATTTACGGGATGCGTTGTTATGCTTATCTAATTTCGAGCGCTTTTTGCGTTTTATCGCTTTTTACTTTAATTTGAATACAATATTTAATGTGCTTTAATCGTAAAATTATTCTACATCAAGTGACGGAAAGTTCATGGACCTGTTCTTTTATATGCGTGTGTACGTTGATAAACATAGTTGAAAACATCCGTGGAAGCGGTGTAAAAATTTACGATGTATTTACAGCTACGTTCCGAAGCAGATATCGACGTTAAGTAAAAATTTTCAATTTTATCTCTAGTGAAATTTTTTCATTATTAGTTAGGATGGCAAGTAAATGTTATTTTCAGTCGAAAATATATTAACAATTTCATGAATCAATATAACCTGCACTTGTGTATTTTATAAACCTGTCATTGGAAGGTCAAATATTAATATTTTCTGCCTTCCTTTTTATCATAATGTGCAAATTATCACTGATAACATATAGTACATTAATATATAATTTTATTTTATTTTTCATTAATTAAGCAGTTTCGATCCTTCGTATAGTCATAATTTGAATTGTTATCGAATAAATATGAAGGCAAAATTTTATCTATTTTTCCAAAGTAAATTTTGTTCTCTAACAAATGTCAATTCGCTATTGCATGTGAAAAAATATGCAAGATTGATTTAAAATTATTTAAAAATTTTTTTTAATTTCGATAAAAAAGGGTTTAGCTCGGGTTTAAACTGAAAACTCCATCCAATTCAAGACAGTGCGTTACCAGTTTTCCGCAAAAATTGTTTTAAAATAAAAAATACTTGATATATTCGTAGTTTGCAAATAACAAAACTGTTTCGCTATAATTAATAAAACAAAGAATATTATTTATAAAGAAAGAATTTATGTAAAAATCTATACTTTCTAAAAAAACTAAAAACTTGTTGATTACAGTCCAGTTCCTATCAAACATTCATTCAAATGTGATTGCTATAATCTCTTCTTTCAGTATATCAATGTAACGCGATCAACTCGATGAACATATTTATAGTAGGAAAATAACGAAAAAGCATATAGACGATCTATATGCTTTTTCGTTATTTTCCTACTATTAAAATATGTTTCATCGAGTTGATCGCGTTTACATTGATATACTGAAAAGAAGAGATTATAGCAATCACATTTGAATGAATGTTTTGATAGGAACTGGACTGTACAATCAACAAGTTTTTAGTTTTTTTTAGAAAGTATAGATTTTTAGATAAATTCTTTCTTTATAAATAATATTCTTTTTGTTTTATTAATTATAGCGAAACAGTTTTGTTATTTGCAAACTACGAATATATCAAGTATTTTTATTTTAAAACAATTTTTGCGGTAAAACTGGTAACGCACTGTTCTTGAATTGGATGGAGTTTTCAGTTTAAACCCGAGCTAAACCCTTTTTTTATCGAAATTAAAAAAAAATTTTTTAAATAATTTTAAATCAATCTTGCATATTTTTTCACATGCAATAGCGAATTGACATTTGTTAGAGAACAAAATTTACTTTGGAAAAATAGATAAAACTTTTGCCTTCATATTTATTCGATAACAATTTCAAATTATGATACTATACGAAAGATCGAAACTGCTTAATTAAAATGAAAAATAAAATAAATTTATATATTAATGTACTATATAGTTATCAGTGATAATTTGCACATTATGATAAAAAGGAAGGCAGAAAATATTAATATTTGACCTTCCAATGACAGGTTTATAAAATACACAAGCGCAGGTTATATTGATTCATGAAATTGTTAATATATTTTCGACTGAAATAACATTTACCTTGCCATCCTTAACTAATAAATGAAAAAATTTTCACTAGAGATAAAAATTGAAAATTTTTACTTTAACGTCGATATCTGCTTCGGAACGTAGCTGTAAATACATCGTAAAATTTTATACACCGCTTCCACGGATGTTTTCAACTATGTTTATCAACGTACACACGCATATAAAAGAACATGTCCATGAACTTTCCGTCACTTGATGTAGAATAATTTTACGATTAAAGCACCATTAAATATTGTATTCAAATTAAAGTAAAAAGCGATAAAACGCAAAAGCGCTTCGAAATTAGATAAGCATAACAACGCATCCCGTAAATAGCTGTACAACTAATGTATAATGCTGTTGTTCTCTTAGTTCTTTTTTTCATAACTTCATCGTCAAATCATATTATCTTTTGACATCTCTACTGTGATATTTAAATTTAAATGCATAATGGCGCGAAACATTGTGTAGTGTCTAAGAATAATAGTTGACCTTTTAATTTTATTTATACGTATACTCTCCTGAGCCTCGAATAAAATATAAATAATTTGCAGTATAATAAGCAATATTGTATGATAATATAACATGGATCTGTAGTTTTACACGTTTACTATTGAAATTCGCATTATCTTGCGATTCTCACCACGAGATTACTAATGCTTTTTTCGCGCTACGTTTACGTATACTTTCTCAGAGTAAATCGGGCATCTCTTTACAATGTTTAGCCCAACAGCACCAAAACGGAAGTTTTTCAATGAAAAATATAGGGAATTTTAATAGTTGCACGACAAAAAGTTGTAACGTACGCGAAAGAGCTAGTTTGTTGTTTTTCTCTTTCTTCCTCTTAGTAAAGGGCATATTGAAACAACAAAGTGTTAACGAGCGGAAACGAGATAACGGAGGCATTCGCTCGTAATGAGAATTTAAATGGAGAAGAACAAGATGAGACTGAGCAGGGGAAAATATTCTCGATATCCTAGTCGAGTTTGTGTTTTATGTATTTCACTCGGTTCTCAACATTACGAGTGTGAGGTATAGGTGTCTACCATTTTCCACTCTTTTCCCAAGTAATGAATAATTAAACCTTTTTGTTTCTTATACTTTGAATTTCAAGCTCGAAGTTTAATTCGTTAACTAGTTTGATTATTAAGATTGGAATAGTTATACACCCCGTGCTATCTGAAGTTTTCACTTATTCTTAATATCCTGGTGTAACAAGTCTTTATAATATGCAAATCTCACTGACAAAAGAATCAGATTACCTATCCTAATCGCAAACTCCTTTAAAAAACGACCATATTTTGGTTTACAAACAAAACGAATACATTTTCGAAAAAAAACAGAGGTAAATGTTTAATTATTGAAGGAAAACCGAAGAAACAGAAATTTATCAGTCGACCAAGAATATATATATACCGCTGTTATCGTACATTCACGTTCAGTACTACTAGCACTATGCAAGATGCGGTCTCGGTTTACGTTCTTCTATAAGATCACATCTATTGGATTACTCGTACAATGATTTTTGTTACCTATACATGGATTATACGTTTTATCCGCGTGTATCGAACAATCAGGTTCTTATCTATTTATGTGCGAGTTCGTTTGGTCACAGTGAAATGTATATCTTGATTTAATATGTACGAGCGTAACCTCACTCTTGAGTCTATCTCTAGTTTACTTAAAGTACGTAGTTAAAGTTGTGTTATAGTAATAATAATTTTAATTTACTACTAAGATATAGTAGGTGCTTTAGAGTTAATAAAAATACTATTTACAAGAGATGGTAAATGCAGCCTATTAAGAAGAACGTAACTAAGGTAAATCTGCAAATAACCACTTAGCTTCGTTACGTAAATAAATTACTATTACTTCCTGTATTTCTCTGGTAGTAAAACACATCGTTTAAGTTAACTCGTTGATTGTATAACTCTTTCACGGTAAGTAAACCTGAGACCTCCATTGCTTTGTCACAACACTTAAAAGCGTCAATACAATTAAGTAAGAAGAAAAGAAATTGTTTGACCTTTTGTTCAAAATAAAGAAGGATAGTCATATTGTTTTTAGCAATTTAAATAGATAAAATTTAAATGTAGAAGGATGCTCACTTTATCAAAACTGCACTATCTCCTTATTAAATAGCTGCGAATATCTCCCAATTGGATAAATCAATGTGTTCCTTCTAAAAAAAAGTACTACAAGAGGATAAAGAAAGGGGTGTAGGAGAGAGTTCTTTGGAAAGTGGTAATCAAGTGTTTCGCTGTTGTATGCATAAGACTCAGAGTTCCATGGACAAGGAAGCAAATACCTTTGGTGATGATCCACCATAGGTCCGTTTAGTCTCTCGCAAGGCACAACTTAACTACCAAGTGGAGAGCCAGGCTTTCGTGCCCCTCTGGGTTTGTTCAGACTCGGCTAAGGAAAACTCGGGTCGTCTTGGTCTACCCCATCTGTGTTTTCACGATGGTTTTTTCGCGCCGCGAGAGCAAACACGCCGCGGGAAGTGCTCCGAGATATCTCCGCACGGGAACCCCAGAGGAGGGAGAAAAGGAAAATATAGCCTGGAGAGCCGGTTTCTCGAGACTCGTGCAGACAATTTTTATTCCCGCTCACTTAACCGACAATGTGTTTCTACCCACGTGTGTTAGTGAGCTATCAATTTAACCAGGTTCTGAACTCGTGTTTAGTGGGAATTTGTGCAGGACATTGGATTTTTCGTCAACTCTACAGTTTTTCAATCCTCGCAATAGCTATAGTTAAGATCCATTCCGTACCGATATCATTTATTTAATTTTTTACTCTTGTACTAAAATATATAATCAAATGCTAAATACGCGTAGTATATTACTCTATAATGTATGTATAAACACTGCTCGTTGTACATTTCCTACATTAGGTACATAAAGCAAAATCAAAAATATCTTACGATATACAGATAATAATAATATTGACTAAGAAATATAATAAACCATTTAGTATAAAATAGCTCGATTGCTAAAAATAGCTGCAGAAGAATTAGTGAAGATACGCGAGTCAAAACGAGCCTGGACGCCAATAATATATACATAGTCACGTATCTATAGACTTCCACAAAGTTCTTCAACGCGTTTATCTCGTGGTGCTCTCCCTCCCTCCCTCTCCCTCTTTCTCTTTCTCTCTATATATATCTCTATCTCACTTTCCGCAGAAGTTCCGTTTTTCTTGAGCGAACGAACGAACGCGCGCGCGCGCGACCCATTCCGTTTTGATAGACTTACATATCTCGTTCCCTTTCTCCTCCTTTCGTTCGCTCGTTTCTCCCATTACCAAGTCCGATCCCGTAGTTATCCTCGGGAGAGCGATCGAGCTGCCGCCGAGTCGTTTTCTTTATTCTTCCGCGATAAAAGTCGTGGAATCGCTGCTTTATTTAGCAAAGAATCACAAAGATCTTCTTCTATCTTCGTCTGTGTAAACGTACACGTGAACATGCGTGTGTGCGTATATATATATATACGTCGATCTCTGTATATCAGAGTTTCTTCGTCCTACTTCTTTTCATTCTTACTTCCTCTTTATCTCTCATTTTTTAAGTATTTGGCCAACCCAGGGTAAATTCACCGGTAGAGTTTGTCAATACTGGAAGGTAACTCTGTTGATTTTGTTTTCGACGCTAGCGGAAACAAGGTCTCCGAAAAGTACCCTTTCCTTCCTTATAAGTCCTGCTTTTAATTTGACTATCCCCTCTTTTTAGAACCCTCTTTTCTCCTTCAAATTTCATTCACGTCTCGAATCTAATGTCTTTGTAAATAAATTTTAAAATCAAATTACTCCACAATTTATTGTTTTATATTTTTTTTTTTTTAAATTAATATTTTTATGTTACGAATACATTATGTAAATGCGTTGAAAGAATAATAAAAATCATTGTTTTTTATTCAATTTACGATCAGAATTAAATACATATAATATGTTAATTGCGTATTGAATCATTACTAATTACGTTAATTAATTATATATGGAAAATATTTTATAATCTAGACGAATATCTGCACGAGAACAATGCACGCTGAAATAGATATTATTATTTATAGCAGTAAAACTGTAGAATTACATTTATCGGAAAAAGATTTATGTTGATCTTGGATTTTAACTATAACTTTCACTTTCATCGTATTTTCAAATAGCAGATTCAATATGAAAAATACGCTTTTTAATTTAGAAATGACGTAAAGTCGATTCGTGATGGAATTTTAAGAACCTAAATACTTAACTTTACATTTTTCTTTTACAATTTTTTATAAATTTACATTTTTCTCAAACTTTAACGTTTGCATTAAATATTTAACTTACAAATGGAATATATAACCTCATTCGTACTTTAAACAAAAAATGCAATTTTGATCCGAAATATCGTATGCAATATTACTGTATCTTTGCACGTAATCTGCATTCTGTAATCTGTAATTGTATGTATATACATAATTTAGATGATAAGTACAAGTTTATATTTAGATGCATTACATTAGTTTTAATTAGTTCCATTTTAACAACCTTATTTTAATATTTATATTCTAATATTTTTTAATGTAGCATAATATACACTTATAATACTTTCTTAACACGTGATATTAGCCAATTATGGTGTAAAAGGAAATATTAGCTGAATCGCGAATATTTTAATCGAGTTCAAATGCTGCATTTATCATCGTTTACGATTAAAAATTACCGTATCTTTCATTTCGACGAAGATCAAACGTTACTTTCCAATTTACAGCGTCGGTCCATAAATCTTTGATACGGATCGATGCAAAGTACACACACTTGTACTGTCTACTAAATGATTAAACCGACTAGCCCCATTCGTCGGCGTCATTCATTGTCAATTCCAAAAAAAAGGAGAGTCAAGAGAAACGAGTGGTTTGGAACTATAGACGTGAGAATTAACCAATGAAAATAAGGGAAAAGAAACTAAATAAAGTGAAAAAATCTAAGGAGAGAAAATATAAGGAAATGAAAGTTGGTGCAACGACTACCACCGAAACAATTATCGTTGGCCCGTATACCCGCGTTCATTCGATTTGAACATTTAATATTTGCATTTTGAGCGGGCGTTATTGAGACAGCGAGGGGCTGCCCTCGTCTCGACATAATCCACACGGGAACGTATGTGTACACGTATACTTGGATGAACGCGTATAAGGTGGTAGACGTGCCTATCCGAGCCATAAATCAGACGAAAGCTGGCATCCCTGACAAAAACACGATTGCAATAAGAAAGCGCGCGAGTAGACGACGAGTGTTGAAAATGCCATACGGATATTGTCTCGATGTCTGCGCGCGCGGTGGGTCGGAGGAAAAGGAGGTGGGAGGAGGAGGAGGACGACGGAGGGGGGAATAACGGTTGTACGATTCCGAGCATACGTAATTGTTATTTATGTTCTTGCACGAAGCCGAAGAAGAATGTGTGTAGAGATACGCGTTTATGTTTGAACTAGCTAAAGGATTTGTATGTGTGTACTTGTATATATGTAGGAACGAGGTTGCGAGGGAGACAAGTGACGCGATGCAATATGCAGTCGGACACGCAGAAGTAGCACGTGGACGCTTTGCACGTTAATGTTAAGAGATAAGCGTTGAAAGAGTATAATTTCACGCTTCATTAATCTTGCAGACATTTTGAACATACATTTGACATTCTTATCTGTTTAAAAATACGCGGTTTTTGGCCGAGGAACGAGATTTATGCATACCGAGGTTTCTGCACCTCGGTCAATTTTAAAGATGAACCGTTGGTCTAATTCTACGAAATACATTATCACGTTAAAATATTAATTCCTCTAGTAATTCTCGAATCAAAAAAGTAACATTAACTATCTAGATTTCTCAAATATGCATAATAATTTTACAGATTTATTAAAAATAATTTATACATTCGATTTCATGTGCTATTTTTCGTTTCTACTTTAAAAACCACATTTTTTACTTGTTTGTACACTCGTGCCCGATTTCAGTCCGTAACAAGTGTGCATCATTTAATTCGTGTTTCATATCGTTAATTGTGGAAAATTGTAAAACCAGTTTATCGATTTATTTGATTGATAAAATACTGTTTTTTATATTACAATATTCCATATTTAAATCATGTATTCAATAACCTGTTGAAAACACTTGATCAAATTAAACAAATCGTTTACACTTGTAAACAGAAAAATAAAGTTATTTTTACAGATGATTTTCAGATCCAGATTATTTTATCATATTTTATTGCATAAAAATAAATGCACTTAAAATTTACTAGGGATACCAAATCAGCTATATTAGAATAGTTAATTAGTCGAATGATTTGCGCGGTTCAATATTATTTCGAATGTAAACAATGATTTAAAATAATGATGATTGCGTAAAATGATTTACACTTTTAGAACGACACTAAAAATATCTCTATTCGAAATAAGGATAAACATTTAAAGATCCATTTATCTGTATTATAATATTTATATCCTTTTATTAGAATAAATTTATAGAATTTATATAATTGATAGACTTTATTATATATAAGAAAATTTGTCTAAGTAAAAATAAATAAAGTTCAACACAAAAGAATACAATTAAATATTTATATTAAATAAAACTAAAAATTCTTTCGTTAATAAATCAAGCAATAATTTTTTTAATATACGATAATCAAATTTAACGGTTTAAATTTTAAATGACCTAGCTAGACAATTTTCCATTAAAAGTAAAAAATAAACTAAAAAGTGGATATAGTGTACGAAATAAAGAAACTTCATTATTTTAATTAAATTAAAAGCGTCTATATTGTAAGAGTATTTTTTGTTTTGTAAAAACAGTAGTGATTACTAAAATAAATGAAGAAAATAATTACTGTTGGTTCAACAATAGAATGTGTAGAAATAGAAGCTGGAGATGGTCGAAGCGGGTAGTGAAGGGACGAACGGGAGATGTGCATCGATCGAGTCTTTGACTGCAGGATTTATCGCCGTCGTGCTTCGTGGCGAAGAGCTACGATGTGGCGAAGAGAAGCCATAAAATGCTTGACCTTCTGACCCTCGTCCATTAAACGTTTACGAGTAAACTGCGCCTAAGACCAGGAAGGTATATGAGGCTGTTTATCTTGTCCGGGAGCAAAAAAAATGAGGAAATTTTGATTCCTATAAAAATGCGATTACCTCAAAATTACGGGAGATAAAATTTCTTCTGTATTGCAAGTAAATGTAAATATAGTGTTGAACATTACATTCTTGTCTTTGCCAGTTGCGGTACGTACTACCTTGAAATTTATCACCAAGATAAAACCAAAAATTGAAATATACGAAGTCTTGATATTTATTTTATGAAAGCTAGTCCTCACTATGCATTTGTATTTTACTAGTTTGATTTTTTAAATTTACTCGTGGTTTCAATATTATTACAAATGACTTATCATTACTTAAACCGCACCCGTGTTCATCAAGTTGTTATATTTTAAAATAGTTTTCACCTGTTACAATTATACGGTTATAAATAATGTATAGATGGTTTAACTACACAGAAAGAGAGAGAGAGAGAGAGAACTTTGGGTTGAATTGCTATTCCAAGAAATCAATAATGTTGAATAAAAAATAATGATTTGCAGCCGAGTAAAATTTATCTACATCTCGAAGTTATTGAATATTGAATGTAGGATCAAGATGTTTTAGCGTCCAAAAATAGTGAAAGCGATTAAGTATCCGGCAGGTGGGCATCGGTAGTTTCGGAGTTTGAATTGAAACGCGTGGCATATCGAAGAGGAGTATAAATCGGAAGCACTTGCCAGGGATCTGTACGGCGACGTAAGAAAATCGCCTAAGATCGGGGCAAGCTTACTCGTCAATTATTCAACGTAGGAGCGGATAAATCGAGAAGCGGTAGAGCAGCAGTTGGTGGCTCGACGGGCGAGGACCAGTGGAGGTGGGCTTTCAAGTTTGATTTCGCGTGCTTTCTCGGAAGCACGTAGACCGAACCCGGGGCGCGCGTCTGTCGAGTGGCATGTTGGACCGGGAGAGGGAGGAATAGACGGAGGAAGGAAGGCCGGAGCGAGAACAAACACCGGTGATCGATTCGAACTCAGATCTCTGTAATCAAGCGGCCAGACGTGCAGCTTCGTTTGATGCCGCTTTATTCCCGGAAGGAAGCGAGGAACGAGCGGGAGTAAAAAACACTGGATAGACCGAGAGAGATAGCGACAGAGGGAGGGAAACAGAGAGAGAGAGAGAGAGAGAGAGAGAGAGAAGAAGCGGAACGAATGAGCTCCGCACGACGTCGAACGCACTTTAGCGATAGTTTCTACAAAGGAAATGCACCGGCCATCTCGCTCACTGGCCCGAGCTTTATCTGCGGGATGCTCTACGTACCGAGCAGGGCGAAATTAAGTCGGAAATTAAAAAGAGAGTCATAGTGTGGAGTCTGCTATTTAAGATTAATTTCGTAGCCGCCCGCATCCACAGCTTGATGAAAATACCGGGTAGTCGATCCGTTCTCCTTCTCTCTCTCTCTCTCTCTCTCTCTCTTTCCTTCTCCCGCACCGTGTATGTATACGCGTGGCTATATAGGTGTATACGTACCTTTTCCTCTTTTTATGTATCGGAAGCTTATGTATTTCATCCGATTCTACGATGAATCAGTATTGATCTTTCCGTTTTATTTGCGTTTACTTCAACATTTTTTTTTGTTCCTACATTTATTTCCACACTACTTACAGTCTATTTGGACCACCATTATACTCTTTGTATTTTTTACTAAATCTTGCAAGTTTTAATTTGTTTTTCATTTAACTTTAATCATAAAATCAAAATTTAATATTCAAACAAGTTGTAAGTAATATATCATCAGTACCTTATAACGACTTCGTTTTCGATAATGAAAATATTTATATTTTTATTGAATCCAAAATACTGAAATTCCTGCAATTTTGAATAAATTGTTAAATATTTGAGTAAGTGCCCGGTAAATGTTAAATTGAAAAAAAAATGTACATGTATAATTTGATATTACCCATATGTTTATCAGATTTCAATAAGCATTTTAATAACGATTCCACACCTGCGTATATAAATTAAAATAATTATTTTTGCTGTTCAACTACTTTAATTTAATAAAATATTTTGCTCTTAAAAGCATGTATATATATTTATGGCGTATTAGAATATACTGCGCGAATATCATCTACTTTTCAATGAATTTGAATAGTTTAATTGGATTATAATTTTTATAAATATACATGTTGTATTTTCGTAACCTGAGCAGGAAAACAAATATATTTAGCGCTTTAATTAATGTTGGTGAAAAATAAATTGTTTATAACCAACATTCAGTTGGATCCTTTTAATTCATTTTGTTACTTTGTTTACTGATTATTACACGTACACTCAGTGCCTTTCATTAATTAAAGCAAAAATTAATTAAATCAGTGAATGGAATATTTGTTGGATTCGTAATGAGTATTTGTATATAGGTATATACGGTATATACGTATAGCATGTACACAAACAGCCACCCATAGCTATATATATTAACGCACCCGTGTTCATCAAGTCGTTATATTTTAAAATAGTTTTCACCTGTTACAATTATACGGTTATAAATAATGTATCGACGGTTTAACTACACACCCACACACACAGAGACAGAGAGAGAGAGAGAGAGAGAGAGAGAGAGAGAGAGAGAGATGGAAATAACTTGGAGTTAAATTGCTATTCCAAGAAATCAATAATGTTGAATAAAAAATAATGATTTGCAGCCGAGTAAAATTTATCTACATCTCGAAGTTATTGAATATTGAATGTAGGATCAAGATGTTTTAGCGTCCAAAAATAGTGAAAGCGATTAAGTATCCGGCAGGTGGGCATCGGTAGTTTCGGAGTTTGAATTGAAACGCGTGGCATATCGAAGAGGAGTATAAATCGGAAGCACTTGCCAGGGATCTGTACGGCGACGTAAGAAAATCGCCTAAGATCGGGGCAAGCTTACTCGTCAATTATTCAACGTAGGAGCGGATAAATCGAGAAGCGGTAGAGCAGCAGTTGGTGGCTCGACGGGCGAGGACCAGTGGAGGTGGGCTTTCAAGTTTGATTTCGCGTGCTTTCTCGGAAGCACGTAGACCGAACCCGGGGCGCGCGTCTGTCGAGTGGCATGTTGGACCGGGAGAGGGAGGAATAGACGGAGGAAGAAGGCCGGAGCGAGAACAAACACCGGTGATCGATTCGAACTCAGATCTCTGTAATCAAGCGGCCAGACGTGCAGCTTCGTTTGATGCCGCTTTATTCCCGGAAGGAAGCGAGGAACGAGCGGGGAGTAAAAACACTGGATAGACCGAGAGAGATAGCGACAGAGGGAGGGAAAACAGAGCGAGAGAGTGAGAGAAGAAGCGGAACGAATGAGCTCCGCACGACGTCGAACGCACTTTAGCGATAGTTTCTACAAAGGAAATGCACCGGCCATCTCGCTCACTGGCCCCGAGCTTTATCTGCGGGATGCTCTACGTACGAGCAGGGCGAAATTAAGTCGGAAATTAAAAAGAGAGTCATAGTGTGGAGTCAGTCGCTATTTAAGATTAATTTCGTAGCCGCCCGCATCCACAGCTTGATGAAAATACCGGGTAGTCGATCCGTTCTCCTTCTCTCTCTCTCTCTCTCTCTCTCCTTCTCCCGCACGTGTATGTATACGCGTGGCTATATAGGTGTATACGTACCTTTTCCTCTTTTTATGTATCGGAAGCTTATGTATTTCATCCGATTCTACGATGAATCAGTATGATCTTTCCGGTATTTATTTGCGTTTACTTCAACTTTTTTTTTTTGTTCCTACATTTATTTCTACACTACTTACAGTCTATTGGACCACCATTATACTCTTTGTATTTTTTTACTAAATCTTGCAAGTTTTAATTTGTTTTTCATTTAACTTTAATCATAAAATCAAAATTTAATATTCAAACAAGTTGTAAGTAATATATCCTCAGTACCTTATAACGACTTCGTTTTCGATAATGAAAATATTTATATTTTTATTGAATCCAAAATACTGAAATTCCTGCAATTTTGAATATAAATTGTTAAATATTTGAGTAAGTGCCCGGTAACTGTTAAATTGAAAAAACGTGTACATGTATAATTTGACATTACCCATATGTTTTATCAGATTTCAATAAGTATTTTAATAACGATTCCACACCTGCGTATATAAATTAAAATAATTATTTTTGCTGTTCAACTACTTAATTTAATAAAATATTTTGCTCTTAAAAGCATGTATATATATTTTAATATGGCGTATTAGAATATACTGCGCGAATATCATCTACTTTCAATGAATTTGAATAGTTTAATTGGATTATAATTTTATAAATATACATGTTGTATTTTCGTAACCTGAGCAGGAAAACAAATATATTTAGCGCTTTAATTAATGTTGGTGAAAAATAAATTGTTATAACCAACATTCAGTTGGATCCTTTAATTCATTTTGTTACTTTGTTTACTGATTATTACACGTACACTCAGTGCCTTCATTAATTAAAGCAAAATAATTAAATCAGTGAATGGAATATTTGTTGGATTCGTAATGAGTATTTGTATATAGGTATATACGGTATATACGTATAGCATGTACACAAACAGCCACCCATAGCTATATATATTAACGCACGCGTATTCACACATACGCAAACACGCATTAATTATGTACACTTGCACTTGCATCTTTAATTCAGTCGATCTATTTTTAAATTCGATGAAAACCAATTAAGTCTCATTAAACAATAGTGTGTATTCTTAAAAATTATTTGCACCTGTTATATTTATATCGTTCAAACCATGCGTTTCCCAATGTAATATTAATTTTAGCATCTGTTCACTCGTGTGAACTCTTGTCATAAACGTCCGCTCAACTAATAATAAAATATATCCTAAATGTCCTGCGTTTCATCACGTACTTATATAAAAAATTAATAATGTACACTAGCGTTCCTCCGTTTTTATAAAATAAGTAGACCCTTTGTAAAAGGTAAATGCGAAGCACTCGTCAATCTTAAGAAATGTCTAGTAATAAAGTAATAAACCTTTGTCAACCCTAACGGCTAGAAGTTACCGATGAAAGGACACATGCTGCGCAGATGCCTAGTAAAGCGTTCGGGCCTTTTCCGAACATCCTGCACACACGCGCTGACCAGCGTGTAGGACACCGTTAATGAAGGGACAAAGGGTAAAAAACAATGTATACCCCCTCTCTATTGACAGCGAAGACTTCGGGTCATAGGAAGGCGGGTAAGGAAAGGCAGATACTCTTGAGCCATCGTACGGACATTGTCGTGCAATTTCAGCTCTCGAAGAAGCTATTGTAACGTGTATATTTTCTCGCGCCGAGTTCTTAAGATTGCGTGTTGTTCTAAGTGACTGTTTTTTGACTACGCTGGCGTGTACGGTCTTGTGGTCCGACTGATACGCAGTATTGTGTAATTGTGGGTGCCGGACTTATTGGCAATTGTGTTGTCACTGGGCGATCAGTTGGACAAACGTTACTGTGGAGCTCCCGGAGAGCCGGTAGCGGGTTGCTAATTTTACCAACATCGACGGTGATTAACGTGCAATCTACGCCTGATAAGGAGCCCTGCATTCCTGTCTCCCGGATAGTCGCGGTGTTCTCGTCCGAGCTCTGGGCTGACCAGGACCACTCTAAGGGCCGCACAGCAGCACCTACTGACTACGACGGTGACTAGGTTAAGTACCGGCGAGATCTCGCATGCGTTCTTTTAACAGTTTGTAAAGTGATGATCATCCATAGGTTTAAGACTTCGTTTATTTTATTGTTATATTATTATTTTATTGTATATTATTATTCTTAAAATTTAATAATCATTTTATTGTTAATTACTAAATATACTTCGTATACTAAGGCTTTTCCCCACTTTATCTGGGGTTTTTTTAACGCCGGATTTTATGAAAAAATCTATTTGTTAATAATAATTATATGTTTATTTAATTCACCTGTTACAATTATACGGTTATAAATAATGTATCGACGGTTTAACTACACACCCACACACAGAGACAGAGAGAGAGAGAGAGAGAGAGAGAGAGAGAGAGAGAGAGAGATGAAATAACTTGGAGTTAAATTGCTATTCCAAGAAATCAATAATGTTGAATAAAAAATAATGATTTGCAGCCGAGTAAAATTTATCTACATCTCGAAGTTATTGAATATTGAATGTAGGATCAAGATGTTTTAGCGTCCAAAAATAGTGAAAGCGATTAAGTATCCGGCAGGTGGGCATCGGTAGTTTCGGAGTTTGAATTGAAACGCGTGGCATATCGAAGAGGAGTATAAATCGGAAGCACTTGCCAGGGATCTGTACGGCGACGTAAGAAAATCGCCTAAGATCGGGGCAAGCTTACTCGTCAATTATTCAACGTAGGAGCGGATAAATCGAGAAGCGGTAGAGCAGCAGTTGGTGGCTCGACGGGCGAGGACCAGTGGAGGTGGGCTTTCAAGTTTGATTTCGCGTGCTTTCTCGGAAGCACGTAGACCGAACCCGGGGCGCGCGTCTGTCGAGTGGCATGTTGGACCGGGAGAGGGAGGAATAGACGGAGGAAGGAAGGCCGGAGCGAGAACAAACACCGGTGATCGATTCGAACTCAGATCTCTGTAATCAAGCGGCCAGACGTGCAGCTTCGTTTGATGCCGCTTTATTCCCGGAAGGAAGCGAGGAACGAGCGGGAGTAAAAAACACTGGATAGACCGAGAGAGATAGCGACAGAGGGAGGGAAACAGAGAGAGAGAGTGAGAGAAGAAGCGGAACGAATGAGCTCCGCACGACGTCGAACGCACTTTAGCGATAGTTTCTACAAAGGAAATGCACCGGCCATCTCGCTCACTGGCCCGAGCTTTATCTGCGGGATGCTCTACGTACCGAGCAGGGCGAAATTAAGTCGGAAATTAAAAGAGAGTCATAGTGTGGAGTCTGCTATTTAAGATTAATTTCGTAGCCGCCCGCATCCACAGCTTGATGAAAATACCGGGTAGTCGATCCGTTCTCCTTCTCTCTCTCTCTCTCTCTCTCTCTCCTTCTCCCCGCACCGTGTATGTATACGCGTGGCTATATAGGTGTATACGTACCTTTTCCTCTTTTTATGTATCGGAAGCTTATGTATTTCATCCGATTCTACGATGAATCAGTATTGATCTTTCCGTTTTATTTGCGTTTACTTCAACTTTTTTTTTGTTCCTACATTTATTTCTACACTACTTACAGTCTATTTGGACCACCATTATACTCTTTGTATTTTTTACTAAATCTTGCAAGTTTTAATTTGTTTTTTCATTTAACTTTAATCATAAAATCAAAATTTAATATTCAAACAAGTTGTAAGTAATATATCATCAGTACCTTATAACGACTTCGTTTTCGATAATGAAAATATTTATATTTTTATTGAATCCAAAATACTGAAATTCCTGCAATTTGAATAAATTGTTAAATATTTGAGTAAGTGCCCGGTAAATGTTAAATTGAAAAAAAGTGTACATGTATAATTTGACATTACCCATATGTTTATCAGATTTCAATAAGTATTTTAATAACGATTCCACACCTGCGTATATAAATTAAAATAATTATTTTTGCTGTTCAACTACTTTAATTTAATAAAATATTTTGCTCTTAAAAGCATGTATATATATTTTAATATGGCGTATTAGAATATACTGCGCGAATATCATCTACTTTTCAATGAATTTGAATAGTTTAATTGGATTATAATTTTTATAAATATACATGTTGTATTTTCGTAACCTGAGCAGGAAAACAAATATATTTAGCGCTTTAATTAATGTTGGTGAAAAATAAATTGTTTATAACCAACATTCAGTTGGATCCTTTTAATTCATTTTGTTACTTTGTTTACTGATTATTACACGTACACTCAGTGCCTTTCATTATTAAGCAAAAATTAATTAAATCAGTGAATGGAATATTTGTTGGATTCGTAATGAGTATTTGTATATAGGTATATACGGTATATACGTATAGCATGTACACAAACAGCCACCCATAGCTATATATATTAACGCACGCGTATTCACACATACGCAAACACGCATTAATTATGTACACTTGCACTTGCATCTTTAATTCAGTCGATCTATTTTTAAATTCGATGAAAACCAATTAAGTCTCATTAAACAATAGTGTGTATTCTTAAAAATTATTTGCACTGTTATATTTATATCGTTCAAACCATGCGTTTCCCAATGTAATATTAATTTTAGCATCTGTTCACTCGTGTGAACTCTTGTCATAAACGTCCGCTCAACTAATAATAAAATATATCCTAAATGTCTGCGTTTCATCACGTACTTATATAAAAAATTAATAATGTACACTAGCGTTCCTCCGTTTTTATAAAATAAGTAGACCCTTTGTAAAAGGTAAATGCGAAGCACTCGTCAAATCTTAAGAAATGTCTAGTAATAAAGTAATAAACCTTTGTCAACCCTAACGGCTAGAAGTTACCGATGAAAGGACACATGCTGCGCAGATGCCTAGTAAAGCGTTCGGGCCTTTTCCGAACATCCTGCACACACGCGCTGACCAGCGTGTAGGACACCGTTAATGAAGGGACAAAGGGTAAAAAACAATGTATACCCCCTCTCTATTGACAGCGAAGACTTCGGGTCATAGGAAGGCGGGTAAGGAAAGGCAGATACTCTTGAGCCATCGTACGGACATTGTCGTGCAATTTCAGCTCTCGAAGAAGCTATTGTAACGTGTATATTTTCTCGCGCCGAGTTCTTAAGATTGCGTGTTGTTCTAAGTGACTGTTTTTGACTACGCTGGCGTGTACGGTCTTGTGGTCCGACTGATACGCAGTATTGTGTAATTGTGGGTGCCGGACTTATTGGCAATTGTGTTGTCACTGGGCGATCAGTTGGACAAACGTTACTGTGGAGCTCCCGGAGAGCCGGTAGCGGGTTGCTAATTTTACCAACATCGACGGTGATTAACGTGCAATCTACGCCTGATTAAGGAGCCCGGCATTCCTGTCTCCCGGATAGTCGGCGGTGTTCTCGTCCGAGCTCTGGGCTGACCAGGACCACTCTAAGGGCCGCACAGCAGCACCTACTGACTACGACGGTGACTAGGTTAAGTACCGGCGAGATCTCGCATGCGTTCTTTTAACAGTTTGTAAAGTGATGATCATCCAATAGGTTTAAGACTTCGTTATTTTATTGTTATATTATTATTTTATTGTATATTATTATTCTTAAAATTTAATAATCAGTTTTATTGTTAATTACTAAATATACTTCGTATACTAAGGCTTTTTCCCCACTTTATCTGGGGTTTTTTAACGCCGGTATTTTATGAATAAAATCTATTTGTTAATAATAATTATATGTTTATTTAATTCACCTGGTATGTTCAATCCCTCACTCTACCTAATATTAATTCGTTTTACGTGCTAAAACAGCATCAATAATCTATTTTCATTACAAATGTTAATCTAGCTAAATTATGGTTAACATTAACAAGAGGTGTGAATTTGAAAACAGTTACGCAAGTTTGCCTACTAAAAATTTTATATAATCATTAGTACAGGTCAATAAATAAAAAAATGATATAATATTTATACAACTTATGACGGAATTTAATAACAGCCTATACAATTTTTTTTATACATTTTACAAATTTTTTTATAATTTTTAATGTAATAATATAGTAACTTGAATGTTTATGTTTAAGACCCTTATGTACTTAATCAAACCAGTAGTATGAAAAACTTTCATGTTCATCATTTTCACCGTTTCTATCTTCACACTAAACAACGTGCAAGCTTCTCAGCTTGAATACCACTTAGTATGAAGATTGTTATTTAGACTAACTGCACAGTTGCTTCGTGCATCACGTACGGATATATGCGTATTACATGTCGCCGAGTGTGTTCATGGTATCACGTTTCGCAAGTCTCTCTCTCTCCTCTCAGTATTGATCTTTCCGTTTTATTTGCGTTTACTTCAACATTTTTTTTTTGTTCCTACATTTATTTCCACACTACTTACAGTCTATTTGGACCACCATTATACTCTTTGTATTTTTTACTAAATCTTGCAAGTTTTAATTTGTTTTTCATTTAACTTTAATCATAAAATCAAAATTTAATATTCAAACAAGTTGTAAGTAATATATCATCAGTACCTTATAACGACTTCGTTTTCGATAATGAAAATATTTATATTTTTATTGAATCCAAAATACTGAAATTCCTGCAATTTTGAATAAATTGTTAAATATTTGAGTAAGTGCCCGGTAAATGTTAAATTGAAAAAAAATGTACATGTATAATTTGATATTACCCATATGTTTATCAGATTTCAATAAGCATTTTAATAACGATTCCACACCTGCGTATATAAATTAAAATAATTATTTTTGCTGTTCAACTACTTTAATTTAATAAAATATTTTGCTCTTAAAAGCATGTATATATATTTTAATATGGCGTATTAGAATATACTGCGCGAATATCATCTACTTTTCAATGAATTTGAATAGTTTAATTGGATTATAATTTTTATAAATATACATGTTGTATTTTCGTAACCTGAGCAGGAAAACAAATATATTTAGCGCTTTAATTAATGTTGGTGAAAAATAAATTGTTTATAACCAACATTCAGTTGGATCCTTTTAATTCATTTTGTTACTTTGTTTACTGATTATTACACGTACACTCAGTGCCTTTCATTAATTAAAGCAAAAATTAATTAAATCAGTGAATGGAATATTTGTTGGATTCGTAATGAGTATTTGTATATAGGTATATACGGTATATACGTATAGCATGTACACAAACAGCCACCCATAGCTATATATATTAACGCACGCGTATTCACACATACGCAAACACGCATTAATTATGTACACTTGCACTTGCATCTTTAATTCAGTCGATCTATTTTTAAATTCGATGAAAACCAATTAAGTCTCATTAAACAATAGTGTGTATTCTTAAAAATTATTTGCACTGTTATATTTATATCGTTCAAACCATGCGTTTCCCAATGTAATATTAATTTTAGCATCAATAATCTATTTTCATTACAAATGTTAATCTAGCTAAATTATGGTTAACATTAACAAGAGGTGTGAATTTGAAAACAGTTACGCAAGTTTGCCTACTAAAAATTTTATATAATCATTAGTACAGGTCAATAAATAAATAAATGATATAATATTTATACAACTTATGACGGAATTTAATAACAGCTTATACAATTTTTTTTATACATTTTTACAATTTTTTTATAGTTTTTAATGTAATAATATAGTAACTTGAATGTTTATGCTTTAAGACCCTTATGTACTTAATCAAACCAGTAGTATGAAAACTTTCATGTTCATCATTTTCACCGTTTCTATCTTCACACTAAACAACGTGCAAGCTTCTCAGCTTGAATACCACTTAGTATGAAGATTGTTATTTAGACTAACTGCACAGTTGCTTCGTGCATCACGTACGGATATATGCGTATTACATGTCGCCGAGTGTGTTCATGTGTATCACGTTTCGCAAGTCTCTCTCTCTCTATCTCTCTCTCTCTCTCCCTCTCTTACTCTCTTTTTAATTCATTCCTTCTTGTCTATATTTATCTTCCCAAAAGTATTTTATTTGTAAAAGTAAACAAGTAAACATTTGTATGATAGTGCGACTCGATTGCTATTTTTAAAAGTAATACATTCATTAGTGCTCAAAAAATAATATCATTAATTGCATTATGATCACTGTTTTACTAGAAAAATAAAAATTAACTCCATTTGAAAATAGTTATTTATGCACACACGAAGGAAGTAAAATAGTAGCAATTCATCTAAGAGAATTATCGACTTTTACTCCTGAAATGTATACAACATTTTATACCCAAATTACTAAAAAATTGCAAGTCTTAACGGCAACGTCAATGCAGAAACTAAAAAGACTCACTTTTTTATCCCCATATTTGTTATTGTTAATAATTAGTAACCGACACATTTTCAGTTAAAATTCGATATGTTTTAATAAGTATAAGGAGCCAAAAAATTATAATAAAAAAAGGAAAATTTTAATTTTTATACAAAGAAAAAAATGTTGAACTGTCGTGGCTGTCAAATAAAATGACCTTTCCAAAATAATTTGGGTGAAAAAATTTTGAACATTTCGGGAGTAAAGGACGATTATTCTCTTAGATAAATTACTGCCCTCGCTAAAGCTCGGGCATCAACTTACTTCTTATCCGCGGGAATTAACACATATTTTACTCGCTTACTCCCTTACTGCATAAATAACTATTACTTGCTGGGGAATCAAATACAGTTTTACCCGTTTCAAGTCAATAAAGTGGATTTTTAGGGTGGTTTAGGTGAAAATATATTTATAGTTAATATTAGTATGGAAAAACTTATAAATAAATAAGCAAAGTACTAAAATAGTCTTTTATCTATCAATTTATAATGTGTATTTTAATGTAATTGTTGCAAAAACAGGATATGAGTAAACTGTGTGGTAATGAATTCCAGGCCAACGATATCAACAAGAGCAGTGTGCAATGTAACTTGTTCCTTCCTTCCTTCCTTCCTACCTCCTTCTCTTCTCTTTCCCTCTCTCGCTCCCTTTAACCCTTTTTCCACCTTTCCAGGCTACAAACACACACACACACACACACACACACCCACGCACATACACACGTACACGCACATATATATTTGGTGAACGTGGAAATGGCCACGCAAGGGCTTCCCTATGCATAGCATTTTAAAGTAGAGTTCTTTCCTAATGCCATAAGCTGCCGTCACGTAGCTAACAGGTGTTGCATTTCTTTGCGAAGAAACTTTGATACTTAAGGGGAAATTTATTGAGTGTCTCTGTCTCTACGCTCGCAGAGTAATTTATGTCTAGTATAGCACCGTTCGGCCACGCGTGTGAAAGGAACTCTTTATCTCTCCTTCTTTCTTTCTTTTTTCTTCGAATATACCAGTTCAACTTTTCTTCGCCTCCTCTCGCGCGAATGTGATGTTTCCTTTTTACGCACCTCATATCTGCTACGCAGTGAAAAAGTTGATTCTCCTCTTGTACCTATAAAACAACTCAACAAACAAGAGTAGAGATTAAATTTTTACGGTTTACTAAATTGTACTTAGTTCTCTTAATGACTAACATTAGTCTCCTTAACTACACTTTTTTTTACCGTCAAAGAAAATATAATTGCAGTTTGTGCAATCAATGGTTAAATGATAAATCTATCGTAAAAGGTTAATAATTGTTTTACCCAATGCATCAAATAGTAGTGCATCGTGTAAATTTTAATACCTAGTTTATCCATTTGAAAATAAATAGAAACAAGACGGAAAGTGTAAAAAGGAAATGGATGTATAAATGGGGAATACGTTGTACAATCAATTAGCTAAATTCTTCTGGGTTACACGTTTTTTAATTTAACTATATTGAACGCAAGTTTTTAATGTTTTTGACAATGACACTGAAATCATACAGTATTTATCTCTGTTAAAATGGATCCGAGTTAATAGACTGAGCGCTAATAATGCTTTATGTAGTATCCATCAATGGAATGAGAGAACCAGTCAATTTATCAAGTCACCAATCAATAACTAAATTGAATATTGTATCGTTATGTAATGCGTTCGCCAATCTGGATTTAAAACATTATTTACCCCACTTTACTGTATATGTTTTAAACGTACATATCGAATTTACCAATAACGACGAATATTTGTATTTTAAATACTTTTCATTTTTCGAAAATATTTGCTTGTAACGACATTATTTCCATTGACCAACAAAAGAAACGAATATTCTTTTTTTAAACAACAGAAAGAAGGGTGCGAGTTAATATTTAAACATTATAAAAATCTATACCGCAAGTTAGGAGCTAGCCAGGAGAAGAAATATTTGATTGATAATTCTTTTTTTGGTATACGCAGATCTCGAAGCATCTCAAAATTAGCAAATTGCATAAAACACTCTGGCTGCACATCTCTGTATTTCTGTATTCCAAAATCTGGTTTCCGCATAGTTCCCTCTTAGAAGCCGTGGCAGCATCCTTCTTAACTCTCCGCCCGAGCGCCTCAAGATCTTAAAGTACGTTAATTCGCTTGGCTATTAGCGGGTGCTCGTGCTTCCTCCTTCTGCACTTATACACACACATACACACAGAGAGGCGCGCGCGTATACACAGGCGTACGCTGTGCGGACACTTACATATATCCCACCAGTAGGCAAACCGCGAACGGCCTGAATAAGCCCTCTGAATAATTCGCGCCTCGGCGCGCGCGCTCTCGCACCAAACTTTTAATCTCTTTACTCGCCTGCGCTAATACACCACATTGCACACCTGTGTACGTATATACACTCCCTCACGTGCACACGAACCTATATATAGATCAACTATATCCTATAGTGGAAATATAAAGGACGAAGTATGGGGGTGAGGGGTTAGTATGTTGGAGTTATCAGCGTTTTCATTAATTATATGCTCTTATATGCAAGGGGGCTGCTCCAATTCTTTTGGTATTCGCGTCAATCGAAATCTATCAAAAGAAGGCATGCTCTTACATTACGTTAGAAAAGTTGAGAACTGACGTATTTCCCTCTTCAAGTAGAGTGGCTTCGTTTTTCATTTTATTTCTTTAAATTATTCATTAATTTTAGTGATCGGTTTTTTTTATTTTAAACCGTATCCAGGTTATTCTCTAGTCCTTGGAGAAACTTGGACATACGGATAGTGAGAGATAGATAGATGATTGGGTACTAATAATATTATGCGTCAAATAGCGACACCCGTGTACCTAATGAAAAGAACTGAAAGGTGGTGGCGGATGCCGGGGGGAGAGGGGATGCTAGAATTTTATTAAAACACTCCCACCGAATGAATGAACGGCATTGCCGGGGTCGTCTATGCATCGCTTTAATTGAAAATGACAAGTTCATCGAGGGAATATTTGCGAAATATTTCTGGCCTTTGGGAATCGATGCAGAATGTTGTTCAATTCGTGTTTAGAGAGAAATCGAACTCATTCGATGAAATGTTGGTTTGTACAATTTCGAACAAGTTCAATTTTCCTCTTTTGCAAATACATGTGCTGCTGCTTCTACAAGAGGCTATCAATGTGATGATTGTCTGAAACTAAACTAGCATACCAGGCGAATAATCGCCATTTATGCTTATGATTCAGTAGTACAATTATACGTATGGTCAGAAACTGATGAAACGTTGGGAACGTTTAACACATTTATATTTCCTAAATGGTTTACATAATACAACAGATTTACTACAAACATTTAATTTATCTGCAAAACTATTTTAGAATTGCAGTTAATTAATCTTAAAGTAACCTTAGACGTTCGTTTCTTTTATTATACTAATGATGATAATTTTAATTTGCTTTGAATTAAATAATAATATAATGGTTTTGGTGACGTTTTAATAACAGCGTTCCATTAAAAGTTTATTCATCTGCGGTATGTTGCGTGGCAAATGTGTGGATGTATTCTCACACAAGATATTTATGGACTATAATGGTACATTAAACTTATATGATTTGTAACATGATATTTCGTGCTATTAATTACAATTTCTATGTTAAATTGTACTATCAACATTTTTAATTCAGTTATATGTTTTTATATTAAAACATGGAGTATTAATTTAAGGAATTATAATGTATGCAAATAAACACGTGTACAAATTTTATTTTGTAGCGTTCAATATGTCAAAGTTCATTTATAAAAAAAAAATTTTAATGAATTAATAATAAACTTTATTAAAAATTATATTTCATTTATTCTGTTATTTTATCAATGTTATATCAATCAATTTAATTAGTTAATGTACTTTCGTTTATAATAACGTATAAAGTAACTTCCTACTCTAAAATTTAAAAGTTATAGTCTGATAAGGAAGAGTACTTATCACGACTCTTTGTATTTTAAAATCTGTTTTCTTACTGCAGAGCATACAATTATTATTGACACTAATATGCATGTTAAATTTTAAATATTTTAAATAAAAATAAAAAATTTATAAAATTATATACTATCGTTATTATAAGTATCGATCATTAAATGAACAAACATATTTTATTACTTACTTACGCTTTTAAAATAATTATGTTTTTTTTAATAGACACAATGTAAACATTAATATTTGTTTCAATAAACGAAAACTATACGTGCATAATTAATACGATCAAAATCCAATATTCTTCGATGAACAAAACAATCTATGATCAGGATCTCATTAATCTTTCGGTAAATATAAAACGCGATCAAGATCTTTAAGACTCTTGATTCGTTAAGATATTCAGGGTATACCATTTAATTTACGTACATTTACGTACAATATATATAATAATGAACGTGTATGCATTTATGTGTATATACAGACACATCCATGCGCGCGTGCGCGTACACACTCTTTCTACTATATTTTTACACTATATATTTATGTAATTCATTACATTGTGAAAAATTTAATTTAAAAGTTTTGTATTTTTAACATGACTTTTTTGGGTAAAAAGGAGCATTTTTTTACTGAACCATTTTTTGAGATTGTATTTTCGAAACATTTTAAAGCTAAGCAACTCTTATGAAAAGCATAATATTGTTCAATAATAACATGCCTATCTTTTTAAATTCTGTATATTTTAATGATATATAAATATGTGCGAATGAAAAAATGTATTAGTAACGATAGTGTTAATTACAGGATAAATACGAATGTTAATAATAAATTCAAAATTATATTTTTCGCAATATATACGCTTTTACATTCCAGGCACGATCGTTAAGTGCTTTAAAAAATAAACGACTATAATATTTAGAAGTTACTATAAAAATACATTTTAGCCAAATGGGTAAAAAAATGACTAAATTTTTCGATTGACTTGTTTACATACATAGTACATACATACAAGCATACATACATTTTCAAACACAATTAAAATGTAAACAAAAGTTTTCTTTTGTGATACACATTTCTTACCTTTAAAATTTGTACGTAAAATCAATATTTATTTGGTTAATGTCTAAGAAGCTTCTTTTTGTACATTTTAGGCTTTTTCAACCGTTTTTTTCGTTTATCAGGAAAAATATCAATGTAAGTAAGAAGTGTTTAATAGAAAAAAATTTTCTTTTATTGTGATGAACATTTCTTACATTTAAAATTTTTACGTGAAATCAATATTTATTTGGTTAATGTCTAAAAAGCTTCTTTTTGTACATTTTAGGCTTTTTCAACTGTTTTTTCTGTACTTAACTTTAAAAATATTCATCTAAGCAAAAAGTGTTGTATACAAGAAAATTTTTATCTTATTTATATGAAGATTTTTTATATTTAAATTTTACAGTACAATTAATATTTATCTTTATAAAGTAAAAAAAACGATTTTTTTACTATTTTGACACTTTTATCCGTTTAACTTGCCAGTATTTAGTTGCGCATTAAAAATTACAATACAAAAATTATCACATATTTTATAATTAAACATTTTCTATATTTATATTGTAGATTATTTAATTAGTTTTATTAATTAATATTTTTATCGGTCTTACAGTCAATTATATGGGCAATCAGATTGCCCCTACTTATAATCACCCCCGAAGAATCTATAAAAATAAAAATAAAAAATATAAAATATAAAAAATAAAAACACTAACTAAACATAAAAACAAATTATTAATAAAGCAATCTGACTGTCCCCCTGCACCAAAAATCTACTAACCCCAAATATGATATCCGACGTTTCGAGCTCGCTGCTGCTCCTCATCAGGGACTGAAATGAAAATCTATTCCACACGATATTTAAACCCTCAAAAAAGCCTCCCCACTCCAAGGACCCACCCTAAATAAATTCACACCAATAAACTAAGCTAAGTTAAGATAGGATGATAAATCTTATTTAATTTACTTGACTCTAACATTAAATTAACATTCTTATCATTCTTAAATATATGAATATTCTCAAGACTTTCTCTTTTAAATTTATTCATAATATTTTGTTCTAAAATTTCTACATTTTTAAAATCAAATGAATGAACAAAATCTAAACAATGCTCTTTCAAACCTGATGTGACAGATACACTCCTCAAACTATATTTATGTTCATAAATTCTCTTTTTCAAATATCTACTAGTTTGACCAATGTAACATTTATCACAATCAATACAATTTATTTTATAAACAACTCATTACATTTACTTTATAAACAAAAATTTTATAAACAATTAATTTAGTTATACTACAGTCGACATAAGTAATATTTTATTAATTAGTTTTATACAATGTCGTAGAAGAACGTTTTAGCGTCATTTTAAAAAGTGCTACCGTTCAAGAACTATTCGACCATATTGGTCCAAAATAAGAACGTTTGCTTCTCTATTTATGTAGAAGATATACAAATTTCAGCCAAATCGGTTCAAAATTGGATGAGTTATTCGATTAACTTGACTACTTACATATACACATAGATACATACTTTTTCAAAAACGATTAAAATGATTTATTTTCTGGACGAAAAATGTGTTTATGTATAAATAAACAATTACTTATGATGTTACATTTTTCGCGATGGTGAAAATATAAGGTATTCTCGTGCAACGAACGTGTCTAAAAACTAACAAATTTATTTTTAGAGGATTAATTAGTACATAATTAATGTCGCGATAAATGAGTATATTGAAATAGAGGTGTATCGGTATAAAGATCGGAAGCTTGTAACAAATACCAATCATGGCACAAATCGCGTCTCATATCTTACTTGTTGAAACAGTAAGATAACATTCTCATAAACATAGTTGCATTGTCGCATCAGTTTGAAGTTACAGAGTCCGATAGTGAGGCGCGTTCGGCAATCTCAAACGACGCCACCGTTGTGTCGTCCCAATGGTACATATAGGTGCATACACATGCACCTACATCCCCAAGCAAGACCGAGGGTGACGAGGCTCGGCGCGTCCTCCCCGGCGAGAGAGGGAACGTGACTCCGACTTAAATTAAGTTTAATTAGCGAGAGCTGGCTCGAGCTAGAAATTCTCCTGAGCCGACGCTCTCTGGGTGTCTTGGCACATACGTGCATGCAGTGTTACACCTATACCTGTACCTATACCTATACACCGACACCGACATACGTAGGTACCCGCATACATCGGCTCCGGAAAGTGTACGTAGGTAACATTGACTATGCGAGCCTGTACTTCGTCAACAGCCCGACTAATGCAGCCCAACGCCGGTGCTCTCAATTCGACTTTGAGAAAGACGTAAAATATGCATAGCTGCGCCTTTCCTCCCCTCCCCTTCCCCCCCCCCTCCGTCACCTACCTTCCACTCCACACTCCTAATTTTTGTTGTTCCCTTCGTTCTTTATACATGTGTGTGTATGTGATACCGGGTTCAAAACGATGTCGTGTTACTATCACCGTTCAACCAATTTACAGTTGTTTTCATTTATTATTTTGATATAACACTCATCGATGATTAACCCTCAAAATGCAAACAAAAAGTTTGTAATAACGCGTCATAATCAATTTCAAATTACTGCAAAAGTGTACAATTAACTGAAAAAAATTTATTTAAATAGTAATCGATTAATTTATTTAATTTATTTAAAAATACTCAATTACGAAAGGACATGGGTACTTGATTAATTAATTTAATTTAATCGTTGTAAACGGTATCAGAGAACGTCAGTGAAAAAGCTTCGAGTATAAAATTTTCAACATAAAATACAAAGTCACTTGAGTCGTCGGGTTAACTAAATGTACATACACACACTCTGTACACGTGTGTATTTTTAAATAAAACAACTTCTGTAACGAAAGGTATTTGATTAATCACGAGAAACAAATAAAAAAAAAACAAAATTTCGACGTATCGAAATCATTTATTTTCTGAAGCGTCCTCGAGATTTTTCGGTACACTTAATATTCCCAGTGTGTTTTATATCAATTTTTTCCCAGTCCCTCTCATCCTGTATCTTTCTCTATCTCGTATGCATGTACAACATCCGCGACATTATTAAGTTAGGTACATATTTTCATGTGCGCACGTCGTTCTTACAATCCTGTCTCCCAAGACTCTTTCGCGTGCACGCATACGCGTCGTGCTTCGTTAAAAATTTCAGCCACGTACCTATACCACTCTGATAAAGTCTGTTCGCAAAAGTGTCTTTCACCCTATCATGCACACCTCGTCCTTTTCCTGTATACCGGGTCACTTCTTTTTATTTTTTTTTACTGTTGCACCACCTTTTCCCGCCTCCGAAACTGTCGAACTCTTATTTTGCTCGACTACTCGTATGACTATGAAAGCTCAATTGTGCATACGCCAAGAATTAAAGCACTTCCAACCGGGTGAGTAAATTAGCAAGTATCGGATCACAATTTTAAAACTTGACCAACATGTGTAAATTTTTATGTACTAAGATAATCTTTAATTAATTCTCAAATATCTTTTTATAATTAAAAAATAAATTTTACTTATTATTGAGCTTTTATTATTTTTTAATAATTATTTTTAAATACTTATTTTTCTCTATGTCTCGACAGTTAATATAATTAAACAACATACTTATTGATTTATGCACTTTCTGGAGATGTTTTGCTATTTCTAATGATCCCAATTTGAAGAGCGAGGAGAATGAAATACTACTATTCTAGAAGACTTTACTTCGCAAAGTCGTATCTGCAGAACACTTGGAAAATAAAGTGGTATTTATGGGAGCATAATCTAAAATCACTTCCTAAGCTTGAATAACTTATTTCAGAAGGTAATATGGATATATTATTTTAATAATTTTATATTGTAACTTAGTCTGACTTGTCACACTGCAAATATACTTAACACTTAAATTGTGCATGTACCGGTAAAATAGATTTCATTTTTTACGCAAGTTTCACTATAGAATACGTGATGAAATGCTTCTATTGTACATTATAATCTATTTTACTTTATCTTCGCGAACTGGATTAACCAATAGAACACAAGGTAGAATAACTTATTAAGATAGTAAGACAAATATCAAGATAAGATACTGAGTTTCTCTTTCGCTCTTCCGTTTGTTTCATCTCGTTTTGTACGTTTTCTATTTAATATTATATATATATGAACTAAAATGAAATTTGATGCCAATTAAAAATAAACTGACTTTGGTTAATCATAATTTCTGATTGAACATATTTTGAACCAAAAATTAAAAGAGTGAGTTAGCTGAATATAAGCTAAGCTCGCATACCCCTATATTTGTGTCGAGAGCACGGACGCGCCCTATGACGTGAAACAATGTTCACGTGCATCGAGGAGCTTAAAGTACCCCTAACACTTTTGCCTTGAGTAAGTCATTAGATATATATTATCTCGTGCATCTTAACGTCCCTCAGTTATAAGAGATTTACGCAATCGTAAAAAATATGAACCTTCGTTAAGTTTTGAATAAAAATAATACGATATAATTTAAATTATAAAATAACGTCATCGTTATCATTTAAAAATTTATTATATATTAATCAATAATATACTTACAGAACAAGTTCGAGTTAGCAATAAATATACACTATCGAAATATGTAAAATACGGGGATTATAAATATTAAAAAAGTGAATAATTTTAAAAATGTTATATTAGCATCTTGGCGAGTAACGAATTATTATAAAACGTGTATTGTAACGATACTAGTTCATTTTGTAAATGAAATAGTAGTGTTTAAATTGATTTAAATTAGGAAAAGTGTATCGTATGAAATATGTAGCAATTGAGTATTCGTAAAACACGTAAATTATGGTTAAAAAACATATGAACCAATAATTATTAAAATGAATTAACAACAAGAATATTTTATTGAATAAGTAGTCACTTCTCATAAGATTCTTATCGAATCGGGAACTACTAAAGAAAGTAACCAACCAATCGGGATAAAATTCTATTAAAAGTTGCTTCAGAAGATACTTCCCTAAATAAGAATAAAAAATGAAAAATCGATAAAAATGAACACTAGCCAGTGGACAAAATAATAGAGGGAAGGAAAAATCGAGATTGCAGAAACAAAAGATGGGGTTGGGCAGGAATATAGGATATAGAGGAAAGAGTCGGATACTCAATTACACGCGCGGCACAGACTTTGGAGAACGAGACAAGACGCGATCCGATGTGTGCCGGAACCGTATACCAAGCTTTTCGTAGCTGTGGGAGAAGGAGAGAGCGACGGGGCGGCGGTAGGTGGAGAAGGGGTTGAGAACGGAAGGGAAGGGAAGGGACGGGGGTTAGGGAAGGTAGGTAAGCGCAGCGGCTGGTTATTTATTGCGGGCGCCCCACCACACATATCTTCGGAGCAATCTTGAGGTAGACAGGAGAGAAAAAGCTGAATGCGCGCGATTCTACTCTGTGTCTCTCTGTGTAAGACTGAGGCGAGTGTACCGAGGAGCTTACACGCTCACGGCACGTTAAACTTTCAATAGGTACGCTACTTTAATACTACTTCAGACCGTCAAAGATACACACACTTGCGAAAGATACCTGTCTCGATTTCCGAACTATCTTTCGGTTACATACTTATTCGTTTAGATATGTGTGTAAATCTTTGTTTTATTCGATCCATCGTCCGGTGCACTTTATCGCCGTCGCTATCGTTATCTGCTCTCTCCTTACCTTCTTTTTCTCCCATCCTCTCCACTTCATCTTAGCCATTTCCTCGTAAACCACCGCTTTCATTTCAGTGCTTCCCCCCTCTCTCTCTCTCTCTCTCTCCCTGTCTCTCTCCCTCTCTCTCTCCCACTCTCCACGAAGAACTAAGTATATCGCGTGGCTGTACGATGCCAATTACTTGCGTAAGCCGGCAGGGAGCCGGAAAAAAATAATCTTCTTATAGATGTTGTGCACGGGCCGAGGGCGTTGTAATTGACTTGAGTGTTCGCTTTTTGAACGCTCGGCTCGCAGTTGTTATTGGTAGCTCGCGGCTCGCTTTGTGCCTCTTTTACGGACCGAGCTCTAGGCACTCGGTTACTCGGTTTACCAGACGGTCTCTTCCTCTTCCTCGACGATCCATTCTACGATCCTTACCTACCCCACCCTTCTTCTGCTTCGCTCCGACTCTTTTCTTACTCACTGTCTTCCTGCTTTCCGAGCTTAATACGCGAATGGTACCTACACCACACTACACCGTTAACGACCCATTCAATCACAACTTATGAATGTATTCTTTTCAACTTCACCGAGTTTGTTTATTTGTTCGACTTTTTTCTTTATCATAATATTGAATGACAGCCCTTGTAAACCATGTCTACGTACATAAGTATGTCACGAAGAGTTATAATAATACTCGGAATCATTTTTTTTAATGTAAAAAAGCTCGTTAACATTAATAGCAACTATTATTTGTATTTGCAACAATGTATTCTTTACAATTTAATAATAAACAATATTTTTGCATTTCTATTTTTACTTAACTATACTATATTATAAGGTAATAAAACTTGTGCATTGCGATTTTTCACAATATCCATTCATCACTTACTTGTATATAGAAACCATTTTCACTATCGAAATTCTGCATAAATTATTCTAAAAGTTGAACATATACGTTCGATCGATTGCCGTAAATTAAACAATTTAATTTGCTCCAAATAGTATTATTTAGTTCGCTCTGAATAACGCGGCTGAAATTGCTAATTATTTTAATCTTCTATGATTTACGTAAAGGTGGATTACAATAGTAATTCAACTAGTCGACTACTATAGTACAAGCATATAATTTATGATTCTTAAAAATCCTTGCTTTAAAATAAATACGTTATCATTACTATATATTACTAAATTATATTTCGTTAACCTCGTGTTTCTTTTCTAGAAGAATTATAATTATTAATGTTGTAAAATTTTAGAGTCAGCATTATTGTTTAATTATTTATAGACTGCAGCCCTAATTATTAATTGGTAGACACTTTAACGTCGTATAGTTTATTTTTTATAATTACACTGTGCAATAAATAAATAATAATCCAAAGTAAGAGTTTTTATCAACTATCCTTTAACAGATAAATAGTAATTACAAATAGTTCAAAGAATAAATTTTTACAATTAAATATAAATCATTGACCTCAACTCCATCAGTTGCATAAATTAAGCTACGCAACAAATGAGTTCATACTCCCCTCTCTCTCTCTCTCTCTCTCCTCTCACTCACTCCCTCTCTGTAAATTCGTAGTCAAAGGAGAAAGAGTAAATAAAAAACAAGGAAGTATCTCAAATTCATTGCAGGCGTCAAAAAAGCTCGGTCACATGGAATTTACATAAAATTTACGTACGCGCGAAATGTTTGTAGCAGCCATCTATACATCAATCTCATAGCACGGTTAATTTGTTTCAAGATTCAACGTGTTACTACTGCCAGTTGCCAGGGTTGCCGTTTGTTTCGGCTACTTTTTCATATCGTGCACTATACGTCTATATGTATATGTGTACATATTTTCAGCTACGTTTTAGCGAACCTTCTTGATGTACACGACGTGCGTGTGTATGTGCTGCACGATCTCTCTGCGGTAGCGAGGCATAACGTTTCAACATAAACCTACAAAACTCATCGCTACGAGTACAAGAACTAGGGTACATTTAATATGGAAAATATACAAACATACATACTAAATTAGAATACCAATAATGTTTTATGCAAATTATCAAAAGAAACATTGTATTTTCTGTTTGATCATTTTGTCTTAAGAAAATTTCTTACAATTTATTTATTCTTAATGGTGACAATTTAAGAATTCAAATTGTATTGTTCGCAATATTATTGTTATATTTTTTACTGTTATTGAGAATCCATCCTATTATGCATAAAAGCCTACTTTTATTTACTTTTTCTTTTAAATTTCAATCGTAAAATTAAATAGCATTATTTATATTTTGTTTTAATAGATCACTCTTTAAAAGAATTAAATGAAAATATTTAAACGATGTTTATTACAAAGGATTACATTAAGCTGATCTTTGATACGCTAACTCCCTTGAAGCCCGTTCCGTAGTAGGCAAAATAATGAGATGAGATATATTTCTGGACAAAACGTCGTTTATTCTAAAACTATATACAATTGGAATACGTAAAAACTTTTAGTTTAATTAACTTGTCGTATACTTTATTCTAATATTTTATATCACTATTCTTAACGTTGAAACATTTATGCTTTACTTTAGAATAAAGTAGGCCCATTGTACTCTTTGTCCACTATGGTTGGTGGAATTTCCCAGAGCACGACCTTTGAAAAAAATTACAGGCGTTTGGCCCTCCATCTCCAGTTAGGACTCCTCAGTAAGGAAGCGTAGATCTTACTTTAGACGCCTGTCGCAAGATGATCTGCGACGCCACCAACATATTCTGCGGTTATATATATAGAAAAGAGACGATGATCTCCTTAACGTAAAGTGATATTCTAGAATAGTATAAATAGTAAAGAATAGTCTAGAATAGATAGTTTAGAACGATAAATTTATTTTTATTTTAAATAACTTGCGACTCGGTGTAATACGTTGCACTCTGGCTGGTGGTTTTTCCCACCGCTAGTTGAAAACGACTAACTCTCTCTACACTCGTCTCTTTTCTATGTGTATGTATAGCCGCAGAACATGTTGCTGGCGTCGCGGTTCATCTAAGGTAAGATCTACTCTTCCTTACTGAGGAGTTCAAACTGGAGATGGAGGACCAAACGCCTTTAATTTTTTTAATAAGCCGTGCTCTGAGAAATTCCACGAACCATAGTGGACAAAGAGTACAATGATAAAAAGTACATACTCTATTCTAAAGTAAAGCAGTTAGTTCGGACAGATCGATATTATATATTATACAGCATATACTTATACATATCACCGAACTATAAATTCATTGATATTTTAAATTGAAAAATTTAATTGCTATTATTTTTTATATACTTATAATTATAAGTACATTATACAATTAATATGTTTTTTATTGTAATTATATGGTGCTATAAATATATGAATAAATGAATATTGGAATAATCCAAATTCTATCATTTGGATTTTTTGTTTATTCACGATTAATTTGTTGTAAACGTAAATAACAGTTATAAATATGATTTTCTACACTTGCCTGAACAAACCATACATTAAAATTTAAAATCGTACTGCTCATATATCAGGGTTAATTTTAAAATCAGGGCATGAATGATTACTGTAATAAATAATTAAGTTTAAAACATTATACATGTATATAACCCCGAAATAAGCCAACAATTTTCGCGTTCACAAAAAACGAAACACAAAATGATTGCCACATAATATACCGCATTGAAATTATTAATAACTGCACAAGCCATTAAAACCAAGCTCATGTTTATCTCAAACAGAGTAGTCAATTGAATGCACCGAGTCGAAAACGAGTAAAAGTTGAACCGGAATTTTACGCGTTTACGTTTATACTCGCTCGCATTAAATTGCACGACTGCGTAATCAAGCCTGCATAATTAATCTGTTCGATCGCGACATATTATTAACCATATCGGACACAAAAACCTACATTAAAAAAATCAATAGTGCCTTTACGTACATACTGCATCAGTTGGTATCATTCGCGGGTGCGATTCGCATCCCTATCATTCTATATACGCCTCGAATGCTATTGCGAAAATATTTCGGAAACGGAACGCAGACTCGTATCACGTACCTCCTTTCTCCCTTTCTTCATATGCATGCTTCGCCTTTTTCCTTCTTCTCATCACGTTTGAAGACCAATATAGCTATATACCACGCGGATACATCCACCTATATGAATATCTATATATACATATATTTATTTAGCCACATATAGGCATACTGCCACGAGTATGAATATAGGTATTCTTCCGAAGCTCGTTTATAGTCCTGACGGAAGAAAACCGCGAGGATGAAGAAGAAGAAGATGAGGGTGCGACTGAGAAAAGGGCGAGGGTTCACATCCCAATCATCTTGAGTGTTATACGTATAGGCTCTTTTCTTTCTATCTCTCTCTATCTCTCCCTCTCTCCTCTCTCCCTCTTTCACTTTTCTCCGCAGTCTTCCCTTTCTTCCCGGTCTCCATATCTCACATTATTAAAAATCAGATGCCGGGAGACTTCCTTCGCCGACTTCTCACTCAGGTTCTTCTGCGCTCTCCATTTTCGCTCTTTCTCTGAGTCTTCTTTAGAAAACGCGCGACATGCATACATGACTTTTTCGTGATATGGAAACGCCATACCCAATGCCGACTCGACGTTTCATATATTTTGGGACGAGCGCGACTTTGATTTCTTATCGATAATACATCGATCGATTTTCGCTGAGTCTATATTTGCGTTTGTCATCGAAAAGTCTAGACTCCGGCAATTTCGACGTTGTTTGCCCAAACCAGCCTGACTTAATAAAATGTATTGATTTATCATTGAATAAAAGAAATGGATAACTCATACACATTTTTTCATATTATACATGGAAGCGTTCAATAATGCATAACGGTATTAATTCTGATCCTGTTTTCACCTTTGTCCTAATTCATTTTAAATGAGCTTTTCATTTTTTATAAGGCATTATTACTTACACTAAGAGAGTTGCAAATCTTTAAAAAAAATAACGTTTGATTTATGAAGAGACTTAAAGTAAAAATGTTTCAAGATGGCAATATTTAGATGTCTCGAAAACTCCACCGAAAGGCAATGCACCGCTTCGCAAAGTCAGCAGAAAGCAAATCGGCGTCTGCACCGAAGTATGTTGTTTCCAAGGTAGTTTTTGAGTGGAAAAGAGCGAATCGTGACCAACACTTGTCGCCTGATAAATATTTTCTAAGCTTATAAATTACAAGAAATTAGCAATGCAAAAAAATATTATTTGCGTATCAATAATCGATAAATCTTATTATCATATACAAGGGACATAAAATAATATTTTATACAAAAACAGTACTAATATAAAGTCCAACTTTATTTTATCAAACTATTACCAATTTTGTCAGAAATCGGTCAATAGTACAGTGAAAGTTTTTACTGAAGCATAATTCTACAATCATTGTTTTTACATTATAATTTGCAAAATCTACGATTAGCTTAAATTTTCTGTACCGCATTGTGATATTTTGTGTTATATAGGTCAATGATGTTAATACGGATTTAATATCCGATATTTATACATAAGGTTGTTCATGTTTTACACATGAATTTGCGAGTGTATTCAGTTTTATTACACATTATATACTGAATTTATGAATCTATTTACGATTCGCTAAGTAAACATTATCGATCGAGAGAACGTTCACGAGCATCGAGAAAAGCAATGTGATTGTTGGTTTTTCGAAATAACGAAATGTTCTTTTGATTAGTTAAAATAACTAATTAGTCGGGACAGAGTAATTAGCCAAACGCGCGTAAGGATGACCGAATTCAGGAAGTTAAACAATGTTTAAATCAATAGTAGATCGCGCTCTTCGTTACAACTGTTGGTAATTGGTTTCTCATTTGGGCGATGATGCGCGACTCGGTGTGGCGAGCGGTAGCACGCGCAACGAAAGCTACGATTTAATGAAAAGTTCCTCTCGAAGGAAGCTTACGGGGCTGTCTCGAGCAAGCCTCGCTACATCGCCTCTTTCCCTCGCGTGGGACGTTCGTATTCAACAACCCCCTAAAGTATCTCGGTTCGAGAACGTTGGCCCCATAAATTTAGCCAAGTATCAGCCCATAAATTGAAAATGCACTGTGGCCTCTTCCTTACCCCGGTAACCCCACGCGTATATAAGGCTCGGCTTGTCCTCGTACCGTTTTCACCTACAAGGCCCCCGGCTCTTCTCGCTTATTTTGATGTTGCGTCGCTCTCCACCGCTCTCCGCCGCGCGCTCTCTCTCTCTCTTTCTCTCTCTCCCACACCAAATGTTTAAAATCTCACGTGAAACTTGGCGTATATACCTTAGATGTATATTTCTCATGCGATATATAGCCGGTTCTTCTTCTTCTACGTCTCTTTGTGCGGTGCTCCCTTCTTATATTCTCAGGCGAAAATTCGGAACGCCAAGAAGAATTATACCCGGTGTGTCTACCTAGGACTGCACCTTGCGCCGATAATATTTTCGTTTCGTGTAATACGCCCGCGACGTCTACTTTAAACCGTAAGAGCGCTTTTCTCCTTCTCGGTGGGCGCTTTTCTGGTTTTGTGAACAACGACGATTGGATTTTCTGCTGGCTATGCACTTCACTTTGAGGGCTCACGCGCTTGAGCTCCTCCTTTTTTGTAGTGCAAGGCCGCGTGAGAATCGCGACGATGTCTATGCGTGGCAGTTCTCTGGCTGGGGTAGCTATGGAACACGGCAAGAAGGAACAGTCGAGAGGAAGGGAAATATTTTTATGAAAATCCACACGAAAGTTCCTCGAGAGATGTGGCTGACTCTTCGGAGTGAAGGAAGATCTTGGGGGATTAAGGTGAACAAGTTTTTACGTTTTCGGATTTTCGACTGGTACTTCCGCTCTGTGTTTCTAAGAAAAAAATATTCCAATTTCCCTTCTAGTTTAATAGCCGTGAAACGTAAACCGTGCGAAATTAGTTTTTATTACCTCCAGTAAATTGTTCTTTTGCAACTTTTAAATTTTCACTACAAAACTCGCAGAACACGTTCAAGAATATCATCTACAATTCTATAATTGAAATTTTTTATAATTTTGCAATGAAAGCAGCATACCGATATATACAACGTTGAAATATTTTACTTTCAACGAATAATGTCAAAAAATAAAAAGTAAACGAATTTCGTTCGTACATTAATATCATCTGTACCTACCATACGCATCACATATTCTGCATACACGTATTCAAAGATGCAGCTTGCATTTACACAATAAAGTTATTGGATTAATGTTTCATTAAAGTAGCGTTATAAATATTGTCCCAATTCCCAGTGTTAAAATAACAAAGGACACGAAAAGTAACGTTATAATACTAAATTAGTAAATTAATTTGAAGTAACTTAAAGAGAGAAAAAACAATAATCAACAGTCTAAAACATAACGTTAATAAAAGCAGTAAAAACAGCTATTTGAATGTGGTAATAGAGAAGAAAAATAAAGAAGAGAATAAGCACTGTAGGTAGAAAGAGAGGGAGTGACAGAGAGAAAGAAAAAAAGTGAACGAGCAAAGGGGAAGAAGGGAAAATAAAAAAGGGAGGTAAGTTTGTGAAGAGGAGAAAGAAAGAAGTAGAGAAAGCGAGGAGCCAGTTAACCCGTGAAACGTGCCACGGTCGTCGTGCAAATTTACTCTCTCCATGCATTTATATAGTTGAATTCGCGAGGAAAACGTAAAGCTGTGAGTACTGAAAAGAAGGTACGCTGAAGTTGAACCTGCGCAAAAGCACCAGAACGAGCGAGTGAGCAATAGAGAGAGAGAGAGAGAGAGAGAGAGAGAGAGTAACAGAGAGGAAAGCTCACCGACTAACCGCGCAACGTTTACTTGCTTCAAATAGCAAAATTTTCGACTGGCTCGACTTATGTGTATACAAAGGTTCCCAACAAAGAGAAAAAAACAAGCGTGACGACGAGGTTCGTAAAAGACCGAGGGTAGAAGAGGGTTAAATAAGTGCATTAAACCTAAACATTGAGGAAGAAACTCGAATCACGAAGGTTTTACGCGAGGTACTGTGTCCCTATAACGTTACCCCTGCTTATTACGTCGAAAATCGTCGACATGAACTCGCATGATTTCAAATCTTAAACCGACAAAAAGGTAGGGAACGACATTTTGTTAGGACTATTACGTGTCTGCGCGCTACAATCATGCGTGCCTGTGGCTATATTCCTTCCTTCCTTTCTTCCTTTCTTCCTTCCTTCCTTCCTTCCTTCCTTCCTTCTTTCTTCGTTGGTTTTTTCCTTCTCTCCCTGACTCGCAGTCTCTCTTTATCTTTGTGTCGCCTGGTCGTCATTGTTTTCTCTTTCTCTTGGCATAACGTGGCCCGTAGCGTAGCTGCGGCACATAGCTTGCCCATTCGTGGTCAAATCACATCGTGTCCATTAAATTAGATACCGTGGTGCAACAATTCCCTTTCTGATGAATTGTCTACTACAACTAAAACCCTTGAGTCTACTAGATTCTTACATATTTGACCGACACAAAAATTATTTTCTTTGCTTCACTTTTTCAGATTCATTTCTTACAACTCTTGAAGAAAGAGCAAGCTTCAAATGCTATGGTCGTAATATTTAAGAAGTAAAAGAGTTAAAAATTCAATGTTGATAATATAACAAAAAAAACCATTGACACCGATTTAAAAATAGGTTAAACAAAAATTTTGGTGTTTACAAATTCTTTTACATAAAGATAACGTGAAAGGTGTAGAAAATATAAATTATATAATTTATACAAGTCTACGGTATAGCTAAGTGAAAAAATTGATATACAGCTGATTAACTCAACTAGCTATTGGTACTAATATTTTGAGAAGAAAATTGAACCCATTTATTCTATATATTACAAAATTAATCTTTGACAACTATTGACTGTTAAAACGAAAGGAAAGGTTATAAACTATTATTATCATACTAATTCTGAATAACATTAAGTAAATCCCTCGTGAAAAATAGCGTTAAAAATTAATCATAAGTTTGTAAATCCTTATACAATTTCCTAAATATTATTTAGCCTTGAAGAAGCTTCATAGCTCTTATAAACTTGCGGTTAAAACACGGTTACAGCTTTTAATTGCTGTTTGTAATAATTTGAAAATTAAAGGAAATTTCATTTGTTATGTGGCAGACAACTCTAGTACGCAGAAAAATAATTACCTGCATGAGTGAATCGAAAAATAGATTACATTTTTTAATCTATCTAATAATATATTCATAGAACACTTATAATATTTTAGAAACACATTTTATTGATGTTTTTATACAGTATTTTTTATTCTTCTTAATGACTATTCAGAATATAGAATATTATGATTTGATCTTCCAAGAAATAAGTATTAATAAATAACTAAATTTTACAAAATTGTTTTTTTTTTTAAATTGAGAATATGTAACACAAAACTGTAACTTTTATGTAACTCTTTTCACTGTATCATCATGAAGGTTGGTTTTTTGTAACCCATTCCTGAAGACTTTTTTATCTACTTTTGCCTTTCTTGTACAAAGTAATTTCATAAAAGTACTTTAAAATATTTAACGTTTATTCTGTTATATTTTTATAGAATTATTAAGCAGATTTATTTGCTTTTAAAGCACTTATAATATTATAGAAAGATTACATTTTCCTCAGTCAAATTTTGACAGGAAAACACTTACAAAATAAACAATTCATTTTTATAATAATAGTGACTTTGTCTCACATTTACTTATACGTTGATTAAAAGATGATCAGTATTTTAAAATTGATACTTCCCTAGTAAAAATTATTATCACTACTAGTATCACTAATAATAATAATAGTACTAATAATATTAATCATAAATTAACTTATATTGATCTTATTTAGTGTACACAAAAATATAATGATGAAAGCAAATTTAACGAAATTACAATGTTTATAACTCGTATTTCAAATGACGATGAACACTAATACTATTTAGTTAGACATGATGAAGTAGTCGCAGTCGTTGTTGGTGAAAACGGTCAATCTCTCGAAGATCGAGACGTATGCATACTGTGATTTAATTACGATGGTGCATTTAATTTAACATATTTTCACATTGTCAAAGCTAGAATATAATTTACAACTAATTCAAGGTTAAATTCTGGCAAATTAGAATTTTGTAGGTAATTGTAGTCTTTTAAAGTGTTAATTCTTTCTCTTTATATTAAACTGCGAACGGATTTCAGATTTCTATTTTGACCACATCTATCTAGGTACCCTATATTACCGGCATCTGAATACACTCTTGCACATACACTTAGTTATATGCACTCTGATATACATACGTACGCACACCCATAAACTCATAAAAAACGAAAAACCGGCATTTTATTAAAATTTGATTTTTTTTTTACTCCATCCTGCCAAGCAATTATCCTGCCGATGTACTACCTTCTTCACCCTGGTTGCGAGATGGAACCTCCTTCAACCGGGTTGTAAGATATAACAATATTTGAAAATATACTAAAATATACTAAATTATATCGAAATACATCGACGAATTTAAAGTATATCAAACTATATTATCGAACAGCACTGACTACACGAATATTTATATTTATAATTATATTTATATTTGCATGTTTTATTATATTAAAGGTGCAAAAAATTTTAATACTTTACAAATAAATATAAATTAAAAGTGTTTGAGTTTTTCAAAAGCAATGAAATATTATCTTGAATTTAAAAAAGTGACTTCAGTATACCCTGATTGTAAAATTAAGAAATGTACTATCCGCCCTCCCGCGCCAACCACCCTACAGCCAGTCTCTTATGTATAGTTTAGAGGTTGTTACTTCACTTTGGGATTGACATTTTACATAGACACGTTTTTTATGCGACACCCAGTGGTAGTTTCTCGAACTAAAAATTATATAGACAGTTCGTTAATTTACGTATTGTACTATTCTGTGAACATTAGATCATGCGTATCGACATCATTTGTTCTATATATTTATATATGTTTAAATTATTTAAACTTTATCAAACATTGATATTGATATTGATTCCTTCTTTCTCCAAAATACCTATTGTAGTATGCCATTGCATAGAAAGTCACCGCGTATTTCAGCGTCAAGCCATGTATTTTTTTATGTAAAACTTGTTTATTTATTTTATATTATAATATAGATAAAAAATGATAGCCTACATATTATTCAGTTAAGCAATAAATCTCTTTAAAGTAAATAAAAGCCTACGGAGCGTTAGCGAGAGACGAAGTTCATCTAGTAATTAATTAGGCCATCATTTAAACATGTTAAGCACGATCGCTACTTAATACATCAAATAGTATAGAATATCTACACCGATATTTTAAAAAATTACTACGAAGGCTTTTTTATCGTTTTCGGGCACATATCTCGATCGAAATTGATCTGAGTGTTTAATATGAGAAAATTTTGCTTTTATACAACGAATATTTTGTTTAGTGTAAATTGTCAAATACATAACATGAAACGTATTTTATATTACATTATTACTGATTAATGCACGTATAACAAGTTCAAATAAGTTTTGATAAGTTAAATTTATTAAAAAATTTATTAAAATATACTTTAAGTAAAAATATTAATATTACTTACCAAATATGGTCAATTTATTTTAAGATATATTTCGAATATATTATTCTCCATATTATGTCAAATAAATAATTGTATGATTTCTTATCAAGAAATAGTTCAATAGACCATTAACGGTCATTGCCTGTTTACTTCCGACTACTTCCAGTTAATTCTGATCACTTTCATTTTACTTCTAATCAATTCTGGATAATCCCAATGATTTTCGGTTTACTTCCGATCACATTCGATTTACTTTCGATCACTTCAGGTAAATTCCGATTACTTTAGGTTTACTTCCTTAAATGTTTTACGATTCGCAGTGTCTTCCGGTCTACTTCCCATGACGTTCGATAATTTCTCATGATTTTCGGTTTACTTCCGGTGACGTACAGTTATCTCTGGTAGAAAAGGATATGACAATCTGCTGGTTTGCAATAAGACTCTTCAGGCATTTAAAAAAAGGGTGAACCACATTTAATTCTAGTACATTGTTGTGTAAAATTATCTTCAGTGGCTTCAATAGCCTATTTACTTCCGTTATGGTTTCGAATATATATATATTTAAAACTTAAAATTTTGGTTTGAATATAATACCTTTTAATCTAACACAAGATTTGAGTATTTTTATATTTTATAATCATAATTATTCTAAATGAATTACCTTAAATACAAGATTATCATAATATAAGATTAATAGAGAAAGTTTTTGGAGTTGCAGCTATTCTTATGATGTTTAGCGCCAACACCAAAAACTTTCTCTATTAATCTTGTAATATAATAATCTCTTGTATCTTAATACATTTCATCATGATATCATTAGTTTTTTAACCTTTTCATATTTGTTTAATTGGTTTGACTTCTTTCGAAAAATATTTTTATTTGGAATACTATACTGAATGATATCGGAGAATATTATCCATGCAATCTATTTATTTCTATAAAAAAATTCATTCATTATTATTATTGCCACACACACATATACCGTTGCATCACGCAAGCTAGGACGGAGCCGTACACGCGCGCGCATACACTGCACATACATATTTAGTCCTATTGTTCTAGACCACAGTCTAGTTACACGTAGAATCTGGTTTGCTAAGAGAGATTCAAAATTCAATACGTCGTCGAATCGGCGACGCTTGACGATTCGATGAGGATAATGACGGGATGATGATGATGATACCTGAGCCCATTTATCCTGGGACACTGGGTACACGCCTATGGGCTCGCGGAGTTATGTAAAATATATGCACTAGTCGTGATGTACTCGTTCATACGTAGAAACCCGCGTGGGTTTGTTGCATTATTTATGTACGTGTGTGTGTGTGTGTGTGTGGTGTCGCGCGATGGCGGTCAACGATTAATGCAGCATAGTCCAATCGATCCCTACCTTCCACTAAATATATATATATGTATACATGCGCACATATATATTTTCGTTTTATTTCACTTGCGCGATTCATCCGATTTATATTGGGGCGAGCGATAATTTTGATCAGAGAGATTTTGTACCTCGCAATTTATCGTTCTGCATCAAAACACGCGGCTATTCATATTCAACCGTCATGGTTATGCACTTACGCGATTTTCCATGTGTACGAGAACATAGAAAAGATAAATTGTAATGCATCCTTGTTATATTTTTTTTTTATTCAATCATTGCTCAAATATTTTATGAAATCGTAAAGCTGTACGCTCTGGTGTTTGAATTTAACACATTTCACTTACAACATTTGTCTCTTAACGTACGATTGTGGTCGCACGAATTCCCAAATTCATTAAAATAACATATTCGATAAACTAGTGAACAATCCGAACACCTGTATACCTGTATTCGTTACGTTAAAATCTCTAGTTAAATGTGTGTCACAATACTCGGTTATTTCACTCTATATTTTCTAAAGCTACATCTTCTGGCTTCTTTGATGTTTACACGTGTGTTTGTCAGCTTACGTGTGGATGTCAGTTTCTGGTGTAGGTAAGGGTTTAAAGCAGTGCATTCATGCCGCAACAAATATATGATTGTATATTCATCACTACTTCTTGAATATGATTATAGCGCTAACAAACTCTATAGCTTGTATAAATTCATTGTTGGGATTGTAATCTAAATATTTCAATGTTACCCTAACAACTGTTTATATTAAATTTTGGAAATTAAACGACATAGTTCATTGCGTTATTGTTATTTCTTAAAATCCAAACGATTTTATTATTGCGTACTGTCTATTACCTCTTTTATTGTATCGTTATAGTGTCGCATCGTGTTACGTAAACAAATGATTATTTACCATGGTGATAATGTACGTTAGTTAATTAATTTCTGAAATAACGAACGTACATTATATAGTTGATATATTTGTAATATGACGTACCCATAATTTCGTCGTATTATAATATATTATTGGATATATACATGTATAAATTAATTATTATGCATTTGTTTATTTTACTTAAATAATATGTTCGTTTATATACTACGTACAGCAAAAATTAATTCATTCATTTGCCTTTGTCGATCGGTCATTTAAAATTCAATTATCTTGGTCTTGTAAATATTTAAATGTGTTTAAACTAAAATCGGAAGTTACTGCATTGTTAAGTAATATAATCAACTACGACTTGACATTTTTTCAAGAATAATTGTACACTCGCAATGCTACAAATTGATTTTTTCCTTCAACATATGTCCCCTTCCCCCAGATAAGTTATCGATCATCCAATTTAAAAAGTCACGCTTGAACAGAAAAGTTTTTATACTGAAAGTTGGACTCCATTGTCCGACATAGTCTCGACGAGCGTACATTTTTTACTGCTCTAGTCAGGTGCGCATCAAATAAAATTTGATTTTTCTGTAGAATGACATGCACAGGCCCGAGCGCTCTCTCCCCCCTCTTCGCTCTCTCTCTCTCTCTCTCTCTCTCTCTCTCTCTCTTTCACTCATTCCGTTTTTATCGAGCTTTCTCTCTCTCTCCTTCACTCATTCCGTTTTTATCTTCGTTTCTCTCCCTATAACTCACAATTTTTTTTACTTTCTTTTTGACAATTTTTCCCTTCATCGGTCAAAAATGACTAAAATTCTGTGCTTACTTAACATCATAGAATTGAGTTTACGTCGATGAGAAAAATTATTTTATAAAAGTACTTTTTCAGTTTCAACCTTTAACGATAAAATTAAGTTTCTCAATATAATATTATAAATTTTTACGGTATTTAGATAGTACCGTTTGATGTAAAATTATATTTATCTGTATTGTACATAATATACATTACAATTATATTTATTTACAAAATTGACAATATTTAATTAGGCAATTCTAATAAATTTAGCTGAAATTGTATGTACTTTTGTAAGATAAAATTAATTTCTCGTGTATTCAAAGATATTTATAACATTATTATACATGTATTTTGATTGTCCTCGTATCATATGTAAAAGATATTTTATTTATTAAAAATGAGTAAAGATGATTTTTTAAAATAATCCAATTTAAATTTTAAACTGCTCGTTCGGGATGTCTACTTTAAAAATTAAAATGAAACTGTTACACAACGCGTATACGGTACCGTAAAAAATAGATCACGAGCAGGAAAATAATATTTAAATTTAATTAACTAGTAGTTTATCTCATCAATTTCATTTCGCTAGTTCCATTTTCTCCGAATCCTCCTTAAAAAGAGTTTTATCCACTTCGTAGTCTTCTTAGCCATTCCAGCCGCAGTACGCAACCAAATCCAAATCCAAAGCTCTCTCTTTCTCCAGCTAGTGTACGGGAAACATGCACATGCGTAATCGGCGTACGTGAGGTTCCTCTATATCTATCCAAGGTGGACCGGCGCGGGGTGTGCGCAACGTCAAACGACCTCGTTGCAAGTCAAATTCCATCCGTTCGCGTTAAGCTGGCATGGGACTGGAAATGCGCTGGATAGAGGTGGGACGGTGTGCGGGCACACCACGAATATACAGTCAACCTGAGACCGCAGCATCTTCGTGCGTGTATACCTCGACGGTATCCCTGTGTTGCCATCCTCTGCGATCTATTTATAATAGATGGAAACCCCGATTGCTGAAACCTTCTTTTTTTCTTATCAAATTTGATACTATATATTCAGGATGGTTTGACTTTTTTTATCATTATTTTTAACATTAAATTTCTGGGAAAAATTCTAGTTAGCATGAGGTTACTTTTGGAAAGCGATGCATTTATAAATAGATATATATTTCAATAACTTTTTATTTACTATATTGGATAAAAATAATGTTGATTTTTTTCTTATTCATGTCAACACATGGCTATATTGCTAACAGAATTTGCACATTTTAAAATTATACTGCACGTTCTAAAAAAATCAGATATAACATGCAATGTACTGAAGCAAATATTGATTTTTAGAAATCGAAAAATTAATATCGCATAATTTAATGTCTCTAGTCTACTACAGTATATTATTATCTCGTATGTTTACTATTTGTTAATCCGAAAGGATGCCGTTCATTCTTTCCTTACCTTTATCAGAAGTTTAATTAGGTTCACTTCGCAAAGGTATTCCATTATAATTTTAATCGAATAGCTGAACCTCGAAATAAAATAAAAAGGGTTATGAACCAAAAAAATAGGGGTCGACAATACTGCGCATCTCTTGCTCGAGTATCGCATCGACTGACACTGCGATCGTATGCTCCCACACCAACACGCACATCCACCAACCTACCTTTTCCTCCTCCTCCTCCTCCTCTCGCAACATACACACACACATTCATTCGCTTATTGTACGTGCCCGCGTTTCGCGACTTTTTCACCTCCCTCTCCCATACATCCGCACACGCGAGTTTTCAAAATTTCCCGCACGTGTCTGGCATGTACCGAGAAAGAAAAAGAGAATGCGAGCGAGAGTGGATGCATACGTATGTACACAAGAACACGCATGCGAAAATGCGCCCTGCGGATATGCGCGACCAAGACGACAAAGACGAGGCGCATGAAAAAAGAAGGTAAGAAGGAATGGAAGAGGAAGGAAGGAAAGACGCGGCATAGCTGCTGATGCATATGCAAAGTGACGCGAATAAAATGTGAATGTTTCCGAACGTAAACAGCGCTCCAAGCAAACGCGTCCATATACACCCACACACACACACACACACATGCACACGTACACACCCGTGCTTATACAGAAAGCTCGGATAATACCTGACCGTCTCTCCATAAGTGGCTTATAAATCTGTGTGTCCGGGTGTCGAGGGTCATTCGGGTTTCGGAGATGAAGATGCATCGGTCAAAAGAATGATACCCACCCAAGAAATGCCTGACTGATCGAGATCTCTTGGCCATTTTTGTTTGGTTTTCTAGATGGATATGCGTAATAGCGACGTTTCTCCATGCTACAGCTCGTGTACGCCTCTGCAATTTCGATGCGCGGTTCGTGATTCCTAACCTCGTTTTGTTTGATTTATTTTCGAATACTGATATACAGAATACCGAATAAATATTTTAAAATTGTTATTTTCACAGATATATTGTGACAATGTCAAGAAATAGACAAAAGAATAATAATATTTAAATTTTTGTAATGCTAAAGTTTATTTATTAGATTAAGTGAATACATATTATGCATAATTCAATTATTTAAAAATGTTAACTTCATCTTATTTTTATAAATATATAATCATGTGCTCGAATAATTGTGTCAGCAGAGTATGTATTCAACTAGTAGTATGTATCAAGGATAAGTCGGGCGTAAAAAATGTAGTTTTAAGTACACATTGTATTATTGGAGGAACATCTATTCTAAATAGCTGCTAAATATAAACTAGCTATTAGTTACATTATTAAGTAATTAAATATGTAGGTATCATTATTATCAAGTTAAAGTTTCTTGTCGCAGGTACGGCGGCGTTACACGCTTTGATCATGAAAATATGAATTGCTCTGAAAGTTATCGACGAACTTTCGGTTTATTCAATCAAAAACTAATTTCTAACTAAGAATTTCTCAAAAGGACCAGATCCGTTGATTAAACAGGAACCATGTAATTGTCATTAATTATTAATAAAAGTTAATAAAATTTTTTAAATTTAATAGGCAGGTTAATGAAGAAACTAATTAGGTAAAATATATCTAATTAGCATTTTACCGTCATCTTGGCAGGCTAGACATTCCAGGAGTCTTCGTGTGTACGCATTTTATGTGTACCAAGTTCTTTCCATTTAAGAGATGACACAGCCGTCGTCTTATTTTCCTCTGTTGTGAGTCAAATTAGCCGAGCATCGCGTGCGCGCCTTTTCTCGCTTCGTTGCGTGCTCTGAGTTAACTTGATTAAAACTTGTGAACCACAATGAGAGCAATTAGCAATAAGCACACTACTATTTGCAACCTTTTTACTTTTTAACAGGCCATCGAACTTATACTTATACAATCGAAATGTCATCTTTACTTTTTTGTTGGGTTAAATAAATGTGGGGCAACTCTGCAAAAGAAACAAATATTCGGTGGTGCAGTAGGTATATTTCTCCATATATTACTTTAAACCGGTCGTTCCCCTACAGTTATCGATTATATACTTATGGATATACTAACTTAATATTTACGTGCTTTAGTAAATACTTCGAAATAAAAATAGATTTGACAAATAAACTGTAACAAACGCTTACTTTCAAAGAAAATTGAGAAAAAAAGTGTTTTTGCACGAAAAATCAGAATTATTTAAAAAAATGCACCGAGTTATTATACATTTTAACCACATTGCACGGCTAATGAGTTCATCTATAAATAATTATTATTTATAAGTAAAAATATTTTAAAAAGTTTTTAACATACTAAAATAGTTGGTACTTCAACCAAGCTTATACTTTATAATTTCTCTCTTACATGCAGATTCAATAAAAATGTACCATAGAAAATCTTCTCCCTTTGCGGGTACTTTAAACCATATTCAATGTTTTCGTGACAAAGTGGATGAAAAGTCCTCGAAGTATACTCGGGCTTATTTTCATGCATGTTAGATGATATATAGCTATTCTGCGTTACGAACTGAGAATGTTCCGAATTTGAAGGAAGGCTTCTTAGTTTCTCTATTTTTATACGAGTTTCACGGATTTTTCTTACATTCTGCTTCTTATTTTCTTTTCTTTTGCAAATGATTTGTTTTCACCATTTCTACAGATTTACTTTTGTATTCCTTTGGATTTGTTAACAAATCATAGATATTCGCGTAATTTATCGATATCGATAGCAAAATGATACGCGTGTACAAGTGTTAGCGTATTTATAAAGTTTTATTATATATTTTAGAAATAAATACAATTATAAATGACATTTTATACCGATGTAAAGAATGAAATGTATTTTGTTAAATTTAATAAACATTTATTTACTCCGTAAAGCTTATACATCAGTATACAAACATCTATATCAAAATGCAAATCCAAACGATTAATTTAGCAGAACGCGATCAGGGGAAGGAGGTAAGCAAAACCACGGTGCAGTGTCTTTCCGTGCAGATTAGTCGTAGACTACGCGAGCCGAGCAAGAACGTGAATGCCTTCGTATATGCACAAGTAGCAGTTGGTAGACAGCCGAGGCGGGAGGGAAATCCTGACATTCAGAGCTCTCGCGTGACGTGTACGCCCTTCGCTCTGAAAATACAGGATTCGAGGTTAGAATATACTCACTTGCCTGGATGCGACGTATGTCTCGTTGAATATTACCTTAAATCGACTAATTGTACTCGCTTGACCCTTTTTATCTTTCTTCGCCCGCCGGTGATTAAATTTCTCTTATTCAAACAAACTATTTAAACTAATCAAATTACTAATGAAATAATATTAAGATCGCTCTTGCTTACGTACAACTTGAACAGTTTGACTAAGATGTATGTGCATCCCTTATAATTAATAAATAAATTAATTAATAAATTAATAATCTATTACGAATGTTTCGCGAGCACGTTAAAAACCTTAATTTTTAGAAAATCGTGAAAAACTTTGAGAATGTTCATAAATTTTGCTGGAACAACTACTTTTCTCGAGGTTCATTCGAGTAACCACTAAAATTTAGTATTCTTAAAAAGTCAGGAAACCTGTAAAGTTGGAATAATCTTTTCTTCGTTATAACCGTATAAAAATGAAATTTGAGTAAAAATGCGAGGGAACTAAAATTTTAAGTCTAATCATTACGACAATCCGATAATAACGTACAATTACAAAAGAGCAAGGGTGCATTTAAATAAAGTAAAGCAACAACCGCTCACTCGAGAATTCCTTAATAAATCAGCCAAGTACTTTGTTCCAATGATGTCGCGATAAATATGTAACGATCTTACGGTCCAGCACGGAAAAAGCGCGGCAATAAAAAGCAAATAATAAAATCCTCGTATACGCTCACAAAAGATCAACCGTGCGCGCCAGAAAAATATGGGGAAAAAAAGATATGGTGAACGAGCACACATGGGAAAACGAGAAAGATTGGAAATGTGATTTAAAAATTCTCCTCTTCTCGGATATATATATATATATACATATATATATACACGTATACACATACGTGTGTCTGTGTGTATCGAGTACGGTAGGTACGGTAGGGGATCATTGTCCGGCGCATTAACCTCCCTCATTTTGCCGGGGCTTTCGTGGCGCAGTAAATAAATAAACGGCCTTTTATTGCCGCTCTCGTTCTCGTGTAGAAAAAGGAAGAAGAATTGGACGACAAAAGAAGAGAGGGAGAGTAAAACAGAAAGCGAGAGAGAGAGAGAGAGAGAGAGAGAAAGAGGGAGGAAGAAATAGAGAAAAGAAGACAAGGTGGGCGGAGGTTAAGAGGGGAGGCAAGTCAAGGGAATCTCGCGCGGTCACACGAAGCAAGAAAATTGCAACGGGAAAGGGCCGCCAAACGCTACTGGGAGTTATGAAGTTGTAAAAGAAGAGGAAAAAAGAATCGAGGAGCGTAGGGGGAGGGACAGGGAGAGGAGAGAAAGGTGGAGGGAGTTGACTACCAGCTGGGAGAGAGCGAGAGGGAGGTGGGGTGTGGGTGGGTTAGTAATCGAGGTTTTAGTACCGACTTCGTCCAGCAATAAAGCGTAGGAGGGGTTCGGAAGGCGGAGGGGTCGAGGAGGGGTGAAGGAGAAGCTGTCGTGCCAAGCCCAACTGTTTTCCGTCGAAGTGCCTCTGTGCCAGGCAGCGAAGCTTCGTGTGTCGTCTCCGTCAAAGGGAGGGCGGCACAGGGGGGTGGGAGGGCGGGGAAGAAAAGCTGTAATACACTGTTTGAACGCCTTTCAAACGGTTCTCAACTCACCAGCTTGGTGAATTTACAGCCGCCCTTATCAATTTATTCCTCGTAAAAATGCTGTTTGACGTATACATACATACATGTGTGCCAGTATCGATACCTCTAGGAGTAACCCAACCTTCCGTGGAAAATGCACAGATCTCGAATTGCATAAAGCGGTAAACATTTCCTCCTCTGATTTCGAGTATTATCTTTTTATTTATTTTTATTTAGTTTTTTCGGTAAATTTTACGATCGAGAGACACAAACATTGTTTGTTTCCATTTACAAATTCGAGAAAACCCGGAAAGATCCTTTGTTTCTTGAAGTTGTGTATACTATGTCGCGGGGCTGCCCACCGACAATTTCAACATTGCCTCCTTGTTGTACACGACAACGTGGGGAAATGTATTTCGACCTCGTGACTACAAATTATTGAATTTATGGGTAGGATTTGAAGAAAAATAAAACATAATAATCTCTGTATAAGGAATACATTGTTATTGAATCATTCAGCATTATTATGTAATAAAGTTATTTGGCACGTATTTTTAGTGAGGGATTTTAGTTCTTTGCCTAGCAAATTAAGACACGTGCGATTTTGTAGATTTATTCGATGAAAGTCATTTATCGTTCTTAAATGTACTAGTATTTAATTAGCCAAAGTTTAGGAAAAGTAAAATTTGTTGGCAATATAAGTTTTTAATTTAATTTTGCAAGTGTAACATGTGGTTATTGCGATCATACTTACTATTTGAATACTATTCTTAATACTCTGATAGTCTATATATTATAATTATTATACTTTCATAATAATCTATTTTATTATTTATTGCTGTATCAAAGTTAACTTGAGTATACAATATATAAATAGTACCGTCTTAATAACCCAATTTTATTACTTTTTTCAGGTAAGGATTATAGCATCTCTTTCTATCTCATAATCTTGGTGAGTAATCAACGTATATTAATATTGTCTGGAGAATATTTCGTGTTAATGAATTTGGGGCGGTGGTTTGAATTCAGTAAGAGTTTGACAAATAGAAAAAGTATAAGTACGAGTTATTTCAAATAGAAGCGTACAACAAATAAAAACGAAGACAATATTTTTATTAAAAAAAAATTCCGTGTAATAAGGACATTTATATTCGAAAATGAAGCAGCAAGTTGACTCAGGTAAAACTTACAGACTTGTTCCAACCTCCCTTACAAATTGAGCATTATATTACTCCAACATTAGAAAAGTTGAACTTTTAAGGAAAACAAAAGTCATTTACATATTTCTTTTTCGGGCGTATTCATTTGGCTTGGGCAAAAAGGGCATTCGTTAAAGCGAGATTTTTTGAATCGCCGGGAAGCGAACGTTCCGTCCGTGGCAGCAACAGCCCGTGAATATGCTAACGAGCATAATTTTAAATTAGCCGGTTAATCTACCCGGCGTAGAAGGAGAAAATCCTCGTGAAACATTCTTGTCCGAGATTGTGCAGGGCAACTAAAAAAATTCCGACAACAACTGGCCTATTCGACACAATGGCCACCTTCTTTTTCTCAACGTACAATCTCCTCTCGTTCTCGCTCCAATTCAGTTTGACTACCGTCTCTCTCTCTCTCTCTCTCTCTCTCTCTCCCGCCCCCTCCTTTCATTCCCTCTTGGACCCTCTCTTCTCTCTCACTTTTTCTTTCGACGCAAAACGAGCTTTTTCCTCTTTTGCACAATTTTCCTCACCCTCTTCCTGGATGCTCATTTCTTTATACACGAAAATACATACATAAATATGTGTGTACGTGTGTGTGCGCGCGCGCGCGCGTGTGTGTGTACGTTTGTCTATATCTATATAAGTACGCAGCGGTGCGGCGTGCGGCCAAGGAGATTCATTTCGTATTTATTAAATTTCATAAAGCATCCCCGGCTGTATTTTCCATTTTCTCGTCCGGAGAGTCCGGGTATAAGGGAGGGCAAGAAGGAGGGCAAGAAGGAGGGCAGGAAGCCTGAGATGAGGGAAGAGACCGAGACCGAAAGTAAGAGAGACGAAGGTGGAAGGGAAAGAGTAGGTAAGTGTCGTGGGAAATGGAGAGCACGGATAACGAGTATGGAGGTGGAAAACAAGGGATGCGCGAGGTGTTTCCGGCATCCTAGCCCTACCTCTCCTTTCACTCCAGCTTCATCTCTGTTCCGGGGGGAAAATAGCGCGAGAGGAATTCCATCACGCGCGAGCGAGCGAGGCGTCGCCGCCCATCGGCCTGTTTCACATTTAAAGACCATTACCACGGAGCTCGCGCCGCTCCACCCGAAACTTACAGGAGCCACCGGCGCTCCTGTACCTCACCGAGCATCTGCAATTGGACGTGGAATCGAGTGGAAAAGTTCCTCGGTGAGCTTTGCCGGATGGGAAGAATGTAATTTAAAGCTCGTCCCCCTCATTGTGCCGGTTGCTGAAAGCGCAGAATCGCGCCTTCCTACCTTTCCTCGATCCTCGCTGATGCTGATGCTCGCCTCGCCTCGCCTCGTACCTCGTACCTCGTGGCTCGTGGCTCGACCTACCTCGTCTTACTTCCTCTGTCCCTCTTGTCTCCCCCTTTTTCCTACTCGTGGTATAAAGTCACTGGGAAGGGCCCGGAATTGTCTTTATTTTTTGTCTCTTTGAGACGATGCGCCGTGTACGGCTAATGGAACGAAATCCCACTGGGATGTTTGCGCGCTCCAGAGGAAGCTGGTTTGAATAAATTGCCATGATTAATTGAAAGTCTGCTTTGGGCTATTGTTACCCAGGTATATAATAATGATTAGACCGCTTATTTTCTCTTTCTCTGATAGTTCACTTCATCGATTCTTTTACTCAAAATGAAATAACGAATTATTTGATTAAAACTTTTGACGACTTGCACCTTCATTACTTTAATGTCTATCACTGTCTGCAAACGATTCCAAAGGAATCATTTCTTTAGAATCGTTTGCTTCAGAATACTATTCTTCTGTACCTCCAAACCATAAATATGCCCCACATATTTCAAAATAAAATTTCCACTCAAGTTTGGAACATACTATAAATACTTAATTTGTCATCAATTTAATAATAAAATAGTTTAGATCTTAAAAAACTTTTTTTGAAAATTCCCCCAATATATTAAGACTATATGCAAGAGTATATATTGAAATATTTGTTAATCATTAAATAATAATATTATAAATACATATAGTTAGTACTTAATTAAAACTAGTATTCAAGAAAACAGAGAGTATACGCCTTCACATTCCACACATGTAATAAGTAGTTGTCAATTTTTTAACTTTTCCCATAATTGAAAAATTTGTTAAACATTAGAAATGAAACATTACAATTTTGTTTACACATTAATTACATTTTATTATAATGAATAATTTTTATGATTACAAATGATAGTATTGATAACGAGTTTTCTAATATAATTATTTGAAATAGAATTAATTAGTCGCGATGTTTAAAAACGGTAATATAAAATACGTAGAGGAAAAACAACAAATATAAATAAAAAATATGGAACTAATTAAAATTGAGACTATATAAAAGGTCATTGTTAAACTGACAGCCAGGGGATTAAAAAGGAGAAACGAAACGAAACGAAACGAAATGGAACGAAATAAAACAAAGCAAAACCGTCATCCGATACTGAGATTATCAATAGAAAAGTGCAGGAATAGGAAACTTGTAGGAGCGAAAGACTATTACCGAGACCGAGGTACACGTGGAGTGGAAACTTTTGGCGGCCTAAAACTCGGACGCGAAACTCGATTCGTCGGCCGGCAGGGCCAAACCCTTCATTTCGCGAGTCCCTTCCATTCTCTCTTTCTGCGAGCTCAGCACTTGGTCGAGCCTCGACGTAGCGAGGAGAAAGCGAGGATTTGTACGCTTTTAGCGGTAATCCCCGTCGCCTCTAACCCTGGCAGTCCCGAATCGCGCTCGAGCTTCCTCGAGAAGACGTAGTCAGAAAGAGATAGATGAAGCGAAAGGGAGAACGGGCTGCAAAAACCGAGAGGTACGCATGCCGTAACTCTTGGAGAGCGACGAAGAGGCCGAGACTCGAGAGAGTGGGGAGGGACACCTCGGGCTCGAACTTGCGGATTAGCAAAACCCAGAATTAAATTTTAATTAAATTTCCCTGCTAGCGCACGAGCGCGCGCCTCGCGCTACGAGCGCTAGAGACATTGCCGAGACAGAGAAGAGAAAGGCATTTGTTTCTGTTGGTTGCCTCGTCGTTCTCGCTCGTTCCACAGGACTGCCAACCTGAATCTGACTCTTTTTCTCAACGTGAATTCAATGTCAACTTTTTCTGCCCATGTGTGTAGTAACCTGTGGAATGAACTTTTCGGGATTAATTCGGTAAGCTGACTAGCTAGTCCGTTGGGAACTTTACTCTCTCTCTCTCTCTATCTCTCTCTATCTTTCTCTCTCCCTCGCTCGCTATCTATCTCTAGCTGCTACCTCCTATCTCCTTCTCTTACTCGCCCTCGCTTGTTCTTTCTCGTTTGCAGCCCCGAGAATCTGTAGTTGGAATTATAATTGAAAAATCTTACAAGTACAGCTAGATTTAAAAAGTACCACCGCTTTTTCGTCTCCTATCCCGTATCAGATGAAATGTAGGACGATTTTTTTCTTTTATTATTCATTTAATCTAAGATGTAAACGATATAAAATTAAAATCTCTTTTACAAACTGTCACTCTGTCATACATTGCATTATAAATTTCTTAAATTATTTATTGTTGTTCTAATACTTTTTGCGTTACCAAGCGATCACGATAAAATTTGTGCCTAAGGTATTATTATTATAAATTCTTAATAAAACTGGATATATGAATTGAATTTGAATACAAGAATACACAGAGAAATATTTTACTCCAAGTATTTGAATGTTTTGGATAAAAATTTTAGCGTTAGTATATGGTAAAAATTCAGAAACAAAAAAAGTGCTTGAAACGCTCTTTCTGGAAGAAATGACTATACAGCAACTTAAACATTTCAATGTGACTCTCACTTTCTACTAAAATTATAGACACAAATATTTGCCATAAACATTGTAGAAATAGATAAATAATATTGAAAATCATATCTGACAAGTATTTTAGTAAAAATATTTCAATATCGACAAAAGTGATTAGAATCATGTACATTATTAACATTTCTAAAATATATTATTATTCAAACTGTATCAATAAACCATAATTTAAGACACGCAGAGATAAAATGCATGACAATTATCCAAATATTCAGTGTTAGAAGTTAGTATATGTGTGGTTATATAATTATAATATAATAGGTGTTTTTTTTCAGATGATGGTGCCCTGAGCACTTTGATTATTTCAAAATTTATAAACTGCTATATATATTAAAAACCATGTTCATTAATAACCGGAAATATTAGACCGAAAAGCATAAATGTTTGCAAATATTACCTCTTCATTGGGCATGTAATTATTACTTATTTATACAAAAATAAATTGATTTATGAAGTACTACAGTATTCGAGCTATGTTTTAGTATCTATAACTTAATTTATTCACCAATTTACGTGGATTTCCGTATATGATATTCAGTGCCTCCATCTTCCCATACTCCCCGTCCGCCCATGCACGTACAATGCATGTGTATAACAAACACCTCCAATATATCAGTACCTATGCAATAATATCCATAATGGTCATTTTATGTCGAATTGGACGAGTATTTCCAAAACTTTTTTTCGATGGTAACTATAATCGACTAAGTGTGTTTCATAAATAAAATATTATTCGCCTCCACCAAACATAATCTAAACAGCATAAACATAAAAATGTAATATTTTATAAATATATGAAACATATACCTACATACGTAATTCAGTATATAAATACATGCGTTCGGCCATACGGACGCACGGCGGACATTAATAGTTTTTACTTTAAGAATTTAAAAATATTAAAAAAATAATTTTTTCCACATTGACGCGATAACGTTTCACTAATATAAATATATTGTGAATAATATATTTTTTAAATTATAAAGGGAAATTTACAGAAAATGTAACATTTCGATTATAATATTTTAATATAGTGCAGATATGCGGATTTCAAAATATAACCTCGAACATATCTTATATCTATATTATATTTTTTAAGATAACCTTATCAACTATTTATTTATATTTAATAAATGTGAAAATGTTACGATAATGTCAGTAAATTGTGCGTACTAAAAGAAATATAGGGGTCAAAAACAAGTGTCGCAAAGAAGTTTCATAAAGTTGTTCAATTACATAAACTGGAATGTAGCTCAATTTGTCATAAAACATTTACAGGGTAGAAAAATACAGGGGATAGGAATATTGTACCATTTGTGTCTACAAACAGTATCACAAGTTGTGACACTTGGACGAATGAAAACAAAACCAGGTTCGATAACCCTTCGTTCGACTATTAATTGCTTGGGAGAGACAAAAGGTATAGAGCTCTCACTCCCCCGCGCGTGGATATATATGTATATAGACAGGGATCTCCCGGGTAGAGAAAAACAAGCCGAATGGTTCCGCCGGCGTCGGAAGCGAGACTCGTATAGCGGCATATCCTTCGACGGTCGTGTACAGTGTGACGTTCGAATTCCTCGCAACAGCTCGGGCCATTAATTGTCGACACGTACGCGCTTACTCGCGCGAACTACGAGCATACCCGACAGGAACAAATTCCGAGTAGGAAGGAGTGCTCCCTTCTTTTTTTCCTTCAACTCGTATACAGGAGGTTGAGATATACGCGCATTGTAACGCGCGACTGATGGCCCTTGATGAGCGGTATCCGCTTCCGGTGGCTCGAACAAAGCTCTCGTCCCGCCCGGAAAAGGTGCAACATCGTTATCCCGCCGGAGATTCCCCGTCCTCGGTGTACCTCTGACTCCTGCGTAACTGTAGATACATAGCCTCGGGGGGTATCAACAGATTTTTGGTACGTTGACAGGTGAACCTGTTACCTTGAGGACTGTACCACTTCATCAATTTTTTTTTCATCAACATCGTAAAATTTTTCTTTTTTCAACAAATTGATATTACATACATAATATCCTTTTTAACTTTGCAATGGATTAATCTTCTTTTGGGCATTTATGTCTACGCGTAATTTCTTTTAATAATTAATATTCGTAACAAGTGTGTAAATTATTAAATTTATTGGGTGAAGATAGAGCTGCTGCTATAATACTGGTACATAATTAAACGTAACTACAAATATTAGCAACATCTAATTTACTTTAAAAAACTACGTACACGTTTTCAATAATTAACTATTAATAGATCTATTAATAGTTTTACAGATCAATAATTAGTGTTAATTGCATACATCGATTATAATAGTTTAGAAGTTTAATAATCGCAATTTATTTAATTTAATCAATTTTCATTAATTTATTTATTACATTCAATTAAAATTTCATACATGAATATTGTAGACATGAATAAATGAACTGCCGAAATTGATTACTTACAATTAATTTAATGTAATTATTGAATAATTATTATTTTACCATTTATAAAAGTTCCTGTGATTCATCAAATAATCATACACTTTCAAAACGACACGTATGGCATTTTATAATACTGCATTATTAGTTGATAATTTCGATAAATTCGTCTCAATCAAAATTAATCGTTTCAATTATCAGTTTTAATAAGTAAATCTGGGATTTAATTAAGAAAGTAAGGAATATTTATGTTTTTTTTTGTAATTACAATAATACAATGTAAATATTAACATTTTCAATAGTCTATTTATTAATTTAATTAAATCTTTAAAGTAAATGCATCTATTTGAAATGTATAAGTCAGTGCAGAGTATCAAATTTAATATATTTTTTTAAATGGTTCGACATTGCATTTTAACATCCATTTAAATACTACATTAATAATTACATAAATATGAATTTATATACTCATAGTTAAATAAAATTGAATTTATGATCTTCCGGAGTCAAGATGCAATAACAAAACAGCTATTAACTCGGGGAAAATTGATAGACTTATTCATCTTACATATGTAAGTACCGAGTGATAAAATCATCAAGTATCATCAACCTCACGTAATAATTTATTGGTATATGCGTAAGAATGTATAAAGTAATAAATGTAAAATTTTTGTATAAAATTAGGACATAAAAATTTGAGGGTCAACGTTATACTGGATTATCGTCTTCCGCGTACTCAGCTATAGGTGTTAATCTAGTGTCCGAATCGCAATATTCGCCGTCTAAATTTCCACTCGCTGTTCGAATGGATCTCTGGGCCATGCATATATAAAGCCATCGGTACGTTATCAAAAACAAGAACCATCCATTTTCACGTTCGATCGACTTAACGGGGAATCGAGATACATGCACACAAGCTGAACGAGAGGTATATGCGCTCTCAAAAGCGCGCTGCATAATCACAACTATAGTATGTGTATATATATATGTATGTATACATATATATATATATATATTATATATAGTATATATGTATATATATGTATATATATATATATATGTATGTATATATATATATATATATGCATAGCTCACGCGCTCAACTCGGCCTCCCCCTTTTCCATATCGAGTATTATCCACGCTCGCGCCAAGCCAAATTGAATCGAAGGCAAACGATAAGCGCGCTTTGCATGCGGGATTTATGTAGCGTAAGTAACTTCCGCCAGGCCAATGACGGGCAACGCGATATTCACCCGAGACAACGCGAATGACGCGCGCACTCGCACGCATACGCATCCACACAGACACAGACACACACAGACAGAGACATAGTCACCGGTGACTACGTAAAAATACGTATGTGTGGGAGCGCACATATATATCTACAGAGAAAGGTATCCGTCGATCTATCTATTCCGAGTTCGTCCGGGTCCCTTCAGGGATTTCGCCCATCGGGTTCCAGGATCGAAGATATCCGCCCCTCGCGCGGAAATTGAATGGTTTAAGACGACAGGTGGTCATTCTCCTACACGCTCTCTTCTACTTTCTCCATTCCTCTATGTTTTTCTTTCTCTTTCTCTCTCATCCTTGTTTAGATCGAGATAAATCTACGAAATCGCTATAGCAAGGAATGTTGAGACGATCTGGTCTTTGCCGGATTTTCTCTTCTTACCTAAGTGTGAGAGAGAGAGAGAGAGAGGAAAAGCTTCACCGACGGTTACGGGCCTTTTTTATATAGCTGTACGTACGAAAACTCGCTAGCGCGTGAATTTGTAACAAACATCTGCATCTATATACGCTCGTGTATTTTACTTCTAAGCAAACAAATTGATCATCTCTCCTAGTTCCTTTGCGCGATTTTTCACTTTTTTCACTTCAAGAAATATGGATAGTACCTACTTATTTTTGTGATTAATTGCTGATTTGTAAAAATATCTAATCCTTATAAAATTGTTTAGAAATATTTTATAATATTATTATTATTTATTTATTTTCTCTTACATTAATTTTAACGATAAAAAAGTTTATTTAAAATATGTATAGATTTTTTTCATATATATTAAGTGTAAAAATTGGTAGTACGAATACCAAACATTCCAGAAAGCTATACTTAATTTCAAATATTTAAAAAGATATTTAAAACATCAACTAAGCATAAATATACGATGGATTGGTAATCGATGCAGAAATAATAAATCTAAAAATCGATGAAAAATTGAATATACTGACGATGACGATAAATTTACTTTACTTATATCAATAAGTTTAATTAAAATTACTTTAATCGCTGTTTAATTAATTGAAACTTCAAGCTTTTACTGTTTTTCAAATAAAAAAATATGCATGGTACATGTACATTGGAGTCCGCACAAAATAAATAAAGACAAAATGATCGCTGGTTCTTTTTTCTAGGGTTTCTTTTATATGCCAGAGCTGACTAGGATTTTCGGAATATTGCGAGTGATTGCGTTGAAACTGTATGTGTGATCGAAGAACCCGTATCGTTCTCCGTTGAGATTTTACCGTTTTGGACTACTTTGCATAACGAAGCACGTTTTTAAAGGTACATTTTAAAATCGAGAGGTATCACATTTAAAGACATTTTAAATAAATTGAATACCTGAGCATTTTCGAGAGACACTTTTTTCAGAATTCTCTAACCATGCACTTTCTATTTGTGTATATTTTATACTTTGTAGGTTGCAGTAAAAGTGTCGATCGCGTATGTGATTCATTTCAAATATAAACTGTAAATTACAAAATTATCACATTAACACGTTATATTTCAGATCCTATTAATTCATATTGAAAGTTTATAATTATTCAATATCACGAAACATGTATTATTTTTTTTTCAATAGGTTACCGATACCTAAAATTTACTATCTGTTCCAATTGGCTTCATGTCACATAAATAATTAATGAAATACAATGCTTTTATAACATACTTTTTCAATCAATAAATTTAGAATAATATCGTATTTTACATAATCACAAACATGTGCCTGTAAAATACCGACAGTCATAAATAAAATGATTACAAGCGAAATTCGAATGGCGGGTCACATTTTGTGTATCTGCACAGGCAGGGTATGTTTATTTCAGGAGGAAACATCAAAAACACCTATTTTGAACATAAAATTGAATGAAAACTTTGTGCCTGTATTTAAGTACGTTCATTACCGTGCATTTAATCGCTATCATGTCTATTTTAACTCGTAAAGACATTATACTGCCTGATGATACCGATTGTTAAATATAGTTTAAACGTTTATATTCATTTATGCGAGTTTGTAAAAATATCGTCTATAATAAAATAGTTTGTTGAAGAATTTACAAAATTTATAGAAAATGTATTATTCGAAACTTTTTCAATTTATGTAAAAGAAAATATGTTAAAAGACATTTCTCTTATGTACATATATATATATATACGTATAGATATTTAACAATATACTCTGGTATTCTCTCGAGCACATATTGCATGGCATTGTTTGAATTCTCAAACATGCGAACCCCTGTCAAATTGGAGCAATCAGGAAACATTTATCTCAAAGTAAAGGTGTATCGTGAGCGGAACAGTGATTACGACAGTTTTACGCGTACAGGATGAGAGAGCACAAAAGGGAAAAAAAGGCATTCTGCTGTTTTCTTTCCTCTGTATCTTTCGTTTTACCCGTCTTTTGTCACCTTTTTATACGCGTTTTATATTCTACTTGGTTTTTTGTGTTAACCTTTTATATCGATAATTTTTAATGTTATTCGTATAATGACTGCTTTAATTATTATGATGCATCAAATTAAGTAAGCTTGTATATACTCCCAGTACGTTTAATGTTGTCAAAAGATGTTACCTAATTAAAACAAAATAACAGTAGTATATATAATATACACTAATTTACTTATTTATTGCATAATCAACGAAATTCATGATAATTATGAACGATTATTTTTAGTAATTTATTCATTTTATTGTGACAATATAATAGTTTTAAAGTTGTTAATTATCGATTAATTTTATATATTATATTAATTTTATTTTTATGCAACTTAACTTTCTTTTTTAATCGGATATAATTGTACAGTTGATGGTATTGCATTATATATGTACGTACATATTTAAATATGTTCAATAACTTTCTAATCTGATTTTAATAAAAAACTGACTTATGATCATTTTTTGAGATGATCAATCTAAATAAACAATTGAAAAAAGAAAAATTGAACATGTTGACCTTAAAATGACGTCCACATATAGTCATTTTTGAAAAACTTCATCTACTTTTTGTTAGACAGTTTTGTTTTGAAGATTAATAAGAAAAATTATAAATATTTTACGGGTTTTGGGCATGCTGATTACGAATTTGGCCTCAGATTAGCAAAATTATAGGATACTAAAAAACGTAAGAATTGTAAGAATCATAAAGACAAAAATGTGGCGTCCCAAGTTTAAGTTTATTTACAAAACAATAAATATTTTTTTTAAAGTGGTTTCTTGAAAAACATAGTGTTTCTTAATTATATGTATAAAAGCTTGATCTTATACAATTTTAAATTTCATCTTTAAATCTGGTTTTATCACTCTTTATTGACTTCCAAAATCTGCATCTACAAGCAAAATTAGATAGATAAAACATCAACGAAAAGTTATTACTTGATTCTGAAAATAAATGAAAGTTTCAGCTCCAAATATGTTTCACTTCTTAAAGAGTGGCAAGGAAAAGCAGGATTGGGAATGGAATCAGAAATCTAAAGAACCTCTTGAAACAAATTTTGGTGTATTTTAGTTAAGAATAGTCGTCTACCGCTTTTACCTCAAAATCAAGAAAAAATTTACCACTTAATCGGTTAATATTTTAAACAAGATATTTTGAAACAAAAATATGGAAATAGTCTTTTTTCACAACTTTTTTATTTTTAGATTATATAATTATATTGTTACCTATCAGCATTCGATATCAGTCCATATCACACTCCACGTGTAAAATGGATCATTGATGAGACAATCCAAATATTAATATCGCACTAGAATATTTGTCGATTAGTATGTAATATCAGCTTCACGCAGAGATCGACTTCCGCGACACAATCCCCGTCATGCACATTCTAGCTTCGATAATGCCAGAACTTGGATTGCGCATCAAGGCGACCCATAAGCAATCGACGTTTGTAATTCATTGCCATTGATATATTATATTGTCTCTGAATATCCTGGCATCTGATTAGAGTGAAAAATTAAAAATTTTTGAATTTAAAATCACAGCTTAATAGAGTCTTTATATTGCAATACAATATAATAAGAAAAAGTATATGATACGAAAGATTTTTTTTTGCCTCGATGTTATCTTAAATCTTGAAATTAATATGAGTAGATTAATCTTACTTAAGGGCATGTCGAACTCAGAAAATGGGCATTCCTTATATCTTTTATATACAAACAAATTAGTTTTTGGAAAAATTTTTTACTTTAGGCCAATATAAACAGTATACCCAAATATTTTCAGATTTGTAAATTACTACACATATAGTGTATAATGTTTAGGCTTAAAATTTATATCTTTTTTTTTCAAAATTACTGACCAAAATTTGTTTATTCAAATATTTTTTAAAATCAATCGTTACACACTTTTTTCTGTTTTAACCTGTCCACACATATCAAATTTTTCAGGGTTTTAATTCAATATTTTGAATTTAATTTTTGGGTTTGCAAGGTGTAGATCCCTATAGTTTGGCCCCAGCAACCCGCTAATTAGTTATTGTACGAACTTCGTCATGCATTAAACGTGAAGATGGAATATAGGCTATTCTAAGTAGCATAATGGTGAAACAAAGATGAAAGAATATAGTTTTTAAAGTATGATAATAATTGTTAATAATTATAGAAGTGACACGATGAATATAAAAAAGTATTTAACTTGCATCTCGTGTTACTATGTAATCTTGGTATTCTATAGTAATAAACAGGTGTTTAGATATGAATTACGATATCCAGTCTCACGTTACCGCATGAACGTTCAACTTTGCTGATGCGACGTTATGCAGTATCGGGTTGGAACCTTATATCTTAATCGGTCTTCGTTTCGCGCGCGCGCAGGAAAATTGCTAAGAAAGATTCACTTGCCAAAAGGTGTTCACGTTCACGAAGCAACGATTCGAGATATATAGATATTCGTCGCGCGAACGAGCGGAAGAAGATAAACGGTAGGGAGCGGAAAAGTGGAACGGGCTTAATTGATTTAAAACTTTAAACTCATCGTCGGTCGAGTCAAGGAGAAAACGCGAACCCTCTTCCTCCCCTGTCTCCCCCTCCCCGCTTCCCTCCCCGCTCTCTTCCCCTCGTTCTCTCTTACTCTCTTAGCTCGTAACCAGCTAGGCTGATTCGCTTATGAACGATTATGAGAAATAGAGCGACGAGCGAGGGAGTACCCGCTAATCGCGGACCAAACAACCGTGAGCTCATACCAGTTGTACTAAGTTTCGAGTTTAATCTTTTCGTTCGTGGGGACGTTAGGCGGTCGTTGAGGGCAAATTGAAATTAGTTGTACAGCGATGGTAGGTGTGCACAAGGCTATGGAGCACGAAGGGGAACTCAAATCAAAGTGGATTCGTCGCAAATTAAAGGACGCAAGGAAGATAAAGGTGTCGAGGAATTCGACGCAAATGAGACAACGAGACTTGCGCAATAAAACAAATAGTTACTCAAACTATCTAATTTTTATTCCAGTTTAAATTAAACTTTACTTATTCCTTCATTTATTTACCAGTTTACATAATATCTACTTATATAGTTTTATTAAAATTGTTTTTTGTTCTTTTATTCATAAACAAAAATCAATTGTTATATTACTTTTTTTAATACTATTTTTAGATAAATGGATCAATAGTTTGAAAAAAAAACCAACTAAATAATATTTAATAAAGAAATTAAAATATTCTTCTATGCATTTTTGATTATAATATATATAGTAATTAATAATTTTAATGTTTAAATTATGATTTCGGAAAATGTAAATAATTTCAAATAATTAAGGTGATATCATATGCAGTATATTGTAACTATACAGAATATATAATATTGTAAACAAAATGCTAATCTTACAAACTTGAAACCTGATTTCAAAAGCTTTGACAACAATAGTTAACATTATACTTGAAATAGATTGATATAGATACATATTCGGTTCAAATAACCTTTAAAATATCTTTTTATTGCAATAAATTGATAAACATTGTAACAAGTGTATTACCAAGATATTAAATCATTTATATCCAATATATACCTTTATACCTAAGTATATCTTTGCAGAATCTTTTTATCGCCGACGCGATTATTGAATAGCAAACGGTCGATACCAGATATGTCTATATACGTCTACGTATAGGAAAATATGTTTGTTTCGTTTGGACTAAAGGAAAAATGAAACATTTAAAACTGGTTTATTCACTTTGTTATTGTAGTATTGCTTATGAAGCACATGTTTCTAAAGAAAATAGAAAATTATTACATAATTCAGGAACTAAATTATTAAGGTATCAAAACATGAGGTAATAGTGTTTTCAAACTAATTATTTATCAAAATAAATTACAAATAATAATAAAATACAAATTTATTTATTTTTACTTGATATAAAAATAGTTCACGTGGAATTCACACTATTAATAAATACGAGCATAACATATAGTTTTTGTCAATTAATTTCTGTAGGCAATTTTTACTGTAACGAAAGATTGTAGGAGAAATAATAGGCTTTCGTTATACAATATTCAACGTTTAGATTATTAATGTAAATTTATTATAAAAATTGTAGTTTCCATATTTAATATTTAGATATTTTTCAAGGAATGGTTTGACCGTTGTTAAACTAAAATATTTATAGTCTTAATTAAACAGTCTCTAAGTAAGTAAATAATGATTCTATTCTATATGAAACTTGGAAAAAAAAGAGGTAGCCAGTAACAAAACTGTTGAAGATCCTTTAAGCGTCTTATAATAATCGTTAATTCCTTCTACCTTAGGAATAACGTCCGATAAGCTAGAGAGAATTAAAGAACTGTTGGAGATCAAGAGCGAGTGGATATCCCGTAGAATCTCCACGATATAGCAAAGTCCGAGTCTGACTCTCGCAGGGCGACCAAGCGCAAAGAGAAAGAGCGAGATGCACTCTTGCACAGATAGATCGGGAGAAAGAGATAGAAAGTTACCTCGATGGAGCTGACGGACTGGTCGCTGGCTGCGGGAGCTACGGCTAAATTGAAAGTATAAATTACAGATAAGGAACGGCACCCACGCCTCTCTTTCTCTCCCTCTCTCTCTCTCTCTCTCTCTTTCTTTCTCTCACTCTTTCTTTCGGAAGTACCGGTAAAAAGATGGGCTTGCACTATATCGTACAAATCGAAAAAAATGCGATAGAACGGAAGAGCGAGAGAGAGAGAGAGAGAGTGAGAGCAAGAGTTTGGCGAAGTCGGAGGGAACATAGAAAGTCTCGAGTCGATCGGTTATGCCTCGCGCGTGATGCTCTTTCCGATCAGCTTTCTCTCTCTGTCTTTCTCTCTCTCTCTCTTTCTCTCTCTCCTCCCTTGCGCATACGAAGCCAGCCAGGGCGCAACGCCGTTTTTAGCAGCCAAAGAAGATGCTCGTACATCCTAGGCGGATAGAGATACTTTCAGGAATCATCCTCTATCTATTCGGGGCACGAGGTAAGCGAAATATTTCTGCCGACAGTAAAGCTCGCAGGAGTGGGGAGACTAGTCGAGAGGGAGGGAGAGACAGAGAGGGAGAGAGGGGGAAAGAGAGAGAGAGAGAGAAGAAAAACATCGTAAGACGAGAGAGTACCGGAAGGGTAGCAAAAGAGGGCATAAGCATGATTATTTTTAGAAATAAAGAAGAAAAAGCCCTTCGACTTTACTCGGTTAAACTCCGTCATGAATCTTAATATTTCGAGCGATCTTATAAACGCACTCGAACTCCCTAGACAACCGCGAGTATTCTCGCTGTGTTTGAAATAGATTTGAAGAAATAATATGTGCTTCACTTTTAATACTTCTTCTTTTCTTCTTCTTTCGAGAATTATATTTGTCTTATGGGAATGACTAAGACGTTGACGCTAATTCACTTTAACGAAATAAAATAAGGATGAATAATTTATACTTAATATTTTGCCAATTTCTTTACAGACGAAATAATCTTTTTTCGTGTAATATATTGAATTAAATATTTTTGAGAGTCAATAGAGAATAATCGATAATATAGTATATATATACATATTTTTTCAGCCACCAATTATGTAATTTTATAAGTAATTTAATTTCAAACAATAAAATTAGTCATTGGAAAGTTTAGTCTTATCTTATATATTTATGTAAGGGTACGCCGTAAAGAAAATTTTAATTTTAATTTAAAAGTATCGCTATGGCCACGCCTACAATATCTTTATGTCATGATTCATTTACTTTCTCTTATATATTGATATAAAAATTCCATAGGACAAATCGTTTCCTCGATTGCATTTGTTAGTTTCTGAATGAAGTATCGAAGTATGAAGATGAATTTATCAATACAAGGTAAAGTGAACGAATCGCTATATAAAAAGAAATAGAAAGCACACTGAAATAGAAGCGCGTTAAATCAACCTGGTATTGATAAAATTCTTTATATTTTGATACATCGATACGTCTGATACCGAAAACGACAAGACCTTTTAAATTTGTGATATAATTGATAGATAAAGAAATTTAAATGCTAACGATTTATTATTATTGAATAAAGCACACCGTAGTATACAAATTTTAATTACGCTATTTCAATTAAATTATTAAGTGAAAAGTAAAAACTTGCATTTATACCGTATAAAAAAAAAGGTATAATAAAAGGACATCATCTACAATTAATCAAAGGAAGCGCGTTAAACGAAACTTGGGAATTAATTATAGAAATACTTGAAAAGTTTATAGGTACCTTTTTAATGACATTATCTCGAGCTCGGTGTAAAAAGGTATTAAAAAAAGTTATATCGATAAAAATGAGAACTTTACAAGCTTACGATATACCTTCTGAACTGTATCCAATATTGTAGAGCGAGGTGTATATAAACTCAAGACAAACTCGGCTAAGTTTCTTTTAACCACTAGCTGGTATCTATTTACAAGCTCAGAGAAAGAGAAAGAAAGAGCGGTGGTGAAGGAGGGGGTGTGGGTGAGTAGAACTGCTCCCAGTTAAAAGTCGAGCTGGCGCAGCGCTAAACTTTTCGCACGTGCATGGATTTTCGGATGTTATGCGCGAGCACGCGCTCGTCTCTTAAATAGTATACCACTTCCTATATATACGATGCAGCGAAGAAGCAATGAGAATGAGAGACCGAGTAGAAGGTTAACCGGTAAATAAAACAGAATAAATCAATTAGACCTAATCTCGGCGGTACCGAGATAAGAAACGAAATTAAGATTTAGCGAAAACGAGCGGCCGTGTAAAAGCAATCCGAGGATTCTCTCGTCGATTGCAAATCCAAATTAAGCCGACGGACACGAGTGGGTTAAACTTTCGGCGTTATCTATACCCACCCCATCCTCCGCCCACCACACGTACACACGCTCATCTACCTACACCCAATATCTGTATTATAATTGTACACCTACGCTATCGTAACCCTTGAATTTTATCTTCGACTTTCCCTCATCTTTTTTTCACCTCTTTCAATTTGTATAATTGGGACTTTTTTTTAAATATCATATCTAACTATACGCGTTGATGAGAAAAGAATGTAAAGGTTTCATTAGTGGATACGTGACCCTACGAGGAATAAAATAACCTCTGGTAAATATCATTCTAACGCGTTTCTTATATGATATTATAATAATGAAACTTTTAGAATAATTGAAATTTATGGCGTTTAATCATTTAATCTAGAGGTGTTGTGTTTATGATGTCGGTAATGAAAACATTGATTAATCTACGGGCTTGTAAATGTTGCTCTACATTATGTTAAAATTTATGCAATATCGGAATACTTCATGTCGTTCTAATTAAATGTTACAATTAGTGATTAATCCATAATATTTCTGGTATTATAAAATATATACTTTCATCTTCTTTATTATATTTTTTTAATTTTTCTATTAATAATGTCATAAACTAACATTGATTTTATTTATAGCGATAAAACATTTATAAACAATAATTAAACAATTCGATGGTAATTGAATATCTAGAAAAGGACACAAAATATCCAGAGATTACCAACAAATATTATGATATTAAATATTATATTCAGAGAATAGAAACCTACTGAACTCTTTGAAATATCGTTTTTATTATAATATTACTGTTCATGATAGATATAGATACGGGCTTATTTTAGTACTTGGCGTATAAAAAAGTAACGTTCTAATAATTATTAATAAAGAATACTATATAATTTTATTGTAATTCAGTTTTACTTAGTGTTTGATTTAAAAGCCTAAGATAACTATTATAATAATATCTGATATATAATATTATATTCTATAGAATAATGAATCTAATAATGACAATCACTCTAATTCTAATTCAAAAATGTTTTTAATTTTGACTAAATATAGATTGATTATTTGTCATAATTAAAAATGAAAGCTAAAGAATTATAGCAATATCGAGGAGACATTATATTTCAATCATCGTTTTTTTTAAGGCATGCCTCCAAAAAGACCAACCCCGATGAATCTCAGTGGCAAACTCTCGTGAGACAGCAAATCGATACTTGCCTAATTAAGAAAGAATGACGGGAGCGCGTCTTTGGTATAAGAGAGAGCAATCGCGATAATTAGCTCTATCGGGCCTCTCGAGAAAAAAAAAACGAAAGAAAAAGAGAAAGTGCGAGATAATTTTGCGAATCGAAAGAAACGAGTTGACCGTCGGAGTTTGACGTTGGAAGAGAATTCGCTAGGAAATCGCGGCCGTTAACCCTTTTTAGGATGCAAAAGGCTAGCGCGCGACAAAGGCACCCTGGAGAAACCTCCGTCCCGTAATACCCCGTTCGCTATCCTTCTTCTCTTCTCTTCCAGTCTCGGGTTTTCTCTTCGTTGCAGCAAGCGGCACGCGCGTCCCTGACGCCCTAAGAATATTAAATTCTCTCTCGTCGCATAAATTAAAAGATAGCGGTTTCTACTCTGGCTGCGTATAAATTTCGCGAAAAGCACACAGAAACGTCGAGAGGGATGGAGAAAGACCGAGAGAAGCCCAAAGAGTTTTCCTCTTACCTTCGTTTTCTCTTCTCGCGACTTCGCATCCCACCTTATTTCTTTTCCACTCCGAGATCCCATCCATTTTTCTCCGCGGAACCGCGAAAATCCCATATGCAATGTCCGCTCTCGCTTTCTCTATATAGTCAAGACCTGGAATCATCTTGCGATATTGTATATCAAGACGTATAAACGCGTGTATCAAGACTTTATGAAATATGCGAACAGTATGTATTTCTTAAGCAGTATTTTAATGAAATTATTAATACTTTACGTATTAATAATTTCAACATATATTTATTTATAGATTAAGCTGCACATATTAAATAATGAACTTGTTAAATAATTTATATTACTGTTTATATGATATATAATCAGTAATAATATGATATACTGCCGATTGACGGATAATTATTTATTGTATTTATCATTACAATAACAGTTCTATGTTTGATTACTTAGCAACTATACAGTTGAAATTTATTTGAATATTCAATGCATTAATCCGAAGTAAATAGACACTTAATATTTTTTTTGTACACCTGATGTATTTGTAAGGCCATGTAAGGCCGAAGTCTCGTTCGTACGGTCGACTGTCGATCGCCGGTCTTGACAATGGATACTGCTGATTATTTTCCCCTGGTAAAATCTCAATCGTTTCAGGACTCACAGTGTCACCTTTACATGACGGTTAACCTTACTTTTTCCAACATTGTTTTCTTTACAGGTGACTATATATACTTTCTTGTCCCCTCGTTACTTCTACCCAACTTCTGGTGTCTTGGGAGTCCGTAAGAACTTCTTCTTCGTGTTGGCATATTTAGAAAGAAAGCTGTAAAGATGTTCAATTGTTCGTTGGACACTCTGAGACTATATGCATGGAAGTAACTGAAAGTACTGTTGTCAAATCTCTCTTTCACTGATTTAGGCTCCATAGGGAGTAGAGGGTGCTACAAATATACATATATTAAAAATTTAATATTTAATATCCAATACGATAAAGTTTTATCATTATGAGTCGAACATAATATACACTTAAAGTTTGGATGTAGAAATTGCACATTTTTTATTTCTTGCAAGAAACTGTGTTATTTTCTGTCCATTACATTAGTTTTTGTTTTATTATGTAATAATCTTTAAAATCTTTGAAATTTTTATACGCATATTTGGTTTTTCAAGTTTTTAAATAGAAGTCACATAATTTGACATAATAATATAGTCAAAAAACGATTTTTCGAAATTGTAAATAATGGTGTAACTTAGAATATTTTTAAGCAATACGTTTGGAAAAATATTAATTTGCTTTATTACGAGAACGTTACACTATAAGTTTCAGCTCAATTGGTCAAAATGTGATTGAATTATCTTAGGAAGGTGATTATATGCATACGTATAACTGCGTATATACATTTTAGTAAGAGTCTTAAATGAAGTATATATGGTGCATAAATCTATTGTACTTTGATATATTACACATTTTCCAATGATGAAAGTATAAGGCTTCTCCGTGTAACAGTCGTCTCTAAAAAGTGTTTCATGTGCAAATTTTTATATGTGGTACTTAAATCCGTAAAAGGTACATTATAAACATCAACAAGAGTGGAAAAACTATGCGTTATCACCCACAAAATATGCGCTCCGTTTGGGCATAATCCGTTTTATTAGCGAACACAAAAACTTTAGCATCGGCGCGAGCTAATTAACCTTAGGAAATCTTCTTTTAAAATTGTACCCGGGGAATTAAAACTCTCTCTCTCTCTCTCTCTCTTTTTCTCTCTCACTCCGTCTTCGTCTTTTTCGTTTTCCATCTTTCTCTCCCCTCTCTCAGTGGGTCTCTCGGCATTATGGAACGCGGGTGCGGCGGGCCATGCTATTCCGAAGGATTAAAACGCACTTAAAATTCAAAAGCTCGCGCTCGTCGGCCGCCGCCGCGTTATTGCAAGGTCGTGAAATATACGACTTGTGCCCGGAAGCTCATTGTCCGTGCTGCCGGCACTGGTGGAGGGAAAAAGAGTTATCACTGATTCATGAGACTTCCACGTGCGCGCACGCGCCCCACGTTATAATTTTCTCCTCCACCTCCCCATCCCACTCGTGCGGTTTTACTTCGTTTTTCTTTTATCCATTTTTTTTGTTCATCCCTAGAACGGATGGACATAATATGCGTACATATTTAAAACTCGCTCAGAGACGTCATTGATATATATATTCGTTTTTTTTCTAGCTCGATCTCTCTCGGTCTCGCTCGTGTCCGGAATGAGTTATTTCGCGGTCGGTTTCGCTTTTTCCTTTTTAATCATAAAGTAACGAGCGAGGGGGAGCAAAAGGAGAACACCCAGGAGAGAAGAGCTACGCGCAAAAGAAATGAATTCGGGATTCGCGGTCGACCGACTCGCAACACCGGCTCCTTATTATTTATTTCTCACTCGCTCGCTCTCTCGCATTCTCTTGCGGAAGAGCGTGGCCTTCTCTTCCCACAAGCTTGAGAACTCCGCGCGTGTCCCGTATTTCACGATTTTTTTTTTATATAACCGAGGCATTACGTTAATTTGCATTGTTCTCACGGTCTCGTCGATGGCACGGATTATCAGGAGGATGGCGGCGTGTATACACACCGGACTGCAAAATGAAGAACTGAGGAACGGAGGAACGGAGGAACTGAATAAAAGGGTAGTAGGGAACTCGAGTCGAAGCAGTGAAAGCAGAAGCTGCTTCACTCTCGCGAAGCTCTCGAGATGATGTTTGAGCGCATTTGAATATCAGGAAATGAAGCCTCGTGTCCCAGGGGCGGGCCCATCTTTCTCCCTCACTTTCTCTTCTATATGGTCTATCGGCACTCGTTCTCACTGTATAGCGAGCGCGTGGTAACGCCGGCACTGCCATTTGAATAATACTTTGCATTTAAATGCTCGACCCGATAAAAGAAAGCATCACGCCACTTGAAATATCCTATTACGCGCCATTATCTTACGCTAGTCGACCGACGAAATTTTCTTTCCCCTTACTTTATTTTTTACCTTTTTTTTTTTTACTTAGTGTAGCCTTCTTCTTTCCTTCCTATCCACGGTCTCGACAGTTATCCGCGGGCGGTGTGCCGATAATAATAAGGTTGCTTACCTCGGGCTTCTTCTATTCGCGGAGGTGGCACTGAAACTTTTATAAGGCGAGATCGACTCAGAATGGGCGAGATTGAATTGCGCCGAGGTGCGACGAGACTATGTTAAAATACTCCGAGGCGGGACTCTGCCGATTGCTAGTGCATCTTTCCGCGTGGTGGTGACGCGTGCGAGACGTGACGTCGCCTTCGATGCACCCAACTGTCAACCCGCGGTTTTCATTACTCTTTTTCTTTCTCCGTCTTATTTATTCCGATTCGATCCCCGTGATCTGCAACCTTACTACTCTACGGATTCATCGATCCTTACCGTATTCCGAGGATTACTCTCTATTTTTAACCATTAATCGATTATATGTATTTCATTTCATTACCAAGTTTCATTCTCTCTTGATTGAAATTTTATTGTTTACTTTTAGAGTTGTGCGTGCTTTTTAAGTGGACATTAAATATTCAATTTCAATTAAATTTTTTATTGTTACAAATGTTTAAAAGTACAACGGTCGACTACACTAATGCATATAGCGCTATATACAATTTATATACTCCAAAATTTGACATTTATACATTAAAGGGGCTGGATCGCTCTATAGCAGATGAAAAATCTACCCGACTTTTAGATTTTCTTTCAAAGAAACGAAACAGTTTACCAACATTCGGTAAAAAGGTTTTAATTTCATAAGTATTTTTTATTCCTATAGGTGTGTATATATATTTAAATCATATGTTTTAATCAGTTATTCTACAAATAAATCAAATAAAAGGTAACAATGGTACAGTTTATTTAATTAATTGAAAAAATGTCAGAAATCCTTACATAAAAAATGTCAAATTCCCAAAAAGTCACCAATCATTCGAGGAAGTGAAAAATGTATTGCGCAAGAAATAGGTATAAATATGTATACGAAGATATAGCTATGTGGCGCGTGATGCAGGACATGTTCTATAGTCCACATGTGGAGAGGCTGTTTCGCGTATTACCAAAGTAGTCGTCTTCCGCAAGCACGAGTCGAGATCCAACGTGAGACGTGGCGAATAGGGCGATAGGCAGAAAGAGACGGTCGTCGCGATGCTCGTTTCCGTGGCACGAATGGGCGGTAAAGTGCGGCGCCTACGTCGCAGCTGTTGGGAAACTGCCATCACTTCTCCGAGAATGAACTGGCAAGAAGCGCGCGGACTGTGCCGCGAAAAGAAGACAGAAGGGAAACGCGACCTATATGACATTCAATAGACAGACACGACGCTTCCATCAGTAGCAGATGGCTCCAAGCGAGCGAGCTCTATTGACGCTTTCCAGACGAGTCTGCTACTGCACACGTGCTTGATTTCTACCCTCACTCCACGGGAATTGTCCTCCGATTTTTCTTTCTTACCCATCTCAATTTTCTTTCACCTTATTTTACACGCCTTCCTGACACTCTAATTAATGATAAATTAAGATTTCTACAGACTATGGGACATTATAACAACGTTTTATACCTTCATTTTTGTTATTAAACGGTGTTTAGTGAAGTATAATCAACTAAACAATTCCTAGATAGTTATATTCATTATATAATGATAAACATTTTTTATTTTTATTATTTAAATATCCCTTTCTACTACTTAAAACTGCTCGTTATATAAATGTTTTATATACAATTAATTTTAGGTTTATTATAATAATAATATAATTTATATTTATTATTTAATAATTGATAATTATTTTATTTATTTGTAATAAAACTATTCAACTACTTTACTTACAATTTTCCATCAATATTTTTGCACGGAAGTTGAGGTTATAATTTTTATCTTTCTGCTTGTTTTATCGATAATCAACATGATTATATATACATATATTAAAAATAAATAAATAAATAATTAAATAAATAAAATAATTTAACACCTCAACAAATAGCAGTCATCATAAGATTTATTAGACGCTATAAAATAACAGACGGTTAAGTAAAATATAATTTGAATTTTCGTTATACGCTTACGTATACTTGCGTATTTATCAAGGCAACAAATACGTACTCACATTAGTAATTTAGTTTAATATTTAGTCAATCTTGTGTTAAACGTCGTAGAGTACATATGTGATTGTAAACACAAGAATACGAGTGTTTCGGTATGCACGTGTGATATTGATTCACTAATTTAACATCGTGTAGTGAAAAAACATAGAAAATCAATCAACAAGTGTGAGTGCCTCCAAGGATGGAGGTGCTTATACCAACACTCAACAGAATCAGGGACTGCCCATCTTTGACTACAAAGAAGCAACCCAAACTGATAAAATAACACTAGAAAAAGAATCAGAATCAACTGGAGTTACCAAGCCAAGAAATTATTCTACAGTCGCACAACAACCTATCTTTCCTAAAAAAAGATACGGCCATTGTATTACAAGCTATAGAAGGATATTCAGTTAAACAACATGCAAGTGAAATTGTTAAAATCATTGATCCTAAAGCAATAAGACTATTCTCAAGAATATCCTATAATAGGATATGCATTTACTTAGTAAATAAAGCACAACTTAAAGAAATATTAGAAAAACAAATAAAAAGTACAATTGGAAACACTGAAACCAAAAATAATCCATTATACCTCGAGCAAAAAAGCTAATCATATCTAATGTATATCCGAAAATCCCATATACTTTAATTAAAAACAAATTAAAAGAAAATAACATTAGATTAGAATCTAATATGACATTTATTAAAAGTGGAATCCCAGAACTAGGCATTACACACGCATATAGTTTTCGTAAACAAATATATATAAATTCCGAAGACACAAATAAAATTCCTTAAACAATATCTAATATCTAATATAATATATTATACTGGGTATTTAAATCAACAGAGGCCCTAACATTTTTCTTATGTAAAACTGATAGACATGTTGTCAAATATTGTCCAATAAATCAAACTAGTATACAAAGTCTATCTTACTAATATAACCAACTCAATAGAAAATTCTTTTATCATATGAAATAATAAATTCTGAAAATACGACAAATCAAATTAAAAGAGGCTACCCAACAATTACTTATACGTTGAGTATAAACAATGAATTTTCAGATTCAGAAGTACCGATACAAAAAACATAAATAAAGAAAGTGCTAATCTAGAAAATAATTTACTACTACTTAAAATAGAAATAGAAAAAAATGTAGATAAATATTCACTAAAGTAATCAAATTTTATTAATTTCATTGACAAAGATAAATAATTTTTCTTTAAATATGATAAAAGAACATATAGATAATTACCTAGAATTAAGCTCAATGGTGAGAGAATTATACCAGCTAGTAGTATACTATATTATATATTATACTATTCGAAAGCAGAAGTATTAAAAATAAATTTGCTCGGATTATTAAAAGGATCGAAACATTTAAAGAAAATCATAAAAGAAAGGAAGTCTAACATAGTATGCTTGCAAGAAACTAATTTTAATCATAATTTTTGTGCAAATTAAGGGGCGCACTCGCACTCCCGATGCAAGTATGGGATGTGCGGCTAGCCTTATATTGAGCTAATCGCTATGCGTATTTTCCTTGGCTGAATCTTAAATTAAAAAATAATGTGTTTAGCAATATACACTAAAGAAAAGAAATAAAAAAAAACACAAAACATGTAATAATAACTTGAAACTCAATCTTTTAAAAGCGATATGTAAAAGAACTTTTCTCAAAAGTCAAAGAAAATCATGGATGATTTGCATCTTCATTGAATCAAAACACACCGATAACCACATACATTACAAAATAAAAGAATAAAAGGGGAAAAAATCAACAAAAGTTATAAATCTAATAAAATAACATGAACATTATTAACACAAAAGATATTGCAAACGAATGGGCAAGAGCATTTGCTTCGAACTCTGACAAGTTAATTATAATAAAAAATTCAAACTAATAAAAAAAAGGTTAAAAAAAAAAATTTTTTGATATTTCAGAAAATAATATTTATACATACAACTCGAAAATTATAGATGAAGTAATATCTACAATTAATAATTGTAAAAATTCCAGTGCAGGCCCTGTTAAAATATCTAACGTTTTGCTTAAAAAATTTACACGTAAGGCAATATATTACAAAGATTTTTAACGCTATTTGGGAAAAATGGATATTTCCCTATATATGGAAGGAAGCTGAAGTCATCCCGATTCGAAAACCTGGTAAGGATAAAAGTATAGCGAAAAATATATATACCAATATCCTTAACTTGCACTCTATGCAAATTGATGGAAAAAGTTGTAAATATAAGATTAAAGAATCTTTATAAAACTGGTTACGCAGATTTTAAACGCTTAGTTTACCGTTTATTATAAATTCGGAAATGTTCGTGTTAGAATTATATTTCCGCCCCTCTCTCACGATCGCTACTTGACTCTCGCGATCTTGAAGACTACGACAAGCTCATAGACAGACGCGTATCTGACAAAACAGTAAACGGTCGCTTGTATTATAATTTCTTAATCTGTTAGTATCACGTTCACATTTCTAAACAAATTTATAAAGGATTGTTTTATAAAACTATTTACAATACCAATACACTGTGTCAAAATTTTATTCTTTCCTAGACCAATATAACTCCTTTCCTACGTATGAAGCACGGGTTTTGCAAAATAAAAGGAAAACGTGACTACAAAAACCAACCTATTATATCCGAATATCAAAGCGGATTTAGACAATATATCTACAATAGATTATTTAAGTGGACTTGAAAACTATGATAAATATAAAGGTTTCAGTAAAAAAATTACAAACAAGAAGTGTATCATTAGACCTTGAAAAAAGCTTATGAATTAGTTTGGGGAGACAGAATAATCCATATATTACAAAACATATAATTCTATCTTAATATCCACAAAAACAGAGCGTATCATTTTTTTTCAAAGAAATTAAAAACTTATACTCAAAACAGTCACTAATTACATATAACCAAAATAAAATTAATGAGCTAGGAAAAAAAAATCACAAAATATCTGACAAATTAGAAATTTAAACCCCATTCGAAGATACTCAAAATTGTTTTTCAAGGAAAATAGAATACTTATGGAAACAAGAATGGATAAATTAAAAAAATACATTTCTATATGAAATTAGAGACGATATAAAATCATATAATTCAACAGTTCAATTACATAGAAGAAACCAAATTAAAATTACGAGACTCAGAATAGATCATACTACTTTAATACATAAACACCTATAATATAAAAAAAAGATCACCCAAAATCCAAAAAACGTAATACTCTTATGACGATCAAACATATTAACAGAATACGGAATTTATGAAGATCAAAGAAATAAACTAAATATATCAACAAACGTCAAGAACTGAGGATTTAATACATCGTTCCTACATTATTTTATTACTGTAATTTAAAAAAAAATTCAGATATATAGCACTGAAACAGTTTAAGTTATGGCATTATTTTAATTCCTTAGAAACGGTTTTGTAGCATTATCTTGAAATGTATTAATCCTACATAAAAACTATACGGACGAAATGTTCGTCTCCAAATAACAAAACTTTTTCCTATTGTACACTTAACGCTCAAAACAATATTTTCGAAGATAAACATAGAAAAACGGTCAAAATAATGAAAAAAACACAAAATAACACGTTTTTTCGCAATAAAACGAAATGTATTTTTTTTACTGAAAAACTTGTAATGAACGAAATGTTCGTCTCAAAATAACAAAACTTTTTTCTATTGTACACTTAACGCTCATAACAATATTTTAGAAGAAAAACATAGAAAAACGGTCAAAATAATGAAAAAAGCACAAAAAAATACGTTTTTTCGCAATAAAACGAAATGTATTGTTTTTACTGAAAAACTTTTAATGAACAAAATGTTCGTAATAAAATCTCGGTCTTAATAATTATAAGTGCCATTCTTTTAAATTATTGTATTTATTATTACATAATAAGAACTTTAATAGTAAAATAATAAATACAACATTAAATGCAAATTTAATGTAATTTAAAATAAATTAAAAAATGTAGTAATAAAATGTCACAAACCATTAATGTATACCAGATCAACCTTGAGAAAGATTAAACATCGCCAAAACTATCCCAATACAAAACAAGAGGCTCGTGGTTATTGTTGAATTAAACCATTATTGTTCGACTCACTACCATTGTTACTCTTGTATTAAATCTGACTAGTAGGTGAATTACTCTTATAATTCATAATTATCTTATATAAATTATCTTTAAATTTAATTATAATGTATTCTACAATTTAAAACATAAATAAAATGTAAAAAAATAAATATTACTTAGTTATTGACAACTTACGGTAACTTAATATTTTCAAAAATAAATAAAATATAAATCTTATACATAAATAAATTAACTAATTAATAAATAAAAATTGTTTATCATCCAAAAATAGTTATTATTCTATTATTTTCAAACACTGCCAACATTGGACAAATACTGGACAAGAGCTTCTGCTATTTTGTAATGCTCACTTAACTTTATATTAGCATAACTAATATCATACAGTAAAACTTCATGAAAATCATATAAAAACTATGTGTATACGTAATATATACATAGATAATGCGTCCCGTATCGAAATTTGAATTTCAAATTTTTTTTATTTTTTTACAAAAATATTTATTTATAACAGTTCTCTTTTTTTATTTATTTTTTAATACAAAAAATCGAATAAAAGAAAGAATTGTAATAAAAAATTTTATTTATTAAACAAAAACTAATATTTTTATAACAAAATTTGATATAAAAAAATATAAAACAGTAAAAAATATTTACCACACACAAAAATAAAATTTTGAAAATAATCTAAACGTCAAACTCTGTAAAGCATGTTTTCAATATGTCCAAATTATTCTAAAATTTTAAATTAAAATTTAATTAAAATTTTTAAATAAAATTGGATAAAAAACTTTATTCATAAACTTGAAAAATTTGGACTTGAACGTTAAATAAACATAACAAATTTATTGTGTCCGCAAATTCTAAGAATATATTGATTTTATATTACTTAAATATATTTATCTTTTCAAATATTATAATTACTTTCTTCTTAATTTATTTAATTAATAAAAAAATGAAATGATTAAAGTTTACATGTTATTAATAACATTGTAATTTAAAATAGAAGTTAATAATTCACTCTTCATGTACATATTTCAATTTATGACTTTGTTCACTGAGTTTTTCACTTGACAAATTCATCAATTTAAACATAAAGTACATATAGGTACCATACACTACTCTAAATATAATACCAAAGAGACACCCGATAACACATCTTTGGGACCTAAATTAAATTTATATAATGCTCCAGTAACCATTCCACCAGCTGCATAATAAAAAAAACAAAGCTTCATACAAATGAATTTCTTCAAAAATTAACAAATTTAAACAATATACATGAATGCTGCTCTGTATCGAATAAATAAATTAATTATATTGCTTCATACAGACAAATTTAAATTGCACAATATTTTATCACATTTACTTACCTTTACTGTCCAAAATATACGTCCCATTAATATTGTTTTACCAAATATTCTTTAGAAGGAACATTAATGTAACAAAAATCAACTATACGGTTTTATATAAAGATATGTAAATTATGTACATATGTATTTTTTTTAAATCACGTTGCCTCTTCTTTAAAAAATGTGTTTCCTATTACTTCTTTCATGCCAAATATTTTTTTTTTAAATTTTTGAGATATTTGAGGAACGACACTTTTCTCTTCAATACATTGATATTCAGAATATTAGAATTATATCTAAAATGTAACATCTATAAATACATTTGAAATTTATTATTAGAACATATATGTATATGCAAAATAATAATTCTGCATACTATAATTACAATTCTAATAATAATAATTATTATTATTATTATTATTTTATATAATAATAAGCGAGCTATATTCGGTTGTGCCTTATAAATTTTTGTTCTCAGGCGCAGCCCGTGGCGACGCGCGAAGGGGCTCGGCCCTCCTAGTTAAATTTCTAAAGAAAAGAAATAAAAAAAAACACAAAACATATAATAACAAACTTAAACTCAATCTTTTAAAAGCGATACGTAAAAGAACTTTTCTCAAAGGTCAAAGAGAATCATGGATTGAATTTGCATCTTCATTGAATCAAAACACACCGATAACCAACATACATTACAAAATAAAAAGAATAAAAGTGGAAAAAATCAACAAAAGTTATAAATCTAATAAATAACATGAACATTATTAACACAAAAGATATTGCAAACGAATTGGCAAGAGCATTTGCTTCGAACTCTGACAATGTTAAATATAATAAAAAATTCAAACTAATAAAAAAAAGGTTTAAAAAAAATTTTTTGTTATTTCAGAAAATAATATTTATACATACAACTCGAAAATTACTATAGATGAAGTAATATCTACAATTAATAATTGTAAAAATTCCAGTGCAGGCCCTGATAAAATATCTAACGTTTTGCTTAAAAAATTTACACGTAAGGCAATAGAATATATTACAAAGATTTTTAACGCTATTTGGGAAAAAGGGATATTTGATTTGAAATTGATGGAAAAAGTTGTAAATATAAGATTAATGAATCTTTTATAAAAACTGGTTACGCCGATTTTAAACGCTTAGTTTACCGTTTATTATAAATTTGGAAATGTTCGTATTAGAATTATGTTTCCGCCCCCCCCCCCCCCCCTCTCACGATCGCTACTTGACTCTCGCGATCTTGGAGACTACGACAAGCTCATAGACAGACGCGTATCTGACAAAGCAATAATCGGTCGCTTGTATTATAATTTCTTAATCTGTTAGTACCGCGCTCACATTTCTAAACAAATTTATAAAGGATTGTTTTATAAAACTATTTACAATACCAATACACTGTGTCAAAAGTTTATTCTTTCCTAGACCAATATAACTCCTTTCCTACATATGAAGCACGGGTTTTGCAAAATAAAAGGAAAACGTGACTACAAAAACCAACCTATTATATCCGAATATCAAAGCGGATTTAGACAATATAGATCTACAATAGATCATTTAAGTGGACTTGAAAACTATGATAAATATAAAGGTTTCAGTAAAAAAATTACAAACAAGAAGTGTATCATTAGACCTTGAAAAAGCTTATGAATTAGTTTGGGGAGACAGAATAATCCATATATTACAAAACATATAATTCTATCTTAATATCCACAAAAACAGAGCGTATCATTTTTTTTTCAAAGAAATTAAAAACTTATACTCAAAACAGTCACTAATTACATATATCCAAAATAAAATTAATGAGCTAGGAAAAAAATCACAAAATATCTGACAAATTAGAAATTTAAACCCCATTCGAAGATGCTCAAAATTGTTTTTCAAGGAAAATAGAATACTTATGGAATTAAGAATGGATAAATTTAAAAAATACATTTCTATATAAAATTAGAGACGATATAAAATCATATAATTCAACAGTAAAATTACATAGAAGAAACCAAATTAAAATTACGAGACTCAGAATAGATAGAAATAAACTAAATATATCAACAAACGTCAAGAACTGAAGATTTAATACATCGTTCCTACATTATTTTATTACTGTAATTTTAAAAAAAATAGTTATTGAATTGAATTAAATATATTTTTATAAAAAATTAATAAATGATGTCAATTAAAAATTTTTTTAGAATGAAAATTCTTGTTTTTATATTTATAAATTTTCTTTATTAATTATTTAAATTTTCCGATTTTACTTACAAGGAGGGGTTCCACTTTCCGGGAAACAGATTTAGTTGCAACTTTGAGAGCTGTTTTCTGGTACCCAAATATGAAAGAATTCATATAAAATTCAATCTCATAGGCTGTTTGACGAAAATTATACGCAGTTAACGAAAATTGTAAAAAAAATTTGTTTAAGCTTAATCGCCAATAACTCGGAAAGAAATAGACGCAGATACTCAAACTTGAATCCATTAAAAAGTTGAGATCAAGTAGATATAGTTTAAAAAAAAAGAAGCTCAAATATCTTAATTTGGACAAAAGTTATAGAAAACATAAGAATTAGATAAAATTTTAACGAAAATTTAGTATTAAAATTTGATAGACTTTTTAGACAAATATTTTATCTAATTCTTATTTTTTCCATAACTTTTGTCCAAATTGAGATATTTGAGCTTCTTTTTTTTTAAACTATATCTACTTGATCTCAACTTTTTAATGGATTTAAGTTTGAGTATCTGCGTCTATTTCTTTCCGAGTTATTGGCGATTAAGCTTTAACAAATTTTTTTTACAATTTTTTGTTAACTGCGTATAACTTTCGTCAAACTGCCTATGAGATTGAATTTCATATGAATTCTTTCATATTTGGGTACCAGAAAACAGCTCTCAAAGTTGCAACAAAATCTGTTTCCCGGAAGGTGGAACCCCTCCTGGTTAGTACTACCTACGTATCGATCTAATTGCTAAGAATTATATATATGATATTAATGTTAAGAAAAACCCAATTAGTATCTGCAGATATAATTACTAGAGATTTATATAATATCCAAAAAATTATCACAATTTTGACTTTAACTGAAGACTATTAATAATATTGTTCTAATATTAACTCAGATTTTTTTATATTAATGACATTGTCTTCCATTTGTATGCGAGCCATTTAAAAAATTAATCTTTTTTTCCAATTTATTTCAGTACCTGGAATTTTAACATTGAAAAAATCAAATGAATGGCTTTTTTCTCATATATCCGTTTATTAATAATCAATTGAACCAGTTTTGTTATTAGTGTTTGACTCATGTTCTTTAATTCTGCATTCTAATTTACGGTTGGACTCACCTACATATGCAGCATTGCAGTCTTTACTATTAATCTTGTATATCACATATGTTTGCAATATAACGAATGCAAGGATTTTTCTTTATCTCTTACAACAATATTATTTAAACTATCACAAATATTAGGTACAACTCTTATAGCTTTAGATTTGATTGAATTTTTAAGTAGCTTTATTTTTGTTTCATGTGTTATTATCATAATGTTTTTTATTTTGATTTAAATATTTAAATTTTTCTAATCCTTTTTTAACATTACAATTTACACATGTCTTTCGATAGCAATTATTTTTTAGTATTCTATAACTATACTAATATTAGATTTGTGTAATTTTTAGTGCGCGAATAATGGAGAATAATGATTTGCCTTATAGTATGTGTACCATCATGGCTCGCTTTTGTGGAATTGAATAACTAGATCTAAAATGTAAAAATCTTCCTGAAAAATGTTAAATCTGCCCCTCAATTAATCAGTTACATAGCAATTTTAATATGGTATTTATCTCTATTCTCAACTATTGTGTAAAAATATTAAAAATTACTTTTTTTACTTTTATTATTAATAAAGTTATAATTTCAAAACGGTGTATCAGTGTTGTAATATTTTTCATTGGATATAGTGATATTGTTGGAATAGAATTATAAAACACAAATTTATATAATTAAATTTTAATATATTATCCAAGAAAGTCGTCATCATGTTTACGAATTGGATTACGAGTCGCGTACATTGATATCGTATACGGATTTTATACTTATCTATTAGCTGATATAAATATAAATTTAGAATTTCGCTCCGATCGTCAGGATGCTTTACGCGTGGTCGACTCTCCGAGTCACCGGGATACGTCGGTACTCCATCTCACGTTGGTTAGACGTCTTCGCTGCTCAACTCTAATTTCTTCGCCTATTATAGGTCGATTATATCACTCGTATATACGTATATCTTTATATGAACTAATTAGATTTTAGAGCGGAAGCAACACCTTACAAAATCGGTGTGTAGAATTCACTGCACGAATCCCGATGCCTCGAAGCACGCGCCGAAATCCATGACAGACAGGAGGGCGATCTTCTCGCGACGCACCTATTTATATTTACAGGGTCCTCTCCCCCTCTATTACCTCTTTCTATTACTCGTTTCTTAACTTAACTCTTACAGTGTCACAATTTTTAAATTAAATTTTTATGATTATTAATGAAAAATGATAAGTGAATAGTGACCATCATGATATATATGGAGGAGGCCCATTGAAACCTTACCAATACTCTTGTAGTTTGATTATGCTACTATATCGACAAATACCGTAATGTACCCAATTGTTGCACCAATCATGCACCAATTTCTGATCAGTATATTATTTAATAAACGTTTATTTACATAAATCTAATCGTTCCTACATACAATTTAAAGGCTAAATAATAATTGGTTAGTAGGCTTAACTATATGAATTGGTATATCTACCGAAAATTTACTGATCAGAAATTGGTACTAACCGCTTTTCTTTCTTAGATTGTTGCTTACTTTAAAAATAACAGTTATTTTATTTTTCTAGAGGAAGTTTAATACTTATACTTTCTCTGTGCGTCAAAATATATGCAATTATTAGCCTTTTTTACATTAAATTATTCTATGAACTTACGGATTTACCTTAACTGATCAACAACTGGGTATGTGACTGTACTATTTTCCTTAACAATGATTTTTATTACTTACTGTTTTACTAGTTTTAAAATACATATAATTTACATAATAACTTACACTTAAAAATTAAAGATGTCTTAACTGACAATTGAAGCAATAACGTTGATGCTCTCGAAATTTATTTATAGTATAAAAATGAGTAAATATTAAAAACAAACAAACTTAACTCAAAAATTACATGGAATTTGAAAGATTGTTAAAATATATGTACTTTTAATAATTAAACACGACCGCTACACGAGAGAGCCTTATATTTTCATCATTGCAAAATGTGTGATGCATCAAAATATACTAGATAATGGATTGAAGGAGAAATTTATGCATATTAGAACTAATTTGAGGCCCTCCCTAAAATGTATGTATGTAATCATGTATCTAAGATAGCTCAGTCAATTTTTGACCAATTTACCTGAGATTTACAGGATAACTTCGTCATAATGTAATTAGATAATGGTCCTATTTTTAGATATACAGCACTGAAACACTTCAAGTTATGGCATTATTTTTAATTGCTTAGAAACGGTTATGTAGCATTATCTTGAAATGTATTAATCCTACATAAATCCTTTATACGGACAAAATGTTTCTCTCAAAATAACAAAACTTTTTGCTATTGTATACTTTACGTTCAGAATAATATTTTAAAAAATAGATAGAGTTCAAATTATGAAAAAAGTACAAAAACACACGTTTTTTTCGCAATAAATTAAAATGTATTATGCGTACCCAAAAGCTTTAAACGAATGAAATTTTCGTCCCAAAATAATAAAACTTTTTCCTATTTTACACTTTACGCTTAGAACAATATTTTCAAAAATAACAAAGATAAATGGTTAAAATAACAAAAAAAGTACAAAAAATCACTTTTTCTCAGTGTGTGTGAATTGTGACATGATCCGAAGGTGAAAATGATAAGCACATGATTTGAAGTTATTATTTTATTATTATTTTGTATGGTGTATATTATATTGTGTAATATTAGGCCTAAAATCCCAAACTTTGAGAAAATTAATAAAAGTTGAAAAGCGGCGAGTCACGGCGGCCTTAAGGTCGCACGTGGTGAGCTAATTTAATAATGATAACATTTATTATTAATTTTATATACGTTCTCAAAAGAAATTTTTGTTGTTGATTTCTCATCTTGCTTCATTGAACAGTGTAAAGAATTATAGTATGAATAAAAAAACATCACAATGTTACAATTTGCATGAAACAATAAACATGAAACTTTTTATAAATTCAAATTTATCAGTAAATTTAAGTAATAGAGTTGTCAGATAGAGTGTTTCCTTTAATGAGTTAAATAAACATTTATACAGCAAATAAAAATTTGGAAAGAAAATGTTTCAATTTTTATAAATGTGTGTCAGAAATCGCAGTACAGTATTATATAGTATTCATTAGTATTCAATATTAAACGTATATATGAGTAAACAAAAATAAAAGCTTCGCGTGTAGCTTTTTAATAACTTATTACGCGAAATTTCTTATAAAAATTTACAATATACGTATGTTTTCCCGAAATATATTGTTGCTGTTACATACATAGATATATTTCAATGAAACGTATGAAAATATTAGCAGATAAATAATTCAGAAATATTTTTTACTTATTTGTTTTTTAAGAACGGATATTTATTTTATATATAAGAAGAAACTGTTTTGTTTGAGCCAATATTCTCTATACCTTAATCTTACTGGAATCTATAAAAATATCAAATGTTCCACAAACGTTGTCATAACGATAAAAATTAAAAAGTAGAAATGGGATCTGCCTAGCAACAATTGAAAGATGAATAATTATACATTGAAAACCTTGTTGGGTTTTCCACATTACCGTAATTCTCACAACAACTTCACAAGATTTCATGAATGCGAAAAATATGACAAAATATACATGTGTAAATTTTACATAGATAAGTAAAAAGTGTTAAATATTACTATTGTGTGAAAATCGAACAAACGGACGCAAAGTCACATTATGACGCACCGTTTAATTACGAGGCTCGTGCCTTCTTCACCAGGCTAACGTCCGGAATGTTTAGCATCGTTTGAATTCGTCTGCACTTTGTTTCGGTCACCCGCGTCCTTCTCACACATATAGTCACATTGATGTACGCGACACTATTTCGTTCAATATATTCTTATTACGCAATTATTAATCGTAATACGTATGTGTTAATCCGACATTGCTTTGTACGAACTTCAACCTGAGTCGCTTGAACGTTCACAGATGTATATAGATACGAGTATTTTGAGGATGAGCTCGAAAGAAAACAAAGAAGGATTAACAGAGAGCAAAAGCTTTAGGTTTCCGTTTACAAAGTATTATAGAAGAAAGGAACACTTGCTGCGGAATTTCTCTGCACTCAAAGACAGATGCCGGCAATTCGATCGGTAAAATCTTATTTTACAACTCTTTAATAGAAGCGTTCTTCAATAGAAAAGAGGTTTACCCTTTTTCTTTTCGAGTATTAAACTTTCTAATATTTAAAGAATGAGCTTAAAAATTCTCTTATGTGAATCAGAATGAACTAATGTTATTTATTTTTATAAAAGAAAAGTAATTGCTAGAGAAGAATTGGTATTTTGTATAAAATTTAGTATTAAAGGATTAGAAACATAATTACTATGTTTCACAATTTTAATTGCACTAAAAATACTGTAGTTATACAAGTAATTACAATATCTCTTTCGAGAATTTGCGTAAGTCACATTTAAATTAATTGAAGAAAAATTGAAAATTATAAGACGTTTTAACATTTAATATTTTTTAAACAAAAATTTGTGCTTTTTAATAAGTGTTCATCGTGTTATGAATCGGGAAAACTATTTAACTTAAACGTTTACGTGTGTACGCGTAATTAGTACAATATTATTTTTGCAATTTTGGAACAATAGAAAATTAATGCATGCAAAGTGGCTATATGCATGCATATCTTGCGAGACTTACGTGAAGGGCGTGAAAATGAAAAAAGGCAACGAAAAAAAAAAGAAAGAGAAAGAAGGTATACAGTTTATAAGACTGGGCTGGCATAAATATTTATAGGATGGTCGAAACCAAACGACACCAGATGACTTTTCTCTCTCTCTCTCTCTTCCTCTCGTCTGTGTAGGCTCGTTGTAACGTAATGGTTTTCTCAATGCTACACCTAAATTCTTGAAGCTTCCCATTCTCATTAATCTACGTTATGTCGCTCGAGCGGTTTAACGAATATGTCTCCAAAGCATGCGGTCGTTCTCCCTTTCGTACCCACTTTCTCGGTTAAGTCTTTCTCTTTCTCTTTCTCTATCGCGACTGAATTCTCGTTAAGTTCTGCAGAGTACGCGTGTTCGTCTTCCTTCCCCCCGTTGCTTCCTTCCTTCCTTCCGTAAAATCGTCAGGACCTTTCGCGCGTCGCACTGCAGTTAATACTCGTGTAATTAAACTGAAATCGCATTTTAGTACGTTCGCCTATCTATCTTTCTCTTCCTACCTCCTCCTCCTCCTCCTCCTCCTCCCCCCGCATCACCCCCCTCCCCTCTCTCTTGTATGTAACTTAAGGCTCTTTTTAATGAATCGAATTATTTCTACCCTTGATTTAATTATTTACGCAAAATATTACGCAGCATAAATTCTCAATCAACTTGGTGTTACAAGGAAGGAAACATTCTACTGTGACAAAACGCTATTCGGTTCGTGCAAGACTTTGATATAATGTCTGTAATTACCGTATAAATAATGAGTTCTCAAGAATAAAAAGATTTTAAAACTTTTAATGAGATATTAATCGAATGAAAAGTAAAATTTCATATTAATATACATTTTTAATTTACAGTTTGATAACCAACAAAAAAATTAGATATTTGTACATTAAATGTGTTAAAATAAATACGCTGAAAGCAAACTAAATAATATTTTTAATGGTTAGTGAGCATTACAATTTGTAAAAATTTATAATTCGAAACTTATATTTGTACTTAGCAATGCTAAAATACGAGTATACACTTTAAATTTATTTATGGGATATATATATGGGAGAATTGATGCATAGTATTGTTTAAAGAAGTCTTTCATTAGTAGTAGTATACAGGTCCCCTCTCCTATATATTTAAAATCATTGTCATTTGTATGTAGTCGACAGTATCGGGGGTTGGATACTTTTCGATGACCCTATATATCTATTGCGGATATACGTTGAGCACGTATAAATATTGGATATTAGAGCTACTATGGTCAATGTGAATGAAAAAAATTACTTTAACTGAAAATCTTAAGCTTCCCATGCATCTGTTGAAATTAAATTTACAATTGATGAATAGTGCATGCCAATAATGTGTATTGAATCTATATCTATATATTAGAATAAAGTGCAAAAGGTCAGATGTCCGAAAACGACCCAATTACCTTTATGTAAATGTTGAATCGTACTTAAATTTTAATTAAGTGCAAGGTACACTGAGGGAGAGAAAGCAACGACTCGATTCTCGTGAACGACTCTACATTGCATTTATCAGGGGACACATTCAGTGCATTCATCAATCTCCGGATAGATTACCGTTCAGATCGCAGGGGCGGGTAAGGGCGAGTCTATAGACTCTATAGAGTGGCACCCTCATATCGATATATATGTATATATATATATATATATGTGTCTGTGTATATATATATTTATAGAGACGACTACGATTAAAATAAATGTGCAAAAGTAAAAAATTTAAAGACAATGCGAACGAGCTTAATAAAAGTTGAGTGAATGCGATTTATGTAAATATATGAGCGGGAATATTACAAATTAGCTTATAGATTCGTTAATAATTAAGTTTCTTTTACTGGTAAGAATTATTACAACTGTGATGTTTTGGTAAAAGATGTTTAAATTACATTTATAATCATATCAGTGCATATTTAAGTTTTTTTTTCAGTTAAGATTTATTTTTTTCTACTGCTGGCGAAGTCCTGCATATGCGAGGGAGGGAATGCTCACTGCACAGCGTTAACCCTTACAGGTAGCGTTACCCATATATACCGATAACTCAATGTACCGGATTTCTTCTATAAGTCGGAGGATGATCATATGTTCGAAAGCATTCACGACATACCTGTAGCGACTACGCTTTTTTCCTATATTTGTCGGGAAATGTCCTGCGCTCGGGTTTTACTTTATTACTCTAATATACCGCATCACTCGATTTTTTGTTATATACGGATGACGCTTTAAAACATATTTTCCATATACAATTTCTTGGTATACTACATGTTTTCAAGTATACTATGTAATAATAAATAATATATAAATATCTATTTTGGATATTTATTTTTGTTAATTAAAACTTTATAAAACCAACCAGAGGTATTAATTATTATAAATATAATTACGTAATAAATATTTATTCAATACGTATTGCTATAAATACATAATTGAATCAATTGGAAAATATACTATATAGATGTTTCGTAATATTGTATTATTGCTACTAATTGATTTATATTTTTGATATTTTATATTGAAGTTAAAAAGTATTTGTCAGAATAAAAAATAATTCGGTGGTGAAGATTGCGATAGATAATTTACAATTTTAGGTTGATTATTATATTTATAACAACAAATCTTTAACGAACAGTTTACTTATTCAGACAGTAGTTATATACCTATATTATGCGTAGGACTTTAGAGGTTACTTAATCGCAACTCCATCAAGGTTCAATTCCCAAAAGTATACCAACAACCCTAAAACCCATCGTTATCAACTACGCATACAACTTAGCGATCTATTCGTTTGGTATAAGAGATAAGCAACTGATTTACGTAATGGTACGCGGTGCATTTTTCGAAGACAGTGCGTAAGTTTCAATCCGCTCATCGTAGCGTGGTTGAGACTGTTTGAAAAATTAATAATAACAAAATGGTGTATATACCTCGAGAAAGATCATTGGTAAGATGAGGAACTCTGTCTTACGTATACACATCCTTTAAACGTATAAAGTTGTGTGCGAGGTTACGTACGTGTTTGTCCGAAATATGAGGGGGTGTTTAGGGACCACCCAGTATTCCCACTCCAATTCGAGTAATGGAGTCTGAAACATTCCTCTCACACCCTCGACATCAACTTCCCTCTTTTCATGAGAGCGCGTATATATATGTACGAAGAGAGAGAGAAACGTGCCACCCCTCCCCGTCCCTACAGTACCAACTCGGACTTGTCTAATCATTCCTCGTCTTGCTCGTGCTTTCCATTTTCCTGCGTTACCTCCGCCACTCGAATCTGATTGCTGGCCGTTGGCAATATAAATACGTAACGTCGCGCCCCGGCAAGTTCGATCACCGAGGCCACACGTACCCATATAGATACGTAGATATATTTATACGCACACACGCACACACGCGCACACTTACACACTTAGACGTCGGACAGTTCATCATTATCCGACGGGCGGTTGTGCGAGCACTGGTCATATACCTATATATAAATTGCAACTGGCACCACAAACACGTGCTCGTCTCCCCTGTACATATATATATATATATATATATATATATATATCTACATAAGTAAGTATGTATGTACGTACGTACACTGTACACATCGGTTTATAGATGCGCGCATGGAGGGGGGAGATCCACGAACGTTCGTCTCGACCTCTCGTTACGCTCGCAAGCGCGTTTAGTACCGGCTGCTGCGTGTTGCCCAGATGTACAATGCAGTTACCGCCCGGTGTATACCGAAGCGAATTTTAATATTTAAGGAGCACTAAATAAATAACTAAAGAAATATTTCCCTCGCTTTGTTATTCCCCTTTCTCTCTCATGCTCTTTATACCTAACCATTTATGTGGCTGCTCCCTCTCCCTCCCTATCTCTCCCTCTCTCTTCCTCCCTCTCTCTCGCTCTCAATTCGCATGTGCTATTCTGAAAAACTGTGCATGTGGAGATCCTCTCTTGCTTTCTCATTCCGGACTGACCTAATTTTAATGTAGCACTCGTACTCAGATATGCATTTGTAAAGGAAGAATATCAGATATTCTGTTGTTATTATTATAATTTATATTGTCTTTAATAAAAGAAGATGATAACTATGGAAGTAAATTCACGTGCAAGTATCTCCAATGAAGTTTTGCTTTAGACACGATCGTTTTGTGATTTTATTGCATTATTTATACATAAAATTGTTAAAGAAATATTACGCGAACTGACTGGAGGACAAAAGAAAGGAGGAAGCACAACTGCATGCGGGAGCGTCAGATAGGCCTGAATCGTTGACTTATACGTAATTTTATTTAATTCTATATTAAGTTGCAGTAAATATATACCTTATATTTGTTATTATAGAGTTACTTTCGGTGTTCTATAAAACTTTTTTACAAAATACGGTTTTAGTGCAATATTATCTTGACATGCACGACATCTTTGCATTGTAGTTACTCATGCTTTATATACTTCTATTGTCAATTGGCAGTCAATTAACCTAAATCGGCATTCACGATAACCTTGTGGCTACGACGTGTGGGTCTACGATTCACGCGCGCTACTTTGTATAAGACCGGAGCATCGTTCGCAGTAGCGCATCACCGATTGGTCATACATCAAAGCACGCCATGATCTTACATAGACGCGTAAGTATTGCTCGTGTGCTGTTAAAACTGTTGCCACACAGATAGATCGACGAGGCTCTACAGGTGTTGCTGATTATCTTTACCTGGTAATAACATCACTCGTTTCTTTTTTCAGTGATATCGATTGATTGAGTCTGTGCCACTTTGCAATGGTCAAATCCAATGTCTTTTTGATCCTTCCAGGAGGACCTGCCACTGCGCTAGATACAAATACGTTTGCTACAAGTATATAAATAATAGGATTTGCAAAGACTTTTAGTGTCATAATATTCATTATATGACGAATAACATCACTTTTTCAACATTGTTTCCTGTATATTTGACTATATCGCTCAGTCAAGTTATAATTATTCTTCATTGTTCCCTCGTTATATACTTAATTTGAAATTGCCTAGAATTGTAGTCACAGCTGCAATTCAATGGATGGTACATTGCTGCAAACAATCGGAGTAATTTCTTCCTTATTTGTTCCGACTTCTTGGGTAGCGGGACGAACTTCCTGAAACTATTGGTGTATTCCTCGAACCTGTAGGCATCTTGGTATTATTCGTTGGATACCCTGGAACTGTTGCTTTCTTTTAAAAGTCGAACGTGCATGATACTGCTGGAGGTTACGCTGAAATATAAATACTCTCGCAAGATGCCCTGAATTATCATTCTAATCGACGGACCCGTTTCTTAAGTTTTTTAAGAATGTGAGGGGCTAGAAATATTTGTAGCATTATGAATTTCATGTATTATGTATCTAAGAAGATGATGAAAAAGTGTAAGCAGTCAATCTGTAGGACATTAACCAACTTGTATGACATTATTATTTTGAAGAGAGTCAATCTTCATTATTAGATTATACTCTAGAATACATTATCTGAGTTATTCATTGTTTTCACTATTATTATATCGACGCCTCGTACGAAGAAAAGCACAACTCAGATTTTGTAAAGTGGTTTTAAATGAAAAAATCTGAGTTGTGCTTTTCTTCGTATGAGTCGTCGATATGTTGAAAAGAAAACTGATTCAGTTATAAATTGGATAGTAGGAAAAATACTTTAATACGAACTATTCATTCATTGATAGATATTACACAGGACTAAAGTATCACGAGATAGTGCATATAAATTATTTTTATGGAATTTTATAAAGCATGATAGTTTGAAAAATAAGCAAGCAATACAAACCGATCGAAAATTTCCTTAGTTATTGGATTCCTGAAATATTTCAATTTTCTAACAAAATATATTTTTAGGATTAAAATTGTTTCATTGTTAATGCTGTTGAAAACGTAAAGCAGTTACGTGTAACGATCGTACTTAAAAAATTAATTATTTAAATCATACATAATATGTAGTGAGAACGATACACTGTGTGTATATTTTGATGGGTTATCATTATAACATTTTATATTCAGAAACTCTTTAGAGAATAAAATTTTTCTTAAAAGTAGATAATACCACTTGTTTTTATTCATACTACCGTTAACGTTGTAATCAGTAAAAACACAAAGTAAGAAGGCATAAATGATGTATTTGTTTACCGCAATTATGTTATGGTATTGCTCCGCGCCTCATTTTTGCAACCAATAGATTATATAGGAACATTTATTCAGATACCTAAAATAATCTATATTTGTATTCACAAGATCGAGAAATAAAACAGTGCATGTTTTGGTTTTCAAGTACTTGTACATTTACAGTATTCATGATCTTTATATTATTTATATTATTTCTGATTATAATTAAACAAAGTTATTAGTTTTTTATAAATAATTATTAATGATATTTAAATAATAAACTTCTCTATTGAAATGTTAAATTAACATACAGTGAGAAAATAATGATCGATTAACATCCAAAATTTAAATTCACTAATTGTTGTGTAGATAAGTTTATAAAATTTTTTACGTGTTTGTACATATGATGGATAGTTACAGCACGGAAATACATATGATGTGAGTATCGTAAAAATAAATTTGTAACGTATGCAGTTATGGTTATTCTTAACAATATAACGATTCTTTGTGACACGATTAATACATTACTATTTTTAATATTATCATCCATTGTTCGTTTTTTGTTAATATGCAAATTCAAGAAATAATATAGATCATAGATATATTACAGAATTATCGATACGAATGGTAAAAAAAGTGAAACGAAATATTTGTGGAGGAAGATATTTTCTTAAAGATTTCAAGAAGAAAGAAAGGGAAGACGGCAAAAAGATAGAAAAGAAACCGCAAGTTCAAGAACCGAACGACATATAAAGGAATGCATGACATTCTTCAATAATGCAAAAACCTAACTCCCCTTCCTTTGGTTCGGTTCTTGGCGTATAACTCGATCGTCTTAGTTCGTCGTATTCTACGTCACCACAGCTGCCTCCACTGCCGCTAGCGACGGGTACAATCTCGCCCAAACTCCTTTCGAGCACTCCTAAGGATGTCTTGCAACGCCCTGTGCTTCAAAAAAGGAGGATGCTTCTGCGTCGAAACGTTCATGACCGCGAACGCGCGACTGAATATAGAGAAAGCTTCCACAGATTCTACTACTTTTTTTCCCTGGCGACTTTGTGAATTGTGATCACTAGAGTTGCCTTTAATACCCTATAAATTCTACTGGAGAGTGTTGAATCAGCTTTGTCTCTCCTTCGCATTCCTTATTTCTTTCTATCTTTTCTTCTGTTCCTCGTTGATCTCTCTTTTCTTCGAATAAGTGCCGACTTAAAGTTTTACTTACTGATTGAACTAAACTTACTTTCAATTTATTATACATTTTATAAATATTTCAGTGCACCAAATGTAAAACATTGTCTATTAATTAAGATGATTTCGACACTTTTACAATAGAACGAATATTTACCAACTTATTATTTAATATCTCATACTCATATCTTTTATCGTACGTACCGTGTGTATTAATTTACAATATAATTCAATGTGCAATCAAATAAAAAATTATGATTTTTGTTTTAAATTTACTCAAGTTTTTAATATTAATGTGAACCATCAATGCATAAATAATTAAATGAATTAATATAATAAAAGTTTTATTACTTGAAACAATACTTCAAATAAATCCAAAAATTTTTTTGCATATCTTTACACTTTTACTTACACTTTTCAAAAAAGTAACTTTAGGAAGATCTTACTTCATTTTAAGAGGCATGAACAATAATTATTTATTTATATTATATTTATGTAAACTCAATAATAATATTGAATATCTGTATTGAAAATAACCCGTAACTTTACTAATATATGAACACGTAACCAAATGTCAATTCGAAACTTCCCCGTACTTAGTGCCACGTGTTGAGGTGTAAACACACGCAATATCGAATTGGTACATTCAAAAGTTTTTAATGTACACAAAGAAGGAGAGATTGAATTATCATTGGTGCAGATACCGTCTCTTTTACAGTAAGCTTTAATTGACTAACCATTCAATGCGCAACCTATAGTTTATACGTCTATAACAATATCAACATACATATAATTATGTAATTGACGTTCGATGATCCAATTGTATAAAAATTATATATGAATGCAGTATACTACACGACGTATATGTGTGTAAACGTGAGAGTAAAACTTGAGTAATAAGCATGTATATTGCATAGATTATCCGATGGAGAAGAATTAGATAGAATAAATAAAGCAATCGGAATCATAGATATTTTTCTTCTATAAATGGATATTTCTCAAAAACGGATTGACTTTTTTGAAGTGTCCATTCGCACTAAATCCACGTCAATATATATACAATCAGGGACATTGGTATACCCTGATTGTAAAATTAAAAAATGTACCATCCACTATCCCCCACCTACCACCTTATAGCAGGTCTCTTATATATAGCTTAGAGGTTGTTATTTCACATTGGGGTTGACATTTTACATAGACACGTTTTTTATGCAACACCTAGTGGTAGTTTCTCGAACTAAAAATTACGTGGATTTAGTGCAAATATAGACACTTCATAACTTTTTACAATATTTTTTTTCTTGAAAGATTCAATATCATAATATCACGTCACATTCATGTTACGAAGTATTCACGCGTTTAATATTAATGCGATAAATTCTTGAAAATTCGAAATTCTAATTTTAACATATATAAGGTGATGCCTGGTAGTACCACGGGGCAACGTTCGTTTATTCTTACTATAGCGTCGTAGTTTATTCTGCTACCTCGTGAAAACGTATTTAAAGTATGTTTTGAAATGTCTAGAAACCAAAAACGTGTTTTTAGACAATGTTTTTGCGTGTGGGTGCGCGTGCGTGAGTGTACGTATGCCGATATACTTCTGAAATTACTCGGTCAATATCGCTGGGCTCGGGTATGTAATTTTCTCTACTTTTTCCGAATTCCGGAAAAGATTCGTTTTCGGATCTATTGATTCGCTTTATATATTCAATTTTATAGCCAATTTTCAATTTTTCAAGAATTTATTTTTTAAATCTTTGAATGTTGCAGGTGATATTTTTTAATCGGATCAAATATACTGTGTATAGAGATTAAAAGAATCTTTTATCTTGAGTCAGGTTTTTCAACTTAGTGATCGTTCTGGAAAATTTGTGTTTTCTTGTAAAATATATTCTTTTTTATAATGATTTTGAAAAACAGATTTTGAGGTAAATGGACATCGAAATGAAATAATTACAATTTCATGTACAATCGTGTTTTAAGCATTCTTTTATTTATCATTAATTAGTGCGAAATATAAACAATATTTAAAACGTTGAATAATTTTGTTAGATTTAGTTAAATTTCATATTTTAGAATAATATATATTGCATGTAGGAACGATACATCAATTTTGAGGAAGCTATACGTACCAATGAATAACAGCGGTTTTTTATATCCAGTAAATTCACATTCTAATAACATTGTGATAATAATAACAGTAACTACTTAAAAACAGCAATTACTATTAAATTCTATAAAATATTCTAAAATATTTATTTAATAATGTAAATTCTAATGGAATAACAGTCTCGGAATAAAGCTAAATCTATGAACATTGAAATCTAGTTAAAATAATGTACGTACAATATTACATACGCAGATATTATCTAAGTGTACGTGAATCATGTTAAATCTTATATATACACGTACCAAACCCTCTTACATTAATCCTTTGGTACAATAGTAGAAGATATCGTTTATACAGTCAGATGATCTGAAATTTACAGAAGAAATTTAATTTCCTTAGTTTTAATATTTTTTTGTTATAACTCGATCACTAAAATATAATAATAGTAATGTATGTCATTGCGCAAAATCAATAAGCAAGTCTAATTCAAGTTTTCAATTAATATAATGTTCCCAAGTTGGTTCAATTCTATTTAATTTCCAACCATCTTGAAATACACTACAATAAAGTTATTGATATTAACGTTGAAAATTTCAGGAATGTTGAATAATTATTAAATATAATTAATAATTTACGTGCTTCAATTTTCTTATAATCATATTACATTCTCTATTTGAGATTGTACAAAGACAAGTATCAAATTATTATAATAATTTTTCTTATAGTAAAAAAAAGAATATTTACTGGGAAAGTATAGAGTTCGAAAGGTTACGATGTTTTTATTATAAGAATGTATATTTAGCTTACACCACAAGGATAATTAAAACAGGTTCAAAATACTCGTATAATCTGAAAGAAATATGAAGATTAAAAATACTTCGCAAGATAAAACCATTTTATCTTGTTTAATAATATATTTTAAATTAATTCTTCTTCATAAATATTGATTATCTATAATAAATTTGTGTAAAATTTTAATTTTTTACTTTTTGCGGTTTGTTTCATAAAGCAGCATCTTTACACACTACTGAAAATAAACTGACAAGTCGAGTTACGCGAACGTAAAAATTGAATATAAGTATATATAATACATCTCAATTATATTATTCAATCTATTATTAATACGAATTCATTATTTCTACAAATCAGGAAGTGCCTGAAATTGTAATAATTTTGAGAGAATTAAGGGTCTATCTTATAGAGGAACGAAGCAAGCAGGGCGCAACCTTTAGAATTTTATTATTATTATTATTAATTTTGTCTACCAGTGTACACTAACCAATCAGTAAAAACCGAGAAAGAGAGAGAGAGGGGTAATTATCAGATTGAACAAACAGAATTTGCATATTTCTTACTCTTATTAGAAGGTTTCTAATCAATTGATAGCGTCTCCGATCCATAAAAAAGATTGAAGTGATAACTAGCTCAAATCGGAATGGTAGACACATGTGTATCAGGTTGCGCGCGAAACCGCGTTTCCTTTGCTCGTTCGGTCGCCGGCAGCTCGTGGCACGTGCTTCGGTACACATACTCGCGCGCTTCCGAGATCATACACATGCGGTGACGGTGGCGGTACACACGGTTGCCTAGCTCACGGTCACTTCCCGGTGTGCAATTAATCTTGCCGCGAGTCCGCACGGACGTGTCCCGAACTAATTACTCGTACGAGTATCACACCCCGGCCCGTTCAACCCGTTATATACCCTGCGCAACCTGGGTCGTCCTGTTTTCTCCTTCGTTGCGCAACTTTTTGCCCCGCACGACTCCGATTTTCCATCCAATGAAACAGTGCCCGTGAGAACTCTCGCAGTTATACTTTGACCGACGATAAATATTTAAACGCTGTGATTTCTTGCTCACTCCGAGACCAGATGTTTATCAAACTTTTGATTAACATTGGATTAACTTAAGTTTTATCAATGTAAAACGCGTGAATTATCGATGTTCAAAGTATTTTGTTATGTACAGCTATTTATCTATATTTTTGCAAGATGTATTTTCTAATTTTACTTTTTATAATTATTACATTTATATCAACATATAATTTATTTAAAGTCAGAATTGTACACTGATACCCCAGTATAATTTAGTACTGGTAAAATTGTGCGCCTAGTTCGAGGATTTTTACAATCTTGTACTACAATAAACAAAGAGAAATTAATTATCAGACTGTTCGAAAAAAAATTAAAATTTGGTATATGCTAGAATACCGATTGAAATAACTGAGGGCGAGTCAATGCTCGGAAAAAGAATGAAGTGCAAAGTGCGCTTGCGAACAAGTTCTCGCGTAGCGAGGTATATATGGAAAATACATATACGCATATATACGGAAAGATAATATGAGCGCTCGATACTCGAACCGATGAAGGCTGCACTGCGCCAATATACCGCGGGGCACGGGTATAGCAACTGGTTTCATCTCCCGGCACGATCCACTTGCATAATGCGGCAAGTACAGGGAAGCGTTCGAACCGCGCAGGGGAACACACGCTTCAGAAACGAAGCAAGAGAGCAAGGAGAAGGTTAAAAGAGTGGCTTTCCTGAGCATATGTGTGTGCGACGGCGGTACCTAGCCTGCGGGGCGTTTACATGCGCGACAGGTTACCCAGATAAGACCGAACGAGGCTGAACGAGCTGAGAAAGAAAAAGAGTAAGAAACCCAAAGAAAGAGAGAGAGAGAGAGAGAGAGAAGAAGCAGAAGAAGAAGAAGAAGGGGATAAAAAAAGGAGAGGGGACTTTAAGCTCCACTGACCCATGTAACGGCCGGGCCAGTCTTTTCTATCTGGCGGTACTTTACAATCGAGGGTTTTATTGAAATCTCTTCTGCCGTCTTTCTCTACTATATAAACTCTAACAGACATTTTTATCTGTCGGATAAATTTCCTCGGATCGGTTTCTATCTCTCTCTCCCTCTCGCCCTCCCGATCCCACTCCCTCTCCTGGTCTTCTATGAGCTCAGGGTTTGCCGGCTCGACTTAGGGTACACCTATCTATTCGCCAGACTCTCTTTCTCTCTGTTCCTTGCACTTCTTGAAACTGCAGCACGAACCATTCCAGGAGGAAGGAGCTCGAGAAGGAGGCAAACAGTAAGGCATCCACGGGCGCGCAGACTCGCGTGGAGTAGGGACGACCAAGGGCTTTCTCTCCCTCCCCCCTCCCCCCTCCCCCTCCCCCGCCTCGTCCCCTTTCACTCTCTTCTTCTTTCTTTCTTCTAGCACTCGGAGAGAAATTATTGGCGAGATATGAAAGAGCCCGAGTTATTGCTGATAAACCCCTTCGAATAGCAGGCTCCGCACCTTTTCCCACTCGTCTAACCCTCCTTCTTTTGCCCATTTTATACCTACGCTCGCTTTTTTTCTATCTCGTTTCGCCTTTCTCTTACCTCTTACCCACTCCCACCCCTCTGCGATTCTCTCGCGTTATTCTCCTTTTCCTTTTTTCTTTCTTTATCTCTCTCTCTCTCTCTCTCTCTCTTTCTCTTCAGGTTTGAATTCTCAATTTTCCTTCTCCCGACTGGAAAATGAATAAATTTAATGTTGGGTAAATCGCTGGATTTGTCGATGATGAAGGAAATCGGTTCGTCAATGGTAAATCGTAGCTCAGCCATTGATATTTACGTATTTTATCAATTCGAGTCATACGAATTCATAATACACCTACGAATAATCCAAATAATATATTTTTAATTCAAACGACTTTTATTATTTGCTTTCCAGTTAAATTATTAAATTTTCAATTGTTCAACTGTTCAATAGTAATGTTTGCACTCTGTTATACATATTAATTTGAAATATGTAAGTTACTGATCCAGAAATTCATATTTTAATTAGTACTTCATCTAAATTGACTCTTCTTTCATTTCCTTGCCTCTCACACTGTCACATAAGTTTGGTCTTCTTTTTCGATATCAATTTCCTTCTTCATTTATCTATTTCCTTTTATCCTTATCACTCTAACATCATTTAATTTCATCCTTTTTCATTCAATTTATTTTATTTTTATTCAATACTTTTTTTATATTTTTTACGTCGTTATACTTTATCGTTATTGTCCAAACTTCTCTTATTCTTCCTCTCATTTTAACGTATTACGTTACGTGTTTATTACACTTTGTTTACAATATCAATACTACGAAAAGTAATGGATTTCTCTCTTGTTCGTAAAAATTTGTGTAGTTCGCTGATTTTATAATGATACTATGTGGAATTACAATGCCCCGAAAATAAAAATTACGAACGAATGAATCATCAATTATTGTTAGTATTCGTAAGACTGTGCAGGCACAATTCAGCGATAGGTATTCATCATATAGAGCAGTTGATACGTAAGTCAATTCTCAGCATCCTCTTTCTCACTGGTAGGAACTCCTTTTTTTCCAACCTTTTTCATTTTCTTCTTCCTCTCTATTTCCCTTTTCTCCTCTCGATTTCCTTTAGTCACTATCATCCTACTACTGTCTGAATCTTTTTCCTCTCTCCCAGTTCTCTTAGGAAGTACGAATGTAACTCCCCTTTCCAAGGCGGTTGTCCTAGTTGAAGATGGCTCGGGCCGTAACTTGAATCATGCGAGAAAGGAGAGAATTGCTGCATGAGTGGAATCGAGAGAAAGAGTACGCTCGCGCGTCTATATGTACCGTGTATATATGCGTGTGGGGTGCTACGTGTATGCGTATGTCCATAGGGTAAGTGTCTGTGTACGTGTCGTAGAACGCGATATACGATCGGTCGTTCGACTCAACGTTTACGAGCTGCGGCCGGAGAAGGACGCGTGTGATCCTTCTTTTTAATGCGGACAGTGCCGATATATGCCGACTTGGTGAATTTCGCAAAATTCGGAAGTGGTTATTTTTATAACGTCGATGATGGGTCTTTTTATGCGTTACCATGAGCAGCATGCCACTGGGAATAACTTGCCGTTCCTATCATCTTTTTTTTAACCCCTCGCGCGTAATGGTCCGATTAATTCGCGATGTTGACGCGTATCTTATTATATATATAGATATAGAAAGAGAGAGAGAGAAAGAGAGAAAGAGAGAGGGCTCACCGTTCGAAAGAGGGTAAGACATAAAAAGTTATTTGCTTCCATCGCCTAGAAATGGTAAGAGGTGATTTATACTTCGCTCACGTTTATTTCGTTTTGAGTGGTAATTGGTCGCATTCGTTATTTTCTGCAGATTAAATTAACACAAACAATAAGTACTTAACGTATTTTCACGATTAAAAGTCCAAAATAAAAAAAAGTAAAAAATTTAACGACAAATAATAAAATCAATGCTTGCAAATACTCTTTGAATAAAAAAAAATAATAATCTACTGTGGCCATTGTTCACAATTCCGAATGTAAACCCTCTCGTCATGGCTTTGACTGTGCTAATAGTGCGTGGAACTTATTTATTGTTAGTCGAACAATACGTAAATTGAAACGGTAATAAAGTAAACGCAAATAAGTTGAAACCAATATTCAAACGCTTCAAAATTTTAGTAAAAACATTAAATTTTACCAATTAATATTTTACTTAAAGACTTGAAACACGAACTCGAATATTAGCAATTATGGTGTAATTATTAGATTAGTTTACTAACAATCTCGAAGATGCATATAGACTGTGATATGAATTTATTTCAAAGCGTACATTCCATACTTGAAGTTTTCTGACACCTCACTTGCATTTTTGCCCCCACCCCTATTTCAAATATACAATTTTCTATTGCATTTTTTCGCTTGAAATTGTTACTTGGAGGTTTTGGGAGTCGCTGAAAAAGAATATGGACTTAGAAAGTTTAAAATTGTAACTTCCAAGATGACGGAATCATCATAGCGGATCCAAATTTTTAAAAACAACTTTCTCGGTTTTCAAAATGGTTTTCCTGGGGTTTCTAAGGTTGCTGAATTCAAATTCGTATTTGAAAATTAAAATTCCCATTTGCAAGATGGTGGATTCAATATGACCTACAAAAAATTTTTTAAATAACGAGTATTTTTGCCTGAAAATGGTTACTCGAAGGTTTTGGAGGTCCTTGAAAACGAATATGGGCTTAGAAAAATTTTCATTTCCAAGATGGCGGATTCAATATGACGGACAAACATTTTTAAAATAATGCCTAAAAATAGTTATTCCAAGGTTTTTGAGATTGCTGAAAATGAATATGGGCTTAGAATATTGTCATTTCCAAGATGGCGCATTAATCATGGCAGATAAAAATTTTGAAAAATATTTAACATAAATGACTGTATTAGTAGAAAGAACCTGGCTGGTGGTTTTTCCCACCGCTAGATGGAGACGACTATGTCTCTACACTCGTTAGAGAGATCGTCGTCTCTTTTCTATATATAATATATATATAGCCACAGAACATCTTGCTGGCGTCGCGGTTCATCTCGCGATAGACGTCTAAGATAAGACCTCCAGTTCCTTACTGAAGTGTCCAAGCTCGAGATCGAGGACGAAACGCCTTTAATTTTTTGAAAAACCATGCTCTGGGAAATTCCACCAACCATAGTGAACAAAGAGTTTAATGGGCCTGCTTTATTCTAAAGTAAAGCATTTAGTTCGGAGAGACCACTATTATATATTATACACATATAAAAAAATATACGTTATTTTGAAATTTATCAATCGCCATCTTGAAAATGAAAATTTCAATTTACTAAGCTCATATTGTGAAGATTGGATAATAAACAAAGCAGAAAATGATTTTCTCCTAAAAAATCGCAATTTTAGTTATTTGTTTATTTACAACTATTTAACAATAAATAAAATTAAAGTATTAGTAAAGTAGAATTGTATCCTAACCTCTAGACTATCAGAAAAACCTAAAACCATTCGTACAAAGCAATAAAAACAATTTTAAAAAATGAAAAAAGCCTATAAAACAGGTGGTCCCTATAGGGAACACCATGCTGCAAAGGATTAACACGAAAGTGAAAAATTGAATATTATTAAGAAAGATGTTTTTAAATATATAGATGAAATATAAAATTAGAACCTTGTACAGTGATAAATTATTGAATAATCTAATGCTTCTGTATTTTGTATCAATCTTTAGAAATCCGAGGTTTTGAAAAATTGCAATTCGCATTTTTCTATAGAAATGTGATCTAAGGTCCCTAAGTTAGAATCAAACTAAATTGGGATTTTGGCTGGTTAGATCCCTTATGACTAATTTTCAAAATTTCAAAATATTGTCATTGAATTGCATTAAAATTTTCATTCTTATCTTAATTTAGGTTTTATCTAGTTAAATAAATTCATTTTGTATCATTATAATATAAAAAAATTGATTTTTACACCTCTAGGCGTTTTCCGTCCTTTTAAGGGCAGTCCGTACTCATAGCTTCACAAATCCACCCTCCGAATTATGCGAGCAGAAGTGGCGCTGCTGTCAGATTGGCTAAGTTCATATTCGACAATAATTATGGACACTTAAAGAAAATAGAGTTTTTAACCGCACAAAATCAAAGTTGAGCGCCATAGCTATTGATGGTATGATTAATTACATAGTGCTTACCTGATCGAAAAATCAGTATTTTCGACGAATAGTGATAAGTACGACTCAATGCTCAGAATACATACCGAAGTCACTTCGTACCTTATCACTATTCTTCGAAAATTCTGACTTTCGATCAGCTAAGTAATATGTAATTAATCATTACATGAATAGCTATAGCGCTCAACTTTGATTTTATGTGGTAAAAACGCTATTCTTTTTAATTGTCTAAAATTATTGTCGAATATGAACTCAGCCTATCTGACGGCAGCGCCACTTCTGCTCGCATAATTTCGGGTGGTGATATATTCAACTATACTCTACGGACTCCCCTTAAAGGTTAAATATTGTACATCGTTATATAATAATTGACATTTTTCGCTCGGTCGGTACCAATCAGGTATGCCATCCCCTTAATAGTAATTAACGTTTTAATAGATGCGCGGAACTATATTCCTGCATGGCGAGAACTTGAAAAATTTCAGTACCCAAAAAATGACAAATCACTTATTACTGGATTAATTCTTTTGTAACATATTTTTCTGTTTTTAAAATAACGAATTTTTATATAGGGGAAGCCCGGGCAAGACGGACCCCTTAAGGAAAAACGAATAAAAATGGACTAAACAACAAAATATACGATCAATAAAAATTTTTCGTGAAGTAGGAATCAGAACAAAGAAGTACGTGCAAGTATATCGATATATTATAACTTAAGCATATAATAAAAAATTGTTGAAAAAATTGTAAAATTTCGAGGTTTTGAAAAATTTCAATTCGCATTTTTCTGTAGAAATGTGATCTAAGGTCCCTAAGTTAGAACCAAACTAAATTGGGACTTTGGCTGGTTAGATCCCTTATGACTAATTTTCAAAATTTCAAATATTGTCATTGAATTGCATTAAATTTTCATTCTTATCTTAATTTAGGTTTTATCTAGTTAAATAAATTCATTTTGTATCATTATAATATAAAAAAATTGATTTTTACACCTCTAGGCGTTTTCCGTCCTTTTAAGGGCAGTCCGTACTCATAGCTTCACAAATCCACCCTCCGAATTATGCGAGCAGAAGTGGCGCTGCTGTCAGATTGGCTAAGTTTATATTCGACAATAATTATGGACACTTAAAGAAAATAGAGTTTTTACCGCACAAAATCAAAGTTGAGCGCCATAGCTATTGATGTTATGATTAATTACATATTGCTTACCTGATCGAAAAATCAGTATTTTCGATGAATAGTGATAAGTACGACTCAATGCTCAGAATACATACCGAAGTCACTTCGTACCTATCACTATTGTTCGAAAATTCTGACTTTTCGATCAGCTAAGTAATATGTAATTAATCATTACATGAATAGCTATGGCGCTCAACTTTGATTTTATGTGGTAAAAACGCTACTTTTTTTAATTGTCTAAAATTATTGTCGAATATGAACTCAGCCTATCTGACGGCAGCGCCACTTCTACTCGCAAATTTTCGGGTTGTGATATATTCAACTGTACTCTACGGACTCCCCTTAAAGGTTAAATATTGTACATCGTTATATAATAATTGACATTTTTCGCTCGGTCGGTACCAATCAGGTATGCCATCCCCTTAATAGTAATTAACGTGTTAATAGATGCGCGGAACTATATTCCTGCATGGCGAGAACTTAAAAAATTTCAGTACCCAAAAAATGACAAATGACTTATTACTGGATTAATTCTTTTGTAACATATTTTTCTGTTTTTAAAATAACGAATTTTTATATATTGCAAGTATATCGATATATTATAACTTAAGCATATAATAAAAAATTGTTGAAAAAATTGTAAAATTTCGAGGCCTTCAAAATGCCCGGGCAAAACGGACACCCTCAGGAAAAATCAATAAAAATTGGTTAAATAAGGAATTTTGAACATATTTATATTTTAAACATCATTTACTAACAAAAATAGATTAATATATAAATTACTTTTATAGAAACATTAACAGTAAAGAAAAGAAAATTTTTTTTATAAATAGTACATTAATCGTCGCATTCTTCGCAAAAATAACTACCATATCCTTTGTATGGTGAACAATTTTCATGAGCCCAATTTTTACACTGATTGCATTGAATCCCATCTTCAGTGGGAGGCTCTACATATTTCTCATAACAAATTAAACAATAGAAATCTTCATGAATGAATAATTGCCATATGACCGTCTTGCCCGGACCATCTTGCCCGGAATGGATATAATGACTTTTTTTTTAAAATTAGTAAAGAACAAAATTATGCAATTTTAATAATAACAAAAAAATTGAATTTCGCGCTATATTTCTATGGGTAATTTTTTTTCCTAGACATGGATGAAAAAGGTATCATCTCAAAACATGGTGTGATAAAATTAGAATTTGTAGTTAGAAAACATTTGTGATATGTGCCGCATAGCGTGTAAATAATTTTGTTAAGTTAATTGTAATTATATTTATATATATATTCATTTATCCATTTATTTATTTATTTAACTTTTTAATTATTAAAATAAATATAAACAAAAACCGTTCCTAATTCATTAGTAGGAATCTTTTTCGAAATTAATGTATGACTCCTATATATTGCTGTGCAAAATAAAATTATTTATTATAAACATTTTCAACACTCTATAAATTTTTCTGTAGCTATAAAATTATTATTATTGTTTTTAAAATGTTTACGTTTTATTCTTTAATAAAACTACTCATTATTTTGTGATTTCAACCATCGATGTAAAGATTAATAAAGAAAACACTAAAGTAAGTTGATTTCATAAAAATTGAAGCTACCGTTTAATATAGCACTAATTGAATTTGAATTATGAAATTTAATTAATCGTTCTAAAATTATCTTAGGTTTCACACTAATTAAACACAAAAATTATTATTAAAAAAATTGTGTAATAATTTTTAAAGATGCTAATTTTTGAATACGTGATTTTAAAAAATAAAGATGTACCAATTTTGTTATTTTGCATCAACATTTTCCAAGTTTTATATACCAAGAAATAGAGCATTTAGGTATTGTAAATACTTTGAAACAAATTTTTGTCAAGTTTCAATAAAGCTACATTACACTATTACAAAATACATTTTACTAATCAATAGAATTACCTAAATTTTTTGCAGCATATAGTTATTATTATATTGTATTACCATGACTTTTTTCTGCACATTTGACAAAATGTAGAAATTTTACTGCAATTATAAAATTTTAAATAACTAAATAGTAAATGCAATTAAATATTTAATATATATATAAAGCGGGGATATGATAACAACGTGTAAGAAATATGGACTTAAGTATTACCGGGTGCAAAATATAGGGTATTATGGAGATATGAGGATTTTATGAGGGCGTTTTAAATACAAGAAAACCTAACTTTTAGCTATGAATACGTTCAAAAAATAGTTTCGAGAAAATACTTGCAAGTGTCAAATGTTGGCCATTTTGCAAAAACATTTTCAATTCTAATGTCTCTATAAACTTTGGTCCTGATAAATTTTTTAATACAAAGATTGAAAAAACGTTCAATTGAGCCATAGAAAATAAGTGGTTGCAACAGGCTTTAAAGTAATAAAATAGGAATAAACAACTCGCTTTCGAAATTAGTAAAAAATATTTATAGTTTACATTTAACTTGGTAGAAACCGTATTCTGCAAATATGTGTACTGCACTATTTTTTTCTAAAAAAAAGTACTCGGAAAAGCAAAGAAAATAACTTAGGACAGAGGTTAAAAACATCAAATCGGAGACATTAAAACATAAAAAATGTGCAAATTTTTCTAGCTTATATATACATATATAAAAACACAGAAACACATACACACACACCCACACACATACATACATACATACATATATATATATACACAAAAGCGGCTCTTATAAGTCATGGTTGCGCATAGATCTAAAAATTGTCTTTGAAAGATTCGAGAGAAATTTCATTAAACTGAACGCCGTGTTCTAGCTAAATATTTCTGAAATAGTTTCCTTTGAAAGGCCTCCTTCTCTCAAACTCAGTCTGTCTTCTCGCTTACTTTTCTCTCTTGCTCTTCCTTTCTCATCGCTTTATTCCGTACCCCTTTACCTTCAGATCTATTTTTCTCACTCTCCTTTTCTTGGGCATATTTTCTTATATATTCGCTCTTTTCCTTTTCACCTCTGATCTCTTGAAAATATTCTCGGTGTTTACGTGACGATTTAATCGCTGTCTCAAGAATTTCGTTTCATGCAATAATTTTAAATATATTACCTTCGAATAATTTTCACCGTTTTATTTAATTCCCAATGCTTGTTTATTAATAAAATTCAAACGAGAAAGAATAAGGGAAGAAAAATTAAATAAAATGATGTATTTAAAGAGATATGGAATTGAAGAGAAACGAAAAGAGAGATCGAGGAATTGGAAAACAGCTTGTGTTAAAGATTGTATCGAGAGTGAAAAAGAGTGAGCATACGTGTGAAAAAGTGAGGAACCGATGGGTATACGAAAGAAGAGAAAAAGTCACAGTGGAAGATAGCGCAGTCGCGTAGCCAGACTGCATATGTGTGTAGCATAAGATACGATATGTTTGTGTACGTTGGAGAAAGAGAAATAAAAGAAAGGAAGAGACACGTGAAGTAAGACGTAATGGAAGAAAAAAGAGAAATAACGGGCGAGAAGGAAAAGAGGCACGAGAATCCTTGAGAGGTCCACGAATTCAGTACTATATACTTACACAGTGCGAGAGGCTTTGAGCTTGTAAGCCGTCACTTGGGGTGAAAACCGATCGTACTCTACGTATTTTCGGTATTTTGACGACTTGAGAAGAAAATAATCAATGAATATTTTTAAAGCCGAACGCCTACGCGCGCGATATTTACTTTTATATAAACTATTTCTATTTTATGTTGTATTTATATATATTTATTTCTAAATGATATATTTTAATAAATTGATCTATGCTGCAAAATATTTACGTACATATCAATATTTTAATAAAGTATTTTATTTAATAAATAACAGTTTCATTTTTTAGTATTATACTACTAAATTTTTTCTTGCAAAACTTTAATGAATTTATATATACGTATACATGCTCGCAATTACATTGCTTTCTGAAGATTTTCCGCAATCATAATTCCCATGTTTTTTTAATTTTATACATTTACTATGCCAAATTTTGTACTGTGAAAAGCATATTTCGTACAATATACTGGTCACAATATATTGGTTTTTCTATCAATTATGAAGTCATATTTTTCATATTACAATATTTTCAATCAATTTTGAACATTTATAACTTTATTACTTGTATAAATAAATAGGCTTATTGTTATATTACGTGTTTCCTCCGAATAGCAGTTTTCTTCTTAACTTAGCTTCATTTTAATTCACACGTATGGAGTAGAGCTATAGCGTTTTAAAAATTATCATTTCTCTAAAAACGCAATTTTACGCTGCTGCAACTATAGTTTCTATAAATATTTTTTCATCCAAATTTGGAGAAAATTTTGTTATATATATATTGACCTAGGAACTTTGCTAACCTAACTTTGCTATATACTGCCACATATTAGATCAACCAATGTTTCAGGGAAGTAAATCACCATTTTTAATGAACGAACATAATTTTATACTTTAAACTAACATAATATAGAAAAAATTATATATTAAAAATGTTTTCTTTGAAACTTGAAACCTTATTCCTAAACTTTACGAAAAATGCATTTGATGTATACATCATTTTATAATAACAACCACCAATGAAAATAGTAAGTCTAATAAAGTATAACAAAATCCAGTATTAAATACATGTTACAAATACTTACTGCTCATAACTTAAGGACAAATAAAATCAATCTCTTCAAATTTAAAAGAGTTCACGTCTCAGATAGTATATTTGTAGATTAAAATCGCAAACTATTTCTAACTTATGAGCCTTCGATGTTCGCTCCGCACTACAAACATACTCTAGAAATAATTGATTTGAAAAATCTGGCTTAAAATACAATGCATCTAGCAAATCAAATTTTGTAAAAAGTTGTTCGACTGTTGAATCTATATCAATGTGTGAAACATTAATTCCTTTCCTTACAGCTACAAGCACATCTCTACACTACCACACGATAAACCGATTTGAGTCGATCTTCCGTTCTTTCCCAGTGTTTAATAATTACATTGAAGCTATGTTCAATAGATAACATGTACAAAAATTAATTATATTTCAAACTTTATAAATACATACTGTTAAATCAAAAGTGTCTCCGTAAAAATGGTTGTTATAGTCATATTCATATTAAGCAATGGTACGTAAAAATAAACTTGACTTATTTTTATGAAAATGTTTTTAATACAAAAAAAGAAGTTTCCAAGATTTCTTACAATATTTCCACGGAAATGGAGAAAAACGAGCGCATAAATTCAGGAAGTTTATATTCGTATTAATGCGGATTTGATTAAATTCTGTGGGCACAAAGCCGCAGTTTGCAGTTCGATTCTATTATACCCGAAGGCACGAGGGGTGAGTTTCTCCTTAAGAAATTAGAAAGTTCATTTTCATCCTACTACGGACTCTGCGGCTGCTCTTCCGTTCTCGTTTTCCTTCCACGTGCTCGGTGTACTGGTGTTCGGAGTCCGGCACTCCATAAGCAATAGATACTCCGCTCGAAACTGTATGTGTGTGCTGACGGCGTAAAACGCGCTCCGATGAGGGTAAGAAGAAATTACTGCAACACCCATCTACTACCCTAAAACAATCTTTCATAATCTAATTACAAATATATATATATATATATATATATATATATATATTTACTTTATTTACTACTGCAGATTTTAGTATAAGCACGCGTATATGTGAGGCATTGTTTATGATTATAAACACGATTATTAATATGTTACAACTTATCATACTTTTAAATATTTTTACTATTCCAAAAGGTAAGGGAGACTCGATTAAGTAACTATTTTCATCAATGTAACGATTTAATTTAGTCACAAGTTGTATATATAATTACTTTGCAAAACATTTGAACCCCTTTTACTTAATTGTATAGAAAACGAAACAAAAAATAATTACAAAAAATTATCTCTGATATTAACAATTATATATACGGTATGACTTTCAACACATTTTATAGAAAGTATCTATATCACTAGTAAAATGTAAACAAAACAATCGACAATTTTACACTTTTGGATGTATTTAAAACTATTATAGTAGTATTTTGCACATTTCAATAGTGTAAAGATATAAATTTATACATTCTAGCTTTAAACCTCTTATATAAACAATGGAAAAAAATTAAACTGATAATTAATATCATTATAGTGTTTGAAATTTTGAGTTAGTAAAAGTTCTTCTTTATTTCTTATAGTTAATATTTTCTAATATTTGTTTTCAACACGCAAATTTTCATATCACCAAAAATGTATAAACTATAAGTTAACGAACTCAAATTTTCTTAAAGTTAAATCGAAACTTAAACGTTCAAGTTCATCTCAGTTTATGTACATATAGGTTACTTGGTAAAACTTATCAAACTTTAGTCAAAATCTTTGTTTAGTATAGTTTTCCGATAATTGTAAAAAAAATAGACGCAATTATTTAAGAATAACTTTTAAGATTCACACTTTAATTTGCAATAATTAAAATTTAACATGAACTAGACAGATTTCGTAAAGTTATGTTTAGTACATTACGCAATACGTATATTATATCTATTTAATAAATTTTTGAACATATAACAAAAAGGTAAATCCGTAAGTTTCTTACTTAAAATGATTAAATTTAGTTATATTTAATGGATTCAAATAAATAAATAATAATTCTATGAAGAATAACTAATAAACATTTTCTATCAACAATCAATGAATCAATTATTTACCTAGTAATGTACACTTTATGTATGCATATTGCATACTGTTTCTCTTATCGATTTATTTAATTTATTCGTGTAAAAGTTAAAATATATTAAAAATTTTAATATGCATGCTTACGATTAAAAAAAAAATAAAGAAATTGAAATTGTTGTTTAAAGTAATTACTTACATTAAAAGGCAAAAAGTAAAAATGTATATTTATAGAAAGAAATAATGATGAGATCGTTGAAGAATATGTAGTCTCGTAAATAAATTGCATAAAATGGTTTTGCAGTGTGAATAAAGTAGAAACAGTTTATATAATTATTAAGTTTTCATCAATCAATTAATTGTATATCTATTTCAAATAACGAGACATGATAAAAGAAAATCTAAATGATGAAGAAAAACTGGATACTTGTCGATGAATGGTGAGAACAAACAATATGGTAAATAATAAAGAAATAGTGAGGGTGAGAGAAAGGAGAGAAAGGAGCCGGGAGTGAAAGAGTCATTAGGTTAATGAAAAACAGTTCCGCAAGTGGAGATAGCAGGTGAGCAAGAAATAATTAGCACCGTCGTTTTAATTATTGCAATAATTGTGTGCCGTCAGGGTGCTCACATAGAGAAGTGCGCTCTTGCGCTCAAAGCAAATAAAGTGGCGGACGAGTGGTTCAAGTCGTCGTTGCCAGCGTCGTCGTTACTATAAGCGTTAACTCGCTCGGCACCGACCAGCGTGGCAAAAGTTCCTAACTCTTGGATTCCGCCAAGGGGTGGCATAGACAAGGACGAGAAGAAAAGAGAGAAAGGATAAGAGAAGGAACGAAAAGGAAACTGCAGTGCACCTCTCACAGCTGCCACGTGCTTTATCTGATTCGATTAAACAGCGTATTTACTCCAGTACCGGCCAGCAAATGTATTTGCCTCGAGAGAGAAAGACAGAGAGATTGAGAGGTTTAAAGAGAGCAAGACCAAGAGAGACAAGGAGAGGAACCTAGAGAATTCTTCCCGAGATCACCCAGTCAAAGGCAACTTGTCAGTTTCACGTTTCGTCTGCAAACTTCGTTCTCCCGTGTTCTCCCGACTACTTTTGCTCCCCTGGCTCTACTTTCTCACTACCCCTACCCGCCCCTCCCACTCGATCTCTCTCTCTCTCTCTCTCCATCTCTCTCCTTACGCGAAAAGGAAAGAAAGAGAGCTGGTGAGAGAGCCCTGTAACCCTGCCTTGAGATCCATCGAGGTGTATCGCTTCCTCGACCTCTTCCGATCTTCAAAGAAATTGTTCCACGCCGCGCGTCGAGGCGATATTTACCTTCTCTTGCCTCCCGCTAGATCTTAAAAAGGGCTTTCCTTTTGGCCGCCTGCGTCTACTCCATTCACCCCGCTCACCTACCTTTCCTACCCTCTCCCCTACCCTCTACCCCGTCTCCTCTCGCACCGCCGCCCCTGTCTTTGCACCTCATATATACCTACATGAAAGCAGTCCTCGCAGCGACCAACATTTGAGCTAGAATTTCGCAAGTATAAATGATTTTTGTCTTCCGGTAAGTTCGTGCTAAGTGAAATCACTTTGTTTGTTCTTTTTAAGTCAACCCAAGCAATTCTCTCTTTTCTCGTATAACAAGACACTTAACGCTCGACAGAACTTTCCCAAACTTGCTCTATATCCAATCATGTGTATAAACTTCTTCATTTTAGGTTATTCAGCTACTTAAGACTAAGAATAACTGAATGACTGATGGAAAAAACAGTAATCTCACTCTCCATGTTGATAATTTGATATAATAAATATAAATTTATTGAAGTGGATGAGGACTAGTTGGAATGTGTTAAAAAAATACCATATAAAAGTAATTTTTGTATTGCAAAATTGCGCATTATATATTGAAATTAAATAGTTTAAAAATTATAATCGAAAAATTACACTTCATCGCTAGAAATTTTGTATTAAATATTTCAAAATCATTACAATAATTCCTACTATACTATATAGTTTATATTAAAATTTACGATGGTTAGAGAAAATATTATAACAATTATAGTAAACTTTATTATAAACTGTAGTCATTTTTACTGGAAATTATAGTAATTTTCCTAATTTATCAGTCTGTGATTTATTTACTAGATATTATTGTAGTTTAAACTCTTTCTCTGTGTACATGTAAGCATAATAAATTCGCTTATAACATGACTTATACAAACTGAAAGTCAAATTGTAAACAACTAATTTATATGCACCTTATATTATTAGTATATCAAGTATTAAAATTTTCGTATAATTTTATTATAGTTGCAATATTCAATGTTTAAGTCTTTTCGGTTAATTGCTGCTTGTTTACGGTCACTAATATGCAGCATTTCAGAAATCAAATATTTTTTATAATTAGGCTCTTTATCAAGATTTACACCTTGCTTTAGTTAACAACGTGCCTAAAAAAATTGCAGGAGAATTTATATATACTACGTTATTATTATTAAATTTATCAGTATTGTCCTTACCCAATTTTAAAATTGAATTCAATCTCTTATTGAAGATAGGAATTACCCCAATATTGTATTTTTTAACATATCAAAGAACATCCCACCATTAAAAAAAAGGCATCGGTAAAGCCAGAATTTTTTTTTATAATCAGTCAAATTGTTAGCTAATAATAGAAGTTAGATATATATTTTTCTGTTACAATTGTTCAACTATTTAATTTAAAAATCTAATATGTAAATTTGTTTAATAAATGGTGTCTGATGAGGTGGACGTACTCTTGTCGACAAAACAAAAAAAGTTCTTCTTTTGTGGTTTTTTTCACCCTTCTATGTACTCATATTTATGAATTACTATTTCCATAAATTAGACATATTTAGTATAATAAATATGTATGTTTATCTACTAAACATTTTTTTATCAAATTTATATTACTGCTTGTTAACTCAATTATGTTATATCAAAAGCATAATTATATATATATATATATCTATTAACTTTTTATATAACGACATTTTTAAAATTTAGGTTTCTAATAAAAATTAGGTTTTAAGAATCTATAAATAGGATAAAATAAAACTGTAAAAAATTCGACAACCTCGTAACTTATATAATCAACGCTTTATCTAAACGAGAACTTTATAAGTCAATGTTTTATCTAGAACAAATTGAAAGGTATTTTATCTTTACCAAGTGTACATGTATAAGTAACTACACTGATTAACACAATTACTATGTTAGCAAATTTCGATAAAACAATATAAATAAAATGTTTGACACATTATTGATGAACTTACTAAAAGTTATTAACTCTTTAATCAAGTAGTCTTTAAGTATCTTCTTAAATTAATGATGCTCCATTCGTTGAACCATTGAATTAATAAATATTATTCGGTAAAATTAAAACATTACTTATGTAAGCAATGGAAAAAGTTTATTTAAATGTCTTATTTTTATCGAAATTAAGGAATATTACTTTACTCTTAAATATATATATTTATTTTTTGCTATAATATATATTACTGTATTTGAGTCTTATTTGATACGATTGCCTTTGGCAATGTGTGATCCTAAAAAGAAAACACTTACTTAACATTGTTAATTACAATCATATACAGCATCATTCCTGTAATAAAATAAGTGAATTGTATACTCACCCCCAAGTAGTAGAAATTTTAATTTCGGAACGAGATAACAAAAATTACTAATAAATACCCTGTGCTGACGCGCTTTATAGCAGGTGTTTTTATAATTTAACAGAGTGAAACATTCAAATAATGGCTCTAACTTTACGTGAGCAGCAAGCTTAAAAATTCTAATAAATTCGGATGTCTGTTTAACTCTCTAATGCCTGAATTACACAAAATTTTACATCGACTATGAGCCTATAATTATTCAAGAAATAGAATTCAGATCTTACCGGAATTTATCGTACTATAAGTTTACGAACTAAAAAATAACTTAAAGTGGAAAAAAATTTTATTTTACTCTAATAATAATGGTTAAAAAGTATAGCGTTTCATCGAAAGGATAAAGTGGACACAGTTTTCGCTTATTTTTCATTCATTTTTCACCTATTCTAATAAAGCAATCTAATTATTACCTATTAAATGAAATACAATTTCTATAGAGGTATTTTTAATAAAATTAGACATTTAATAATTGGGTTTGCGAAATAATAAGTAATTAGCTATTAGAAAACAATATTTATTGGCATATAAATTAATTTTTTATATCTCATATTATATAAAATAAATAAGTTAAAACTTTGAAATATATATATACATATATATATATGACATAATTGTTCTATTATTCAATGTATATTGAAAGTCTTTTTTGTTGCGTAACTTGAACCTCCGTACACTATTTGTTTGTCCAATTTGTGCTGTAAAGGGCAACTATTTAAACTATACCATTTTGAAATAGTGTACTTCTTTTGTTTATCTTCATTATTAAGTATTTCACATAGATCACAGATAATACGTCGTTTCGCTGAAACTACGAGATAGTGTTTCTTCCATTCAAAATATTTTTTGTACTCAGTCATATTATGCGACAGTCTAATTAAATATTTAGCTAAATCTTTAGGCGTATCAAAGTCTAATGCATTCACGTATGACTTTGGAGGAGCGAAACGACTGTAATTTGCTCCACCGTAAACAACAGGAACTACGTCGTATCTGTAAACAAATTTTTATTTACTTTAATTTTATTTATTACTACTTTTACTTAAAAACGAAATGAAATCTATGTATAAGTAATGCATTAATGTTAACTCTTAACAGAAATGGATAGTTGTATATTAATGTATATAACTTTACATGATACTACAATTTTCAAAATAATTCATTGTAATTAAATTCTGAAATTATGTCGCTGGTTTGATTTTATCACTCGGTGGTTTTTTAATATTGACTATTGAAAATTTATCGATCTTCCCGAGATAAATGAGAAAAGGAAAAATGAAAACGCTTAAACACATTCTTTTCTAACATTTGTAATCTAAACACCGTAATTTGCTTAATACAAAAATTTCATCGCAAGTGTGGGTGGCATTGACCATCGAAACGTTAGGAAAGAATGTGTTAAAGTTTTTTCACTTTTCCTTTTCTCATTTGACTTAGGAAGATCGACAAATTTTCAACAATCAATATTTAATACTGAAATGTCAATCGTTTAGGGAATAAAATTTTAAATAAATTTATAGATGATACGCAGCGTAAGTTAAAATGCGTTACTGAGAAATAGAAAAAAAAAACAGATTTTATCGTTATTAAATTATTAATAATGACAAAATTTTTTTGGTTTTTCGTCCTGTCAGATAGAAATAAATTGATACTTATTCTAATGAGTAAACTAAAAAGGAATTTATAATATATTGAGAAAAAGAATTACTTGCATTAAGTTGACAAATTTTTGCACTTATGCAAGCGTAAAATGATGTATTAATAATTAAGACACGTGAAGGTAATGCAAATAATCCTTTTTTAAAGAGTGTTCGGTAAAATATTTTAAATGTCTACTTTTTATCAATTATGCAATAAATAATTTTTTTTTTTTGTATAAATTGTAAAGTTATTTTAATTTATTTTTAATATTTTAATTTACAATTAAAATACAATGATGTACTGAAAATCAAATTGAGATTGCCATTAAGATATAATAATTGTATTTAAATTATTTTTATTTGTATTTACCAAGATATTTCTTTTGAATGATATACGGAGGCGAATTTTATATTATAATTTATGGATCTTTCAACTGCATAGTTGAAAGACAAAAGTGAGTACAATTCACTCTAGAGGTTTTTAACATGTTGAAAGTAGTTAAAAAAACATGTACACATAGTAGTATTATATAATGCAACAGAACTCGTTGCTAAAGTTTACGACAGATGCAGATGTCGTTTTAACTACATTTTTGTCACAAACTTTTAAGCCAACCTCCTACAAGGTTTAAATAACAATCCATCATCAAATTCGTATAGATAATAAATTTCTTTTAAAAATTATATAATGAACGATATTACATAATATTTTCAAAATATTTTTTTAATACGTTTAAAAAAACGTGCCGTCTTTTTTCTTCTAATTTTCTCTCTCACATAAGGTTTAAGTTTTTATCTACAAAAGTTTACTATAGATGTAACGCTAATTTCAAAATATTATTTAATTTATTATTTATTTAAAATTTAAAATATTATTTTTTTCATGGCACAATATACATTTTAATAAATAATAATTTTCTTTTAGTCAGCGTTACACGCGTATAAGCGCGCGAACTAGTATTGGCCCGAGTTACTTCCGAAAATAAAATATTTTGCGCACTATTGCGAGAAAGTAATATTTCGGCACTCAGGTGCGTACTTATACAGAATCGAATTTCACGCACGGTGTTAGAAAAATAAATTTTTTATTTGTTAATAATTTTGTAACTTTAATATATAGGCGATATTTAAATCCAAATGAATTAAACAATTTTATTAATTGATATAAATACAATTATATATTCGTTAAATTTAAATAATAGTAATAAATACACAAACGTTTATTATTGGATGTAAATGAAAGTACTAAGAAAATAAATAATATTACAGTAACTTACTTGAGAGCATCGAAAAACTTCTCAGTAACGTAATCATCGCAAAGGGAATTCTCAAAGGACAAGTAGAAGAAATAGTTAGGTTCGACCTCAGTTTTGAAACAATCCTCATCCCTAGGACATCCCTGATTATTCGAGCACTTGCCAAATTTATTTACAGACATATGATTTTGTAATTCTTCTACATAAACTTCACGACCACCGCGAGTATTGCAGTTACTTCTGTACCAAACAGCCAACTTTCTCTTGCCCCTTATCAATTTAGTAAGCCGCGTCTCTCTCTCGTCGTTCCTGACTTCAACATATTTATCATGCCAAAGAAAAGGTTGTTTCGACGGCACCGCATATGCACTTTTGTTTTGATTATCTATAATGTCTGCGTAGGTCCATATTATGTCACTATCCAATCGGTAAGTCATCGTTAAATTAAAATAATCGTCAAATTCTCTATTTATGTATCGGTTGGCCGGACTTTCCAAAGCGACGAAAATATATTTCTGGTTAGAGTTTCTTTTGATCGGCACATCGGTGTCGTCCAATTCCCCGTTGATACCGTGGAAGACGATGGCGTCAAAGTTATCAACATCTTTGAGCGAACGCAAATGAGTTGCCAAACAATTTTTATACCTCGGACAATGTTGAGCAATGTAGCCTTCACCCATAAAAAACTTATCGTCCTTGAAGAATTTGTTCCAATAGAGGATCGTCTTAACGTTGCTCTCGCTCTTGTAAAATGTAGCGAAAGCAATTGACTTGACGATATCTCGATTGATGTAGACCAGAGTATACAGACTGCCAGCTGCGATCAAGGTAAGCAGTGCGAAAAATCTTCGTGAATTCATGACTGCGCGCACCGACATGCGGCGCGCTAGTAGCGCAGTGGAGAAGGGCATGGGACCCCACGTTTATCTGTCGAGCGAAACGAGCATCACGATCTTTGCTCCTCTGGTGGTCATCTGGCAAAGTATAATGCATAGATAAAAAATTATTCGATATATATATATTGTATGTACTAAAACCGATATTAACTTCAATCAATTAAATACATTCTTGACACATTCAATTATCTGATGAAATATACAATTATATACTCAAACAAATAACTATATTATGCGGAATAATATTTTACTAATTGTTATTATAACAAAACGCTTTGATACGGCAAAATATTTCTTTACTTTACAAAAATGTATGTTACAATTAAATAAATAAATACGTAATGAGTTCACGACAAACAAAATGTCGAATTATCTAATGAAAGATAATAGTAGTAATAATTACAATAATATTATTACTTTAGTAATTAACAATAACAAATATATAAGTAGCGAGATAATATATAGAAAAAACATTTTCTGTACTATAATGTTCTTATAATTTATATCGATCGAATTCAATATTTAAAATTAAGAAAAATTATATTATGGAAAAAAATTTTGTACTATGATACGGTTTTACTGTAATATAATGAATTCATTGCAGAAAAGCTACAGGTGGTACTTATCACAGAATATTTAAAATGAATATTTGTAACAAATGATTAATTCTTCACTGTTAATGTATTAAATTATACATTTTTTATATAACTTAATAGATAAGAAATATTGATTAATCTTAAGTAAATATAAGAATTAGATACTTTTACTAGGAACTTTATACTTTTTAACAATTTTTCACACCTACGAAATGTTTGTTAAAGGTTTTTGATTTCTACCAGGGTAAAGTGGATAGAATAACCTAATTGGAACCATAGCTTTATAATAATGTATACAATACGGAGAAATATTTCTAGTTTAGTCTTATATATAGTTTATAGCTTGTAGTAAAATAGGTAAGTAAAAAGATAAAATGTCTTAAACAATTGTATAAAAAAAAGTGGATCAATGCAACGTTCTCCAGATAATTATAGAAAAAAACCTATTAAATATTTAAAATTTTATACAAGATCTGATAAATACTAAACATTAATATTTAAAAATTATCATGTCAGTATTTATTGTCGTTATCATAAAAATATAAGAACTACTGCTGTAATTTTTTTATAACAAATGCCTATAACGCAGGAACAAAAAATGCAATCGATACACCTATCTCGATCTATCTAATCGATTCAACGAAATTGTAAAACAATAAACGAATTGCCTAGTAAATAGGAAAAAAGAGAACTTACTTAATAATCCAATATTGCGATAGTATTAGCTCATCTCGGTCAAATCCGTGCTTTATTGACACGTAATGGAAAAAGTATTCCATTATCCCTTTATTAGCACTACAAAGATGTAGATTATCTTTTTTTCTTCCTTTACTATAGGTGTATGCTTCGAAGCGCAAAGTCGAGGAAAACTTTTTTTTACAATCTAGGTGAATTTTAAAAGCGTTCTGCAATCAAGATAATTGAAAATATAATACATATATTTTTCTAATTTTACGTAAGAGAATAATTCACGACCAGCTTGTTCAATCGTTTCGTAAAATAAAAAAATAAATTAATTAATATTTATTAGTTCATTAATGTTTCTGATTGATTATTCTTTATAATTCATTCTTTATGAGTAATTAATGATAATCATTAATTTGAAAATTATTTCCTACTTCATGAGAATATTACGAGAGTTACTTTCAACTAGCTTAAAAAAAATTTTTCTTATCTTTTAACTCTATTTTATCTTACCAGATAAATAATATCTCTAAATGTTCGTATTTATTATACGCTATCTTTGAGTACATATAATTCATGGATATTGTCACATTCTCAATGTGAATTCTCCACGAGAATATAAGCTAATAATTCAATTTATATAAAGAAATAAAACATTCGATTGTTAAATTAATCAAACTTTTTTGCTAATTAATATTAAGTTATGATTGTTTTTTTATTTAACATATAAATTACATAAAACAACGTAAGAATAAATTTTTTTTTAGATTATCGTATACTCTAGTTTCTACATTTCGTATATAACGATCCATCAAAAATTGTTTATAGTCACTATGCGTGTTGAGTGACACTGACAAATTAGGACATTTTGCATTCAACTTTACTATGATTATTGATTTATCGATTTTATTAAATAATGTACATATAATAAATCAATTTTTTATTTAAATTTAATACATATTTTTAAAAAAATAAAAGCAACAATTTAGTATATGTAACAAATGATAAAAACAATAGCGACATGCGACAGTTGGTGCACGCAAAATACTCTGTGTTTATACACTAAAAAGTTATTAGTTAATTTTTTAAAACCGTGTAAAAATAATTTAATTATTCTATAAAATACGTGTTTGGTGTACAAAAAATATAACTCAATATTTTAGTGTAAAAATAAAATTTTTAGCGTAGAAACCGTCCTTCGAGACAAAAGAATATGTAAAACGTAATATGAATAATTGTATGGTAATTTGTCAGGTATATCCATTGTTAGACTTACGCGTGTAATAAATAAAATTTGAAACGACAAGTGTTTAAAACACATAAATAAGGAATCGCAGGTTACCTACTATTCGTGTTACGGGTATGGTCGGCCATGTTTGTTGTGTTTTTTACTTCGATACACACTTTTCTAGACATTCACAAGACACGTGGATTCACCAATATTTTTATTAGATACAACATTGCGATGTAGAGAGTACTCGAGGTGACGAACGGTACGATATATCGTAAGCATTCGTGGCGATAAAAGTTGCGCAGTCGCAGATTAAAAAATGATCGAAACGAAATTCGCGAACGGTGACTCAGGCGTTGACGGTCCTTCGTTCCACAGGACTGTGGTACACTGCGAGTGGTAATACCGTATCCGTACACTACATGCGTGAGTACTTAACTCCCTCCAGCAACCCGAGTGTGACGTCACGAACGGGTTGCCGCCTGGCACACTAACACACACCCACGGTTAACTCGGTATACGCGGTGCACGTGTACAGACGAATACAGGGATCGGGAGTTAGTGGCGTCTGTGTCTGGCGGCGCGAATACTTGGCATAGTCGGTGCTGCAGAAATGTGTCGCCACGATTTTCGCTACAGTGCAGTATATAAGTGGGGATCTGTGTGACGTTCGCAATCCTGGCTCGCTGGCGCATCATCGCTATCTTATTTTACTCGTGTATTTGCTGCTCCACATTTTTAAAAATATATCACTTTATCTATATATATATATATACACTTTAAATTTTAACGCCTACTCAATGGAATTTTAAATGGAAATTTTGACATGTGTAAAAACGATCAACTATTTCATCTTATAGTTATTTATTATTTTCACGGATTATCCTGTAATTAGATGAAATGTATTTCTTATTCAACTTGCAGATGTTTCAATTTTTTCACATTACACGATATGTACGATATACCGTAGTCAACGTTGTATCTATAGTTACTTCATATTAAATCTTAGGCGATTTAATAAATTAAAGTGGATAAAGTTAATTGATTTAATAGCTGTCTTGATCTTTTATTCTAGTTTTCCTTTGGTTACATTCTACAGCTATTGCTCAACATTGTCTGTAAGAAAAAAAAAATAATGTGAAAGCATTTTTAACGATTGATTGGAAAGTTAGTTGAAAACGAGAAAATGAGAGCACCCAGGATAATCTTTAAAGAAACTTTGCCCTTTGATTCGAAATCAACTCTCACTCTTACGAATTGCACAGATTGCAAAGAAATGGTATAAAGAAAGATTCTGTCTACCTCTTTTTCTTGTCACGAAGTTTTATGCTTCCTGTGTAGGCTATCGGCGTAAAAGTTTTATCGATAATCTATTATTGCGCCGAATGATATTATGTACATCCTCATTTTATTCAGCCTAACAATTCCACTACGTTTATGTCCGCATAGCATTACGTAATATATATAATAAATATCTAAAAGAATTGCAACGCATAATATTATAGATTATAAACGTAATGCACGATACTTGTATAACAATTAATTAATAAGAAATTGACTCCTCGGTAATATAAGTAATACATATAATACACATTTATTGGAATAAAAAACAATAATATAGTATTTTTTGAGACACACGTGAGAAAAGAGAAAAAATGTGTCATTCCTTATAATACATTTGTTTTATATTATATTTACAGACCCACTGCAGTAAAGGTCGAGTTTGTAAAATGTATAGATGAGACAGAGCTGTAAAAGTATTTGACATTGAAGTCACCTCGAACACTTTTTTGATATTCTATATATCTCTGGTTTATTTTCAATTTTGGTTCAATGATTTTTCCCAAACACCCAGATACGATGATGTAACTGTTTTTAAAAAAATATTCCATAAAAGTAATCGTCAAATACTTTCATAATACTGTGTACGAAATACGTACTAGGCACCGCGTTGGGCTATAGAAACCGATAAACTCTGTACCAATTATAAATTATACACTTTAAGTATATCAGTTTTAAAAAATATTCTGTTCATATAGAATCTATTTTTAAACTTTAACAAAACAATATACTTTTAATGAACTGCATTGCATCTGTAATTGTATTCATTTTTATTCTTATATTATTTTTTATAATGTTTAAACCGTACTGATGCCTTAACATGATTTTTTTTTCCACTCCAACCGATGCCTGATAAGCATTTTAAAAACATATTCGCTGAGAAAATTCGACGAATACTTTTGTGAAATAATCAGAATTCATTAAAGTATTTGACGAATACATGAATCGTTTACTCAGTACTCGATGAAAGTATTCGACGATTATTTTTGTCGAATATTTAGTAGTCGATGAAAGTATTAGACGACTTTCGGATACTCAGTGTTTTATGAAAGTAATAGATCACTTTTATCGAATACTTTATACAAAACATTTACATCGTCTTATTTGGTGTTTGAGAAAAATCATTGAACCTAAATTGAAAATAAATCACAAATATGTTGAATATCAAAAATAAGTATTCGACAAAAGTTAGAAGTCAAATACTTTTACATCTCTGGTATTAGATAAATACGATTATAAAAGTTTGATGGAAATAGAATTGTTTTCATCTATTTGTATAGAGTATACATTCGATTCTAGTTTACAAAGTAACAAAAGGAGAAAGTATTAGATATAGTCATATTGCGTCTGGGAAACAAAAAGTCATTTATCCCACTTCTCGACAAAAAAAAATACATTTCCTCTGCTAAAGTAGAGCATGTTAAAAACCTTTCATTCGCATTATTTGAAAGAAAAATGAGGGGAAAAAATGAAAAAAACCACGCCGGACGATACTTGTCTGTCGATAAACTGGAAACGTGACATCCCAAGCGTTGAATTTGAATAACGATGCTTTGAAGGCTCAATCTTCGAGTGAAACATTGGCATAAAAATGTCCACACTTATTCATTCCCGACGTCGTTTACTTTACAAATAAATAAAATTGTATAATTCTTCAACTATAAGTAAGATTTGCATTGTTTATACCTTAAACCAAATTACATATAGAAATGAATAAAGTCGGTAGGATTATCAAATAATTGGTTTATAACATATTATAGAAGTGTGTATTGAATATTGGATACATCAACACCTCGCGTCCAACTCTCTAGGGAATTGAGACTATATTCTATAGTTAGTATTGCAGACCATGTGTCTCAAATGAAATGAAATTCGTCACCGTACGAAACTTTCCAAAATACGAATCAGATGCAACACAGTATCATATTAATATGTTTCCACATTATGACATTAATGCATTTGTTATTTTAATTAAAGTATTTAATTAAAATATTATTTTTAAATATTTCTATTATTCTCACAGTCATTATAATGTGCAATTATAAAAATGTTTATTAATTACATTCATCTTGTATGCAAAAAAATATTTGGAGGAAATAACTTTTATAACATTTTAATTACGTACTACTATTTATAAGAGAATGATAAGTAAAGCCTATTTTTATACACACCGACAGTTGCTTAATGATAACAGGATTGTACAATAATATTGTTTTAAAAGTCTTTTATATTTTGTTCGACTGTTCCAATGACAATTTACATAAGCACTTTTTAAATTTATTTATAATAGTTACTCCAACGTCATAAGGTCATTATACATAAAATAACAATTATTGTTATGTATAAAGAACAAAGTGACCTTTAAAAGAACCTATTATTTTTTTACAGTTTTCATTGTCACATAAATTTGTTCAATATTTATAGATTGTTTATATTGAGTAGGAACGCTTTCATATTATTTTCGATTGTATTATTCCCAATCATTTAATTATTAGTTATAAAAAATAAGTAACATTCCTTATAAGAATATAATAAGTTATAATTATTATATTAATTTTATAATAGAAATTATAATTCGTATTTATAATTTGTCATAAAAGATGGTTATTTTACATCGTTTGAATATTTATGTTCCAGTTATCTAAATGTTTTTGATTTATTACTTTAATATTTTCTCTAAGAATATAATTGTAATAAACTCATATATATATATATATATATATATATATATATATATATATATATATATAATCGACAACTTTTAAATACAGCGTGAGAATTTGCTACAAGTGTGAATAAAAACTGTAAAGCCTCTTTATTTTTAAATTAAAAAGTTTCACATTTATTTCCAGTATTCAATTAAAGTGTGTCCTAGTTAAAAATAATTCAAGACTCAATCTCCATTTTAACGCTTCCTTACCGATAAATTTTAAAGTAAATATTTAGTTTTGTATTTGTTAGTTATATATCCATTGAATAAATTTAAGTTAATTAAAAATTTTTTTGTTTATATATTATTAATTAATTAACTATATAATTTATATGAATAAAACTATATTGACTTATTATTAAAATTTAGTTTAGCTTAATTGGAATTTAGTGTAATTTAATAATTGTTGATAACAGTATTTGTAAATGCAAAAGAGAATTGCATTATTTTAATTAGAAACCTTTACTACTTTCTTTTATACCATTATTTCCCTTTTTTAGAAGCGGTATTAAGCTAAAGTTACGTATAGATTATTAGAAGTTAAAACAGTGAATTTTATGAATATAGATCTAGGCAACCTTTCCAATTATTCAATTGCTTTCGAGTGTAATCTAAAACGATTAATTACATTTAGATAGTTCAATATAAAAAAATATCAAGCTTAATTCAATTCATTAAAAGTAAATCGAGTAAATATTATTATACATTCATACAAGTATCATAATGTAGTTAAAAATATAGACATATTTTAAGTCATTATATAATTATTTGTATTATAATAACACGCACATAATTTTTCATTTTTAAATATTACCTTGTTTATCGATAAAGCAAATAACCAAACGAATTTTTCAGCTCTTTCAGATCAGCCAATGTTCGCAGAACCAATTCCAAATGTGACGGTGGCGCTTGGAAGAGATGTAAACCTTCCGTGTGTAATAGAGAATCTTGGAAGTTACAAAGTACGTATTTAGAAGTCTTATATACGTTAAAAAATTATGACACACTTAAAAAATATTATACATTAGTACCCCGGGTAAATTAAGTAATTCCAACCGAACGCTTGCATGGAATGGTTCTGTTTTAACTCATAATAAAAGTGACTTTCCATTCTGTTATTTAAGAGAAAATTAATTTTTATTTTGATTATCAAAATAAGATTATAGAAATATTTGTCAAATTACGAGTCTAAACCTTTTCTGCTCGATAAACTTCACGAAAGAAAACGGAAAAAATATCGAGATCGAACATCTAAAAACGTTTTAGGCTCCTTTTGACGTATGATGTAAGTCTTTCGCGCTTTTCTTCAGCTTACCGTTCCTTAGTACGTTTTTTTTATACGAAAGAGAAGAAGGCCTTGTTAAAGATCCGCAAGGGTCGACGTCAAGTCAATCGAGTGAAGGGAAACGATATAGTATTTGAATAGTGAGTATTCTTGTGTATTATGTTTTATTTTCATTTTAGAAAATACGTGAATAATTTAAAAACATTAAACATATTAATGGGTGCAAAATATAATTAAAGAAGTAGTAAACAATACAAAGACAATTAGTTGATACAAAAAATCAAACTTCATGATACCCTGCAAGAATGTAAATAAATAAAAGTACTTATTTTATACATATATATGGGAGATTCCACGTGAAGTGATCCAGTTAAAAAATAGAATTTTGTTTTAATTGTATGAAATCAGTAAAAAAACTACTTGCATATAGAGTGTAGCTAAATTTTTAGACCCGAATTTCAACTTAGTACCAGAGCTGTACTCCATCGAAACATTGAATGAAAAAAATCAAATATATTATTGGCTTCCCAGGATGAATAATAAAGTACATGTGACAATGGAGTCCATAAGTACTTATATAGTGTATATATATATAAGTACTTATGGACTCACCATTGACTTCAGAAAGTTCACATGTACTTTATTATTCATCCTGGGAAGCCAATATTTGTTTTATATAAAAAGTTTCAGGTATTTATCCAATTATTTATAAACTAATTATATTTATAAATAGTATAATAACTTATAAATAATAATAAATCTAGTTTATAAACTAGTTTATTAATGTAAAGAACCTAAAAATACACTGATTTAATATGATAAACGAAGATAATATCGGAGAATTCCATGTACCACTAGAAATATTCGTATCCCCCGACTTAAAAATCTCGGTCCCAGTATATGACCAGTTGTTTGTAAGTGTAATTTAGTTAAGTGTCGAGCAGCAAATAAAAATTGTTAATTATTTTATTTACTCTAATACGCTATACACGCAAGTTATTTAAATAACACGTAGAAAAATGTCTAATAGTTTTTAGCTTCTAAGCATGATAAAAATAAGACGAACCATTTCTCATGTAAAAATTTACCTATAGTTTTCACAAAAAATTACATACTTGCAAGAATAAATTTCACTATGCAGCAGGTTAAAATTTATTAGAAAAAAAGTTTGTTCTACGTTTACCATGTTGAAAGAGTAAAAATTATTAGAACATAAACTTGACAAAATGTTTCGATACCTGTCTGTTTTTTTGAAAACGTCGATGAAAAAATTTTTAGTACTAAATTTTTTTTATTATTGCAAAATCTAACTAAAATAAATTATGCACCTGACTCATTATCAATATAATTATTTCCAATATATGTATAATTATCCTAGATTAAACGAATGACATATTACTAGTACCAATTTCTATTTATCTTGTACAATTACCTTACTTGGAACTTTATATAAAACGACAAACGTTTATACATATAAGTATTCATATGCGTGTGTGTGTGTGTGTGCGTATGTATATTTATGTGTGCGTGTGATATTGGTGAAAAAAAATAAACGAAATCATATCCGAAAACGCAGTTCGAAAGAAAGGAGATAAAAGCAGATATCGATCTCTTTTATCGCTTCGGTATAAGAGCTCATTCCCGAAGCAAGTTGAAAAACTGGAAGCGAAAAATCTTTAAAGCTATATAGCTACTATCTCTTCCGAAGCCATCTATAAATCGAACTATTGAGCCTTGCTTTGAGAGGCATGGACACTGCGCGAACAATGTTTGCAACACTCCGCGATATTGCGAAACTCAATCGCAGTTGAAACTGCTTTATAATTTATTGATAAGATAATAATTGTGCTTTTTTCCAATAAAGTAACAATTTAGTACTAAAGTTTTTTCTATTTATTTAATAATAAAATTCACACGTAACTCAAATTGAGAAACGACTTTTATTTTTTTAACTTAAGTTTAAGTAACGTCTTGAAATCTCTTTATGTATAACAATTTATAATTTTGTAAAAACTGTTGTAAATTTATTCTATAATAAAAAGATATCTTTCGTAAGTAAAAATAGAACGATCGATAGGATTAATAATAAGATAAAATTAATTTTTTCCCTGATAGTATTCGAAATTGAACGATTGATATTCGCGATTGGCGATTAAACATAAATATCATGTCTATAGTATAAACTAACGAGACAAAAGTTACTTTAATATATTTTATTACTGATTCTTCATTCTCAATTTTTCTAACATATCGAATTAAGGTTAAAATTATTAAATAATATAATCATTAGATTAAATAAATAATCTGCAAGATAAAAGTAAATAAAATTAAACTAGAATATTTGTGCTATAAATTATTTAAGTATAGAGGTATATCATTATTTAATGTTTGAAATAATGAATATGCTAATAATTGTAATAATAAATGTCCAGTGCATGCTTAACCTACATATGGATAACAATGTTTCATTATCTTTCTTTTTAAATTTAGTTAAAAATAAATATATGTGTATTAAGCAAGTTTTTCACTAAGAATGCACCTCAAAAGTCGGAAGTGGCTACACAAGGCAGCGTACCAAATCATTTAACGAACGATATTTTCCACACAGTTCACAATTATCAATTAGCGTAAATGTTTAGATGAGACTTGTTTACTCCTCTACAAAGACTGTTCGTTTATATAGTATATATACTTCCTCAAAAGTGAAAACAAAATTTAATTAAAGATAGTAATTTAAGTTTACATACTCATTTTATATACCTTAGTAAAATTAGTAAAAGGTAATGAAACAAGTGTAATGTGTAACTATAGCGGTAACATTTATATAATTGTTAGTTGCAAATCTGTGTACCAGTGGGTGCAGTCTTAAGCGAATAAATCAATTCTCAATTCGCGTAAGGCAGTATTATAAGGTATTATCCGTTCTTCGAAGCAATAACAGCATATGCCCTCACCGCGAATAAGCGCATGTGCGTGTAGAGGTGTGTCCGTTCACGTATGCGTGCATCGTGTGTGGTGTGTGTGCTTGTCTCTACGTATACACGCAAGTTAGTAGTAATCGGATCAGCGTAATAAGGGTCTTTCTCGCGGTGAGGCGGGTAACCCTACACGGGTGTCTTCGAACTTCTTGACACATGTGGCATCTTAACGTCACGAGGGCACGAACTTAGAGATGCGTTTGCGCGCTGCTTGCGAATTCCCACGTATTACATCCTAAGTTCAACAGATTAAATTTTCCCGCCCATACTATATACGCGAACTTTTAATAAGTTTGAAATATCAGAAGGTAAAAAGTTAATCTTTACATCCTCCTAAATTTAATGTGAATTTCCCATTTCAACAACTATTTTCTCTTCGCTTTCCAATTCTTTATATTTTTCAATTTCGCAAATTCCTGTCTCGACTGTCGCTAATTACAAATACAATTGCTTCGGTCTTGTATTAAACCTTCGAATTTCATTATAAAATACTTCAATCTTAATCGAATGAAAACTCGTACATAGTCTTGTTACGGGCCCCCCCGAAGATTTAACTGGATAACCTCTATCGAAAAACTGTACTCGAAGCATTTTTTTTGTTTGAGGATAAAAGTTGAGGTTTTTATAATTATATAAAAAAAAAGTTTTAATGCTCTAATAGTTTGTAAGACCAAAATAATTGTTTCATACTTTTTCTTTTACATTTCTAAACTTCTTGAATAATTAATTATTATAACACGTTAAATATTTAATTGTTTTCGATAAAATCATTTAACATGTGGATTTATGGAATATATATATATAGCAATAAAATATTTTTGTCGGATAATCAATAAAAGTGCTTGAAACTTATCTGTACAGATAAACTTTTTTATCTATGTTATCAAAGTGATTTAATGATGCGTAATGATGAGATTTAAAATGTTGTAAAAAGCATTCAAGTAAAGTATTCGACTTATTATTATATCACTTATATATATTTAACAATCCACGTCAAAATATGCGCATTTTTTATATTAGTAATTCTTCTGTGTTTGGGGATTTAATGGGATAGAAAAATTCGTGAACATTTCAGCATCTTTTAGCCAAATAATTAGCATTTTAGTACATCAATTTATTATATACATATTCATATACATAAGCACGCGCACACACACACACACTAAAAGGTACTACTAAATACTGAATATATTATGCTTTATTTTTGTTGCACTTATAAAAATATAATATTATTTCACTTCTAAAACTTGACTAACTAACAAATATTTTCAATCTTCTGGTGTAGGACACATAATTTCCAATCGAATGAGCAGATTCTCGTAAGGTTGATCAGGTTATCTTCTACCAAATTATTTTACCTTCGAGTTAGAAAACAGCTACGAACCCACAATAACATAACACTTGCGTTAAAGAACACGTCCTTAATTCTCTAATGGAAAATATTAGACGCGTGATCAAAACAAAATCTTGGAGATGTATGGATACACCACGTGTTACTGTAAGGTTAAAGTTCCATTCCTCTATATAATGCTAATTCTTCATCTTCTACTGAATTAATGAAAATGTATTCGATAACAGTTGATAAATTTAATCGACGTACTAATAATGATTGTAGACTTATATCATGTTAACCAAGTACTAATCTAACAAAAGATAGTTTACTCCGCAGGTTAAAGTGAGATACTGAGAGGTTTGAAATTGAGAGTGAAGGTAAAAGATAGAAAAAAAGAAGGATAGGTGGGTGAGGAGGGGTATGAAAGTGCATAGAATCTAGTGGGAAATCAGGAACCCTTGATGTTAACGGCCGCCTCCATGATGGTGAAATTTTTAAAAAGTTGATTAAAACAGACAACGGCTCTTTGCAGCTCTGCGGCTTCGTAGCAGCGTGCGCTTGTAATGATGCTACCTGCTTTCGCGGAAGATGGACGTGAATAAGTAATTTTGACACACTTTATTGTTTTACCAATTGGATAAGTTTGTCAAAGTTTTTTTAAAACTGTTTGAGAAGACGTTAAATATTTTCTTCTCCGCGTGAAAAAATAAAGAAAGTAGTGTAACTGCAGTTATCGCGCCTCGAGCAATTTTTTAATCATATCCTCAATTCTTTGTTAATTTCCACTTAGTTTCGAGACAATTTATAATGTCTAAATACATTTATTCTCACAGGTATAATTCTTTTCTCAATTAAAACTTCTTAATGCACTGTACTTCCACGATACTATCAGCCCATCAATCAATTAAGAAACAAGTTTAAGCTGTTCTATTATTTCAATCATCGGAGTAGTTTATTAACTGTGATCGATTAGTTCATAATGATCATTTTCCTTGGCTAATTACAAACAACATATTATTTTAATATTTATATATAAGCAATGTTCAGTTGAATATAATAGAAACAAATCGATGATATTGGTTAAACACAGCTCATCTTAATTAACGATCTTCGTTAAATTAAAGGGAGAATCGAGATTGATGAAAATAAAGAGTCGAGTGGTTTACAATAATACATATGCAAATTAGGATGAAAATCACTCTCGGATAATCGACTATATACTATGTAGGATTTCCCGGGTATTGTGGACGAACAAACCGAGAGGATCGTAAAATTCACGGTGGGAATTGGTTATGCACATGTACGCGACTTTTTTCCGCAAGTAAATCAGGTGCCGAGGGCTTGGTCTCAAGATGGCTGGCGTATACTTTCATGGGGCCCTGCTCACGAATCCAGTTTTATTGACTGGGAAACGAGGCAGAGTTATGAGAAATTCGAAAAGTACCGAAGTTACACCCTTCCTCGGTGCGTCCTGTGAAAACTCCCCCTTACAAAGTGATGGCGTTCGCGAATATAGTGGGGGAGGGTGGGAGAGAAGCTAAGGTTCTGGTGCTTGCGAGACTCGGGGCCAACTTCTCGCTAAGGTCTCAGGCGCTGAAAATTTCATTAAAATACCGGGAATAGTTCGACTGTTCTAATCGGTTCGAAGAACGAACGCGCGCACTAAACGCCTCAAACATTCTATCGAGTACTCTCTCTCTCTCTCTCCCTCTCCCCCTCTCCCTCCCCCACTTACACTCATCCCTCGCGTTTTCTCCCTTCCCCTCTCTCTCTCTCTCTCTCTCTTCATTCACCCCGTTTCCATCTCCCTCACGCCATTAACCCAATATACCAAGGTGTTCATTAATTGTTCACGAAATTAATACTGCAACAGGTATTACAAATTTTAATAGGGATTAGTTATGTATACGTATCAAATATGCACGTATTAGCCGAAGCCTACTTATAAAAGTGTAATGACGGGTAATTGAATTGGCCCGAAACCTCAGAGGCTTACGAAGTTTCATAATGTTTAAGTTATTTAATAATGCAGTAAAAATTTGAGTGACAGAATTATTAGTTTCGCCAAAGGAAACACTCAAGGAAATTTATTGTTTCTTCGTTGTTATGTAGATACTGGTGTAATTAACGTTTTACTGCATTTGACGCGTATTTTAATTCGATCATTACAAAAAATTAATTAATTACGAACGGGATACCTATATTGAAGAAGGCTTATGACCAGCACTTAAACCAACAATGAATTTTATTTGCATTACGGTTAATTTATTTGGTTTAATTATTACAATTAAGCCACTAATTAATTACAACAACTATATATTTTGTACCCATATATTCCATACTTCTTTTTAATATTAATTATTAATCAATTATTATATTATTTGATGAACGATATGGTAAAACGAGAATACAGGAAGTTTTCATACATTCGTAATGCATGCGTATAAATTTAATAATATCGTTTTTCAAATATAACTTTTTTAATTCAGATTACTCGGAAAATGAAAATTCGTTTTTTTTAATTCATTTTCATTTCTTTGAACTAACGCTTAAAGATTTTTCTTTATAATTGTAAAATTCTTGAAAAGGAGTAATCAAATGACATAATTAAATTGACTTGCGAAAAAAAGATATTTATAACTTGTTATAAATGTACTTTCATAATTATTGAGTAAATCTAATTAATCACACAGAAAATATAATAAATTTCAAGATACGTAAACTAATATCTACCTTGTGTATCTTAAACTTGTTTATTTGATAAATATTGATTGACTAATTGAATAAACCCCCTGATTTCCATATTGACTGTCGACTGTTATTTAACTTGAGCGATGCATTGTTTAAATGTAGAATGTTACGTAATTTAATCGAAACAATTTGAAAATGGGTAAAAGTCGTAAAATTCATAACTTAAAGCGATAAAAAAGTAAAAGGGTAGAAGTGTCTTTGTACGATATTAGAGGAAAAAAAAGTATATGCCAAAATTGGCGGAAAAAGAGAAAGGTCGATCCAGGAGGGTGCGAAATACTAAGAATTACGGAGATTTACAATAGCGATCGCGTAAAACGTGCACGAGATAGGTACCGGGGCCCCCGAAGCGGCGTGCGATCGGGCTGTCAAATGAATAAATTACGCACGACGGCGAGATAGAGGCGATTATTCTTTGAAAAATTCACGTGTGTTACAAAGAGAACGAGAAAATGGACTGTGACAAAAAGTTAGCTAACATCCCTTCCGGTATCTCTTTCCTTTCCTCACTCTCTTATTTTTGCCTTCCCGTCTCTTGACAAATCGTTGTGGACGACGCGCACACACACACTCGCACGTATACAGTGACACTTACACATCTCCATGGACACAAGGGTGCTTGAGTTATTCGGCTAGCTCGGTGCCTAATTCGTGGCCACGGGCCACACTCGGCGTACCAAGAATAAAAAAAAAGTCCTAAAAGAGCGAGATAAAGAAGAATGGCAAGTACGAGTAGAATAACGCATAGAGGATCGAGGATCGAGGATCGAGGATCGGGGGTCGAGGGTTGAGGGTCGAGGATAAGAGAGACGGAAAGCGAGTTGCGCTGGGTTTTTGAATCGCTGCCAGAGATTTCAATCGAGCTCGCACCCGATAGAGACTTTTTCTCGCGGACGCTTAGGCCAATAAACCTAGCACCCGCTACCGCCTCGAGCTGCAAATGTAATCTCTCCTCTCTTGCTTTTCCCTCTCACCTACCGAAAAGGGCTATCGGGGCTCTTTAGAAACTGGATCTCGACAATGAAGACGATATCACGCCCGCACCCCTTAATGTATGTAAACCTTGTATCCGTACGTATATTTGTGGCGACCGTTGGACTTCCGCAATTTCTTCCTGCTCATTTTAAAACGTATAACACGCTCTTTCGCGCGCATTATTGATTTCCTTATCTAAAATTTTATTGTAATATAAAGAAAATTGACTGTAGCTATAGTGATTAGTTACCATTATTACGACTATGATGCCTATTGACGACACTTGAGAAGCTTAAAATTAGTGAACAATGAATGAGTATAATTAAATTATGAGGTGGTAAAATTATTAATTTTATTCGCAAGTACAGTTTAATTCATTTCGGATATTTGACCAAGTAAAATAATTAACAGGCAAATTACAAGAGGTATGTTATTTTATTTATATATTTAAAACCAATTCCCTTTCTTATGATTAATATCACGCTGTAATTAATTTTTATTAAATTTTAATAAATTGTTTCGAATAAAGTAAGGTTACTTATAAAGGAGAATATTTATGATCCCATAAAAGAGAGAAAAAGTTAAAGTACTCTTACGTCTACTAAGTATAAAAATGTTATAATTAGGATGACTGTTTATTTAAAGCTACTTTTGAAAGTATTTTAAAATTGCTCGAAGAAAGTTGGTAAGTTCGTTAAGGCTTGGGAAATGCGAAAAAAGGAGCCCACACATACACATGTCTAACCGTGTCAGAAAGCGCTATTTAAATTTTCCTTGCGGCTACTTACGTAGCTACTTAAACTTGTTTTCGTCTTCTTTTTTTCCGGTGAAAATAAAAATAACTACTTTGATATATACCGAGGTAGGGTAAGAGGGGGATCTACAAAGAAAAAAGACGGAAAGTGAAAAAACGTTAGAGTCAGAGAGAGAGAGAGAAAGAGAGAGGAAGAGGATGGTAGAGGAAGAGGAAGGAAGGGAAAGATGCGCAGAGCCGCAGGGACAACAAAAGTGCGCGACGGTAGGATATAGTAGTAGTGGTACATTTAGGGTCATACTCTCCGCCTCCTGTAGCTGAAATTTTCGCGAGAATGCCGCATGAGCTTTGTCGAGGAATAAGCTTAGTTAAGGTGGAAGTCGGCTTGTTGGACTGTAAAACACTGTCGTAATGGCTTTGCCGCCGGCGTTTCAACTTTCTCACTCCCTCTAACGCAGTTTTCTCTCGTAATATACCTAGACAGACAGAGAAGGTTAAAGAGAAAGGGAAAGAGGGAGGGAGAGACCGAGAGACATTCGACCGTCTGCTACCACTTGTGTCATATGTATTACATGTACGTATCCCCAGCACAATGCATTTCTCAAAAGTATATTAAAAGCCCGTTTCCTTTAGTAGCCCAAGACAATGTCAATTGCTTACTTTCCTCTAAGTACACTATTATACGGAATGAAATGTTAGCAAAGTTAACTGGTGACGTTATTATGAATACTTGTACAAAATAACAGGATTCCCCACTGTTTGTATAATTTTGTGTCATTTTCTGTCTTATTTTGTGTTAATTTGCGAATTACTAATTATTATTGACACAAATATAATTTTTCCCTCCATTATTGCCTTGATCAACTCATTTCCACATCAATAGTTATATTATTTTTACACGTATAACGATAAATTGGTAAATAAACTCAATGGAATCTGAAAATGCTCCACACATTTGGTATTCGTTAATAAGTATTATATAAATCGTCTTCAACGCGGAATATCTGAGTTAGTTCTGAAACGGTTTGATTCTACCGGGAAGTAGTTAGGTTTATCGCGCAATAAACATTATTTATTTTCTTCCGTAATCAGTGGAAAAGTTAAACGAGAAAACGCTTATCGAAAGCTTCCGTTACGAGCCCTAAAATTTAAAACGTACAACGCGCTCAAGAAAATTCTGCCATCAGTCCATGTAGCTAGCCCAGCTTATAGTACGATATCGCGCAATAAGACGGCGAGTAAACGAGAGGAGTGAGGTACGGAGAAAGAAAGAAAAGAGAAAAGAGAGAAGTCCGTAGAAAAAAGGGGTGAAGGGTGAGAAGCGGGTAGGTACGGGAATCGTTTTCCTTAACTGGCATTGCACTGGGCGCCTTTCCGAAAAAGCAATCTCGACGGCAGCTGCGCCAGGGCGCGGAAATAAGACAACGTTCTAAATATCAAACGATCGGGCGACACCGAGCTGACTCGAGCCCCAATATTTTCTTAAAGCTTCTGGTGCCTCCTTCACCCGTCCCAGACTCTCGCAACCCATTCTCGTACCCGCTGTTCTCGCGGGAGCCTCGAAATCACGTTAGACTCTCTTTTCGCGGGGAGAGCCTACGCGCCTTAGGGCGTGAAAACTATACAGGTTGACGGCTCTATTGGAGAATTTCTCACATTTTTCTATTCCCGTCCTTTATGTTCCACCCTTCCCTCCGTACACCTCTCTTGCTTTTTCTTTTCTCAATTTCCTTTTTATTCTCCTTCCATACTATATACATCTATATATTGCATAGAAAATAATTTGTATCTTAAGAGTTCAAGTTTAAACTGGATCTATCTACTTTTCTTTGGCGGCTTTATTATTTTTAAAAAAGGTATTGCCGGTCAACACGTAAAGACGTTGAGAAATGTTTTGATTATTACTTGCGAAACAAATTTAATCATAATATATTATACATATGTAATAAATTAAATTTTACTAATTATACTTTACTTAGTTAGTATAGTTTTCTGTTGGTAATCGTAACTAATTTTCAGTCATTGACAGTTAACGAATCAGCTAAAATTCACTTAAAGATAAATCTTTTACGCATGCGACAGTCTTAACCAACATGTTTGACATTGCTCTTGCCTCGTCTAAGCTAAGCGTCAATTGATAACGGTGAGGACGATTTCTTCTGTATTACCTCGAACGAATACGCAGTTTTAACGACTATATCCGATTGCAATACTTTATATATATAGATGTATAATTTTGTGTGTTTCTTTACACATTGTTTTTAATAATACCTAATATTAATGTATTTTAATTGATGTCGGCTAATCATATATATATTTAGCAAAGTAAAACAAAATTATTAAAGCTTTTTAAATAATATAAAATATTGAAAACTTTTCAAAATAATGACAGTTGATCAGAAATATATCTATACTAATTAACACAAAACAAACGCAAAGACATACCAAGTTCGAAATTAACAACGATCGCTATACCAAATGCGTCAAATAGAGAATTTATTCATATTATTAACCAAAGAGTTCCTAAATACAACCTAGTAAGTATTAGTAGAAATCACTGTATTTTTAGGTTATAAAAATACATTAAGAATCTATTAATCATATTTTAAAAATAATGTAAAAATAATGTTAAAAATGTAAGAGGTAGTTAGAGCCGCTAAATTAAAGATCTAATAGCAAGAGTTTTTAAAATATATGAAAAGTTTCTAGAAACATTTAGATATGCAACTTACTAATTACCAAAAAGTCAAAGAAGAATTTATCATTTGTTCGAAGTAGAAAGAGTAGAGAAAGAAAGTCGTTTGATAAGAAGAAGAGTACGAAGCTTTTTTAATACAAATCACACTTCAGTCCTCTTGGTTCGTCGAGTCTTGGAATAAGCCTCTCTCTCTCTCTCTCTCTCTCTCTCTCCCTCTCTCTTCCTCTTAGCGAACTTGAACAAATGAATATGCAGCCGCAATCTTACGCTAAGCAGCCTCTCTGTGATTTTTCACGTTTCTCCTTTCGTTCGTGCCATTAAATTCTCGTCCTTCGAGATCCACTTACAAATCGGCTTTGTCGAGTCAAACCCATTTTTCCACAAAAAATATATATACATTTAACAAGAAACGTGTTCATCAGGAGATCACTTGATTATATGTGTAGTGTGTATGTGTGTGTGTGTATGTGCGTGTGAATGTTTATGTGCATATGTACATATATCGACTACAAAGTTTTTCCTTCTTTCCTGTTGCAGGTCGTGTGGATTCACGTCGGCAGGCAGATGCTAGTTTCGGTACACAAGCACGTGGTGACCAAGATCTCAAGGTTCTCCGTGTCTAACGACAATCACAAAACTTGGGTGCTGCACATACGTAGCGTAGAGCAACAAGATCGAGGATATTACATGTGTCAGCTCAATACGAATCCAATGATGAGTCAAGTTGGCTTCCTTGAGGTTGTCGGTAAGTTATATCAAACACGTTCACAATTATACTCGCTTGCAACAAACGTTATGAAAAATGCGTGAACCTATATCAAATACTTTCAAATTTCTTTATTGACTACTTTAACGGGGTGCCATAGTCAATATTTATCCTCCCTACCTTATCGGCAATCGTGATTATTAGTAATAAATTTGTAAATAAAACAGTATGTGAAAAAATAAGAGAAGAGGCGTCTTTGTTTGTCAATAATCTAATTATGTGCTGAATTTCAGATTAAAATTATATTGCGTTTTTGAGAAAAGTCTTACCAAAAATGTGAACCTGACCTCAACGAGGTGAAAAGATTTGATATTTTTGGTAAGACTTTTCTCGAAAACTCAATAATATTTTAATCTAAAATTCAGCACACAGTTAGATTGTCAATAAATGAAGGCGCCTCTTCTCATATTTTTTCACATACTGTTCTACTTTCTTATTAATTAATCATCAAAAATTGAGTATGGAACCCCCTTAACATCCTGCTTTATGCAGTATAATTTTAATAACGTGCGCTGTAGATATCAATATAACTCGAACTTGACCGGTGATTCTATTCAAATGAAAAAACAAAACGTAACAATACTATCTTTCATCCAGTAGACTCGATAATATTGCAGCAATTTTTTTCTACGCAAAAAAAAAACGAAGGTAGGAAAAATATATATACGCGTATATACGCGCGCAGGTACACAGATTATGTTTCAAAAAAAAAAGAAATAAAAGAAAACAAAACAAATAACATAGGTGAAATGATTGTAAAGTTCAACATGCACGCACGTGCGCTGCACTTTGCAATGAGATAAGCTTGCGTTTCCGATTGCAGTGCCGCCCAACATATTGGACTCGGCGTCGACTTCGAGTACGGTGGCAGTGCGCGAGCATCAAAACGTTACGCTGACCTGCAAGGCTGAAGGCTATCCAACCCCCAAACTCAAGTGGAAACGTGAAGATAATCAATTGTTACTCATCGATCGTCGAACAAAAAGTAATTACCAATTCACATGTTACTAAATCTCAATTTTTTTTATTGATTTACTTTATTCAATAAATTTTTTTATTTTACAAATATACCTTATTTTATTTTTTAAATATTCTATTTTTTGCACTTTGCCAATTCACCCAAAATCATTCATATTTAATCGATGTTAAACATATGATCGAATAATTGAACGTGTATTCAAGTTATTCGAGTCCATTTATAAACCTGTGTAAATGTTTAACTAGTCATTGCAATTAAGCATTATTCACTCTACGTTTCTAAAGATTACCTATAACTGTTCAAACTAATATTGAAATGATAAATAAGTAGAAATATAACGTTTTGATACACGATTTAATTGGTGAGATAATTTAACGTGTACAGCTATTTAAAATTGCTGGAGAATCATTAGACATTCCAATACTTTTTTTGACGATCAATATCTTTCCAGATAATTAGGTAACCTATATTCATTTTATACAATTATAATTCTAAAGCACTTCATTCTGTCAAAGATACGCAGAGTTTTTATCCAAAACTAGACAATTCTCAATTCGTCTCAACTTTACATATGTATTAGTAACGTTTGATAATGTATATACTATAATGAGATTACAAACTATTTGTAAGCTAATTAACATATGATTAATATTTTATTTAAAATACAGCATTCTAAATTTGCAAAGTCATAGATTTTGTTGAAGTCGATTAACAATATAAAAATATTTCAACAGATGTTTCTTTAACTGTTTTGCATGATACTAATTAAAGGGATATCAAGCTTGTTAAGTTATGATCAGAATCATTTATATATTGTGAATTACTATATTTACAAAAATCAATATTTTATATAGGAAAATTCTAGCGAAACCACGAGAACATTACTGCCTTTTATGATGTAAAATACAATTGTGCAAACCTTCAAGGTGATTAATTCGGCTTGACATTCCCTTAATGCAATTCGTAATACTTGTCGTCAATAGCCTTATTTTGTAATAAGTGTAGTAAAATAATTATTGTTCATTAGAATAAGGAAAAAATATTCAATGGCTTGAAGTTTAATTCAATTTGTTTTAATCCACATAATTGTGCTTATCTTTATGGTTTATGTAAATGATATGACTTTATATTCGCATCATCATTATTTCAGTAACTATTAATTGAAGTACTTGGAACAGTTGCGAAACAACACATGGAATAATTTTCCAATGAATTGTGTAGAAGTTCCAGTTCATAAATACGATTTAAATTATTCTTACACTCTCTATACACGTTTTCTTAATATTAATATATATACATATTGACAAACCGATAAAAATTAATTTTCCAACCATCGAATAATATTTACAATGACAAACAGAATATAATTGAAAACAGTCGATACGTTCGAGTATCAGAATCTTTGGAAAGACATCGAAAACACGAATAAACAGGGGTCTTGAAGGCAATAACTTTCTCTCCATAAACACCCTCGCGATTCCGATAAACGCGCGTGTGCATACATGAAGTGAAAAGAGAAGTAAAGAGAAGAGGAATACAAAAGCGATATAATATTGCGGAGCGAGAGGAAGAATAATTTTCTTAACCACGTTTGTCTCCGGACACTTCTACATACTAACGCAGACGCGTGCGTTGGAAAGGGGGCTCGATGTAAACGGTAGATTAGCTGAGATTTATACAGAAGAGTTCAGAAAGGGAGAGAGGAGAGCGCGGATGGTAGAAAGACTAGTGGTTGCAATTGCCCCGCCTCGCCTCGAGCAGATGCGTAAAGCTTTCCACGCGCGCGCTTCTTAAATATTGTAGAGATTAATCAACTCGACCTTCTCTCGGCTCCTTTAAAACCTATGGCTAAGCGAGGGCGTTTACTCCGAGAGCTCGAGAGTAGCGCGAAAGGGCATGGAGGGGTAACTTCGTGGCAAGCCCGAGATGAGCGCGTCAAGGGGATTAGTTGGATGGATAAGAACCTGGAGTAGTTGCGAGAACGTGGAATGACAGATGAACCTCTTGTTGACTCTAAGACCGGAGGCTTTGCTTTTCTCACACTTTTAACTATTTATTTCGACTTGGTACTTGGTGGATTCGTGATTGCTCAACTCTTTGTCTAATTATACGTGTCGTGAAATGCACTTTACTTTACGCGTTTCAAATCTCGTTGTTTCAAAATCATTAAGTTACAAAGATTTAACTTACATATTATATACTAGAATCTTAAGTTATTCAATTTTCACTTTTTTATATTGTATTTTTATATCAATGTATGTACGATAAATTTAATATAGACGAAACTAATAATACATTTCTCCGATTATTAATATACCTAGCGAAGCTCAGTATTAAGCTACTTTTCATAACTCTCCCTTAGACAAAAGAAAGACAAAAAAGAAACCTTAGGATATGAGTGAAATATACGTAATATAGAATGAAATCAAATCAGAATATAGAAATAAAAGATAGCATCGAATATATGTATATATGTATACATATAAGACGGTAGAGCAAGTGTAATATAAGAGATATTATAAGAGTAGAGGTGCACTGGTGTAAGAGAAAGCGAGAAGCAGTGATCGTGGGAAGATCAAAAAGAAAGCGCGAAAGAATGGGCGAGAAGAAGGAGGAAGCGAAAGAACGCACGGCCGAGTTACGGTGCGCAGAAGCGATAAAAAAAAGACGAAAAATTATGCACGCACACGTCGTCGTCGTCGTCGTCGTCGAGTAAGAAGGAGAGCTAGTGAGAGAAGAGTGGGAGGAGGGTGGAAAAAAAAGAAGGTAGCAGAGAAGGAGGAGCTGAGAGAAAGGGATAGCAGCAATATGCGGGGCGCGACGACGGAATTATGCAAGAGCGAATAAGTTATGCGTTCTTCCTCTCCTTTTTTTCTGAGTCTGTGAGCTTATACGGGGCGCTAATTAAAAAATGGAATCGCTCATGCTAACGTTAGGAGCGAGCGATCAATTTTGTGCCGCGGCGCTTGATGAATGAGTATGATAATCGTTCGCCCTACTACATCTAAGATCGAAGACACGGATATTATATATATAACGAGACGGCTCGAGTGCTCGGTGGGTGAAAAATTTTTAAATTATGTTTCTCAATTTTGACGAAAGCCGATGCATTTAAAACTTTACCTGCTTTCGGAATTGATTATTCTTCTACTATATATTAGGAAAATAACGAGGTTTGATTATGCTGTTAGAAATATTCTTGAAGAATAAGTAATAGCTGCATGTACCTAATTGTATAAGTAATAATAAACTGGCAAGCAGTAATGTAAGATATCAAAACGATAATGTAAAAACAAAGTTTTTTCGTTTTTAAATTTGTAGAATAATATTGTATTAACGGACATAGACAATCGATACATCATACATTCGGGAATTGGTAGGCACCGTTGTAAGCGGATTCATTCGAGGGTATTATCGCATCGAATCGCGCAAGTGCTCCCATATCCGACTCTCACTCTCTATTTCTCTAATTCTCCCTCTCTCTCTCTCTCTCTATCTCTCTGGAAACGGAGGCACGTGTACATGAGGAGTTGCAGGGAGTAGGAGAGTATAGGAAACAGACAGCTAATAAGGGAAGGAAAAGAGAAGGAGGTAGGTTGGTGCGCGATCCTCGGAACTTGTGGCCCTCGTATGTTTATTCCGAACGGTAGAGTTTCCAACTGGAACTGCTGACTGCACATCCTCTTCCACACGAGTCAGAGTGAGACCGAGAGAAAACGCGGAATAGAAATGTATTATAGGTATAGGGAGAGGCGGTGGCACGCAGAGCTCGGCAAACGCGATGCCGTGCCAAGTACTAATTACATATTTAGAGCAGCCCTGCGAATTAGGCTTTTGGTTTTCGTTAAGGCAGCTTACCAAACAGTTTTCCCGTTCATTTATGGGCCAACGGGAATAGGGCGCATTAATATTTCAAGGTGAGCGCTATGGAAAGCTTGATTTATATTCGGACCAATCAATACTAATAGTCGGAATTTCAAAATCATTACAACAGGATGTAGATAATTGATCATACTACATTCATTTCACTGTTTTCGAGTTTGACGATAGGTTGATATCGTTTACAAATTGTTACATAAATATTTATACATGCAAATTAAGAAAATTCTATTTATTCGTTAATTTGTATTTTACATTTTGATAGCTCTAATTTGGTTACAGTTTCATAAAAAATATATGTTTTAAAAATAATAGTAAAGCCAATTTATTGTAATTTAATGTTTATTTCAACACGTAAGGTATTATATTAAAAGCTTAATTTTTTTAATCTATTAACTTCTCGACTTTTATTAAAAATTTTACCCCTTACAACTTGTACTAATACGTTATGTACTAAAATGAAATATTATCAAAATAAAGGATTAAAATATATTATCGGTTTTTGTAGATAATTATTCGTATAATATCAAATTTTAATAATTGTCAATAGTATAATCGATACAAATATGACACTAATTATGTATCATTAATGTCCAACGAAAATCGATCATATTTTAAATGAAACTAAATTTTTGTCATTTTGATTCTCAATTTGTTATTTTTATACATTTATTTATATTTTTAATGTATATTAATGCCGCAAATCGAGTTTCTGCTTTTCTTAGATAAGTATTCAATATTCAA